>JAZEWU010000039.1:4322736-4342297 GCA_036362915.1 Geotria australis | reverse complement strand
ACGTCAACTACAAACGGTGGGACAAGGCTGGATTGACGGGCTTTATAAAAGCAAAGCAGGGCTTGCACAGTTAAAACAAAACGACTATAAACCCAAATGATTACAACTAAACCGCACAAAACACAAACCCACCCTCGCAATGTGGAGATCGCTCGATACGGCTATCCCGAAAGAAGAGCTCTGAAGAGCAACCAACATGAATCGAGGAGTGGAAACCTACATCAGTACAGCAGTCGGCTGGGAATGACTCTCAATGTGGAGCCCTGGCATGTTTTACAAAGCCAATGAGAAAAATCAACACCCCCAGTTAATCACTACAGCACATCCATCCATTGTCAGAAATAGCTTAATCCTGTAAAGAGGTTTGCGGTGAGGCGGAACCGATCCCGGCAGACACAGGGCGCAAGGCAGGGCTATACCCAAGAAGAGACCTCAGTCCATCACAGGGCACCGGGGCAATTTAGTCCGCAGGCAAATTAACCTATGCAGCAGCATGTCTTTGGACTGTGGGAGGAAACGGGAGTGCCCGGCGAAAACCCACGCGGACACGGGGGAGAACATGCAAACTCCACACGGGTAAGGCACCCGAGCCGGGAACCGAACTCGGGTCCATCTTGCTGTGAGGCGGAGCGCTACTCACCGCGCCACCCGTGCCGCCTCCCACCCACGCACGACAGCCTTGCAATGAATATACAACCAATAAATACATCGTGAGTAGCAACGACAACCACCACCTACAAGATTTGGAGACAGCAAGGCGAGATGAATTCACGCGCTTTGGAGAGCAAAGACTTACGGGGAGCAGTTGTGGGTGTGGGGGGGATTTCCCCTCGCAAAGCAAACGCTGCTGTGTGCTTTACGAAACCAGCACACTTGGGGCTGTGTAATGATACACGCACGTAAACAGACAACAATCACAACAACAATAATAATAACAACAATGCGGCAAAGGGGGCAAAACGAAAGTGTGTCGCGCGAGCAGAGAGAGAGAGAAGAGAAGACAAACTCGCCTTCCGCCGCCTCGCGTCTACGGGCCCGCACCACACGAACCACTGGTACAGCATGCGTACGCTCTGGCGCCACGGCTCCTGCTTGAAGCTGTTGACGTGCGGGCAGCCCGAGAAGCTCATCGTCACCGATGATCGTTTATCTATCTAATCTATCTTAGGTAAAACGATAACAAAAGAGTGTAAAACTAAATGAAAATAATACTAAAAAGGCCCAGACGACGCCCGGCCGCCTCGTAACCCCCCCGGTCCCCCCTCAAACACGGCGGCCGCACAGAACCGACCACCACCACCCCATTCGGGGACTCGATACAACCCCGGCCGTTACCGCTACATTTCACACTCAGCATACGCGCGAGCGACCCGCCCGATGGCCGCTTTGACCAATGGAAGCGACGCATGGTGGGCGATCCCCGCCCGTCTCGGCTAATGGGGTGCGCGCGTTGCGTATACGCGCTACGGAATTTAAACGAGGGGAGGGGGGTTTCGTCAACACTGTTGCGCCCCCGCCCCCTCCCCCTGCTTGGATGCGACGGGTTTGAAAAACGCTCTGAGGGCGAACTCATGCGGCCGAGGGCACGATAGGCGGGCAAGGCAGTGTGGGTTGATCGCTGCCCTGAAGGCGTTTGTGGGCAGAGGATATTGACAGTGAGCGGAGGCGTGCCATTTAAACACGTGTGGATGGAGAGCAGGATCACTTGAGGGTTCATACATAGATGTGTAATAAATAATATAATTGTATACAGCGCCTTCATTGTCACAGCATAAAAATACCCAGTGAGCTTGCAAGCTCTTTACGGGATTCATGTGACACAACAAACACGCGAATTGACGAAAATAATAGGAAGAGGGGAGATTACAGGACGAGCAGGGATAACTGTGATAATAGCAGGGGTAACTAGCAATAGGGATAACAGTGATCACAGAGGTAGCTGTGATTGCGTATAGAGTTGGCATGGTTAAATAGGGAGAGCAAGGGTGACTAAAACTAGATAGATGTTTATTATTACAGCAGAAAATACCCAGTGAGCTTGCAGGATCTTTACTACGGATAGATGTGATAATATCTATCCCTAGATGATAATAATAGCATTTTATAGAGCGCCTTTCACCCGAGGGTCACAAAGCGCTGCACAACGACAGAAAAAAATAACTAGTAAAAACCAAAGCAACAAAAACATTTGTTTAGGCTGCTTCGAATACACTGAAAGGTCGTGAAACAGGCAATATTAAAAGCGGCAAAAATCTGCCAGCGGCTCGATGCATGAGAATTGCTGTCACATTGGAGGCACCAGGCTTTAGATGCCTGATGGTGCCTCCAACGTGGGAGGCCAAACGTCGCGAAGGAGAGAGGAGGTACGCTTGACACGGGCTATCCCGAAAGAGCAGCTCTTGAGATCAATTCCCATGGATAGCTTTGACAACAGCGTTAGTAATGATAACCGTCGTAATGTTGGCATGAACAACTGTAACAGGGAGATCCGGTGTACCTAATTATAACGAGAGCTGTGGTAATAGGTTTGACGTTATAACTAATGATATAATACGTATGGATGTATGTATGAACAGGAATAACTGATAGTAGGACTCGGATGTCTTTCTGTGTGTTTGCATGTTCTCCGGTTTCCTCCCAGAGTCCAAATACATGCTGCTGCATAGGTTAATCGGTCTACTGACTAAATTGCCCCCGGTGCCCTGTTGATGGTCTGGCGTCCCATCCGGGGTATAGTCCTGCCTTGCGCCCTGTGTCTGCCGGGATGGGCTCCGGCTCACCGCAACCCTGTACAGGATTCAGAAATGTCTGACAATTGATGGATGGCCCTGTGATGTACTGGCGTCCCATACGCGGTATAGCCCTGCGTTGCGCCCTGTGTCTGCCGAGATAGGCTCCAGCTCACCGCGACCCTGTACAGGATTAAACGGTTTCTGAAAATGGATGGATGGGTTTCTGACAGTGATGATGATGACGACCCTTGGCAGTAGACACTTCCGGGCGAGGCGCATTGTGGGAGGTGGCGGCGTGCGGGGGATGATCGGAGAGCGCGACTAACTGTCCCTCCACCCCCCTCCCCTATCATCACCAACATCACCATCACCCAACATCAGCACCACCGACCGACCTTTCCTCCCATCACCGCGGGCACCCGAGGGATGTCCGAATACGACGAGTTTGAGCAGCAGCTGTTGAACAACAGGGAAGGTACAAAATCAGGCCACGGTCTCGACACGGCTTAGCGATTGGCAGTAGACTCACCCGTTAAGATGTTCCTCCACTTTGCTGCTGTGTTAAATAGCATCCCGTTACGCTTTGTCGGCGTGTGCTGCGTTAATATTGTCACGGGTTTCCCGTCTTAACCGGCGTGCTGTCATGGCCTGAAAACTGTACACGGCGTGTGTTGTTGGTGTTGGCGAGACGTCAGCGTGCACCCCCGATGGGACATGCACGCATTGTGGTGCGGTACGGTAACAGCTGATGGTACTTTAAATGAATTGCCTGAGAGGCGATTCCACTTAAGCAGGGACGCAACTTAATTGTAAACAATGCACCATTAATTAAACCTGCATTGCTTGCTCGATCCACTGCTGGATGAGTGGACCGTCCCGTTGGAGCGTTTTCAGAATAAGATCCTGGCGTGTGGAGCGAAACGTTTGACATACCCCGTTGACTCGGAGAGCCGACAAGACAACCTCGCAAAAATTCTGTGCAATCGTATCAAGTCACAGTACGTCATCATGCTTGTCACCATTCAATGTTTAAATGTCTTAACTAGCTTGTATTTTTTTTATCGATCACTTATGTCCAATGCTGTGTGTACATATTTATGTTTTGGTTTTTGTTTGGTTAATTTGTGAATTTTATATTTTTCTTGCCCCTTGTGCTCTGTGATGGGCTGGCGTCGCGTCCTTTCGCGCTGAATCTTCCGGCATAGGCTCCAGCTCACCGCGATTTCTGACATTGGATGGATGGATATTTTTTTGTGTCAATCCGCGCGTCTGTCGTGTCGCAGGAATCCCGTAAAGAGCTTGCAAGCTCGCTGGGTAAGTTTCTGCCGTAATAACAGGCACTTATATATCTATCTCCTCTGCCCCCGTTCTGCGTGTCTTCGAAGAGCGATTGGCGGAGCATGGAAAGGTTCGCCGGCACAGCCACAAGAAGAGGAGTCGCAGCCACAGCCGGAGCAGGAAAAGGCGCAGTCGGAGCCGCGACAGACACAGCCGATCCCGGGACCACAAGCGCCGCTCACGCAGGTGTCCCCTCGAACCTCACATGCTCACGACATCTCTAGCCAGCTGCGTCAGTCTGTCGGTCAGTTTTTACTCAAGCCAGAAGGTCGGGTGGGTGCCTTACTGTGTTGAGTTTGCATGTTTCTCCCCCGTATAATCCGCGTGGGTTTTTCGCCGGGCACTCCGGTTTCCTGCCCACAGTTCATCTTCTGCAAGTGAGGGTTTAGTTACTGTGATCATTACTGATGGTTGGAGACTCCTACCGATGCATGATTTCTTCACTGCCCCTGTTGCCTTTATAATTATTCGGGTGTGATTACCGTTGTTCCGACAGTCGTTCTCGCTCGCCGAAAAAGTGCCGCAAAAAGAAGGCATACAAGTACTGGGACGTCCCTGCTCCTGGATTTGAACACATCACACCACTGCAATACAAAGCCATGCAAGGTAAGCTCTTTAACAGAAGAGACAGTTTCAAAATCTCATCCTGTTTTCACTTGCGAACATGACAGGACCATCTTCACTGCTGCCGGTGTGCGCTGGTACGGTACTTGAACATTCACATTCGATTTTGCTGTTTTATAAGTCCTCCTCCCTACCCCTCCGGCCACTCAAATAGCTCAATTTGTCCTCAACACGTTAACTGGATAAATATTTTTCCAACAATATTGCCGAATCTTAATTGCGAAAAACAGAGGAATGGGAAGAGAGTTTATAAATGTTTAAAGCCGCATACTATTAGCATGGGAAAACGTTTCAATTGTGTATTTTCATGACCTAGGTCAGTATCAAAAGTCCCATGTTAATTCCCATTAGAATACCTCTTTATGACAAACCTACATAAGGAAGCGTTGCGACTGTAATGTACATTTGCATCCACATTGGTGGTAAAACCCACGCATTTTCTGGTTCTCATCGTCTGTAACTCGGTGCCACGTAGCTATTTGTCCATAGCAGACCTGCCCCACAATGAATAAACGACGGTCATAATTATTGTCAGCAATTCGCATGTTTGTCGCAGGTGTCCCATAAAGAGCTTGCAAGCTCACTGGGTATTTTTCCTGCTGTAATAATAAACATCTATCTATAACATGTCTTCTTCGTCCCGCCGTTCCGATCGGGATGTGAACGCGTGGGGAGCGCCGACGATGGATGCTGTCCACAACATCGTAGTTGACCGTCGTGTTTGCGTGGTGCGCTGTGTCGGGCGAGTAGCGGCGGGACAGATCCCGGCCGCACCACTGCTGCTGCCGAGCGTGGCAGGAGAGGTTCCGGCCGCTCCCACGCAGGCGCTGGTGGTCGGCAGCCAGATGACCCGGCAAGCTCGGCGGCTCTACATCGGCAATATACCCTTCGGCGCGACCGAGGTAGTCTGAATTGCTGGCACGTATGGCAAGCGAGCGGCGGTCTCTGACCGTGTGTGTGGAACTAAGGCGCCCCAGCAAACCCTGCTGCTTCATTCCCGCTTTCGTGATGTCCGATCGGTGGCTTTCCAAACGTGGAGAATTGCATCGTGTGTGGCTAGGTTAAAATGATCGAAACAAAAACAATCGGATTAAATAATACGATGAATAATTTTTCTGGTGAATTCATGCTTCTGATGAAACATTTGAATGTTCATCACACTTTTCTGCCTTATTTGTTTTTTCAAACTTACGTTATATACTATTTTGGGGTTTATAGCAATCCTATATTTGCATATCTACTCGGAATCAAAATAATGAGAATATGTATTCAATTTACAAGATGCGCTGTAAACATTCTTAAGTCACACTGTCTTCTGTGTCTTTTCTAGGAAGCAATGCTTATGTTCTTCAACACACAGATGAAATTGGCAGGCCTCAACCAGGCTCCTGGTGACCCCATCCTGGCTGTACAGGTCAACCTGGACAAGAACTTTGCCTTCCTCGAGGTCCGTCGCCCAGCAAAGCAGCGGTTCAAAAGCACATCGAATAACAGGGTCTCAAACATGGCCTACTTGTCTCGTGGGAAACCATATCCAACAGCGTTTTGAATTAATCAACATTGTTTGTCACACATCTGTATTAAGGTTTTATTCTACAATTACAGGAATTGTGGAACAAAGTCCACGAATCTGCCGCGTTATTGCCGGGACATCAACGCTGGCTGAACTATCCAGGCTTCTCTCCAAGCGCGGTTACATCACAGATATTGTTTCGCATACTTTTAAGGTGCACTCGTGGCCTGTGTGCAGTTCCGCTCAGTGGATGAGACGACGCAGGCGATGGCGTTTGACGGAATCCTGTTCCAAGGGCAGAGCCTAAAGATCCGACGGCCCCACGATTACCAGCCGCTGCCCGGCATGTCTGAGGCACCCACGGTCCACGTGCCAGGTGCGCGTGCCCTGCGGGCAAAGTCTCGCTTGTACGACACGCCGCTGTTGCCGCCGACAGCTCACGTTGCGATGACGGTGCCTGGTTCACAAGCGGTCGCGTACACACTCTATCAACGATTTACTCTGTTGACGGGAGCAGGCCATTGTGCAAGCGTTGAACCCGCTTTAGATTCCTGTGCGGAATGTTAAATGCGTTTGTGTGTGTTAGAGCTTTTATGTGAGATGTGACCAACCGTTATGCTTGTTATTGTGTCTGGAATACTGACCGACAGCGTTTTTTCCTGTGGTGTTTTCTCCTGGTTGGTAGGCGTTGTCTCCACTGTCGTACCAGACTCTCCGCACAAAATCTTCATCGGGGGCCTTCCAAGCTACTTGAACGAGGACCAGGTGGGACTGTGAACGATGCAACACGCCACAACAGATCGCGGTGGGAGCAGAACTGTAGCATTTCCATTATTATTTTTTTCCTCTTACGTCCAGTTACGGTATTTGAAAACCTCGCCTTCACTTCCCCCTATATCTCATTGGGTCAGTAGGTCGACTTCAAATGGCATGGCTTAATTTGGAAAAATACGTAAGATGTATGTCCTCTCACTTTAGAAGTAACAGCTGCTATTGACCAGTGGAAATTTGTAACGTGCTTTTAACGTGCGTATCTCATTTAACACATTATTCACGCTTTGGATCGTTGGCTTGCCTAAGCTAGTGCATGTGATTTATTTTTGCATGTAATATAATACACTGCAGGTGCAGTAGGAATGTGTGTGTAAACAGTGAAAGTCATATTTTTTAAAGTGGTTTGAGATTCATTTACGTGTTACAGGCAATGCAGTGTATTTATTTTATGGTTTTTTTAGCTGGAAGTTTAAACACTGCATTCAATTTCTAAGTAATTATTTGAAAAACATTTAGCACATGCATATTAAACAAAAGGGGGTCAAGGTAGAAGCGTTCACGTCGCGATCCTTGTCAGGTAATACTTGGTATTGCCTGCGAATTCTACCAAACACTTCGAGGCCGAACTGAAAGACAACGATGTCCAGAGGCTGACCATCGTGCTTCGAAGAATCGCAAAGAAGAAGAAGATTAAACAAAATCTCACCCTTCACCATACACAGTAATTAAATATTTGTAACAAACCTCAAACGCTCACCCTTTACTTGAAAATACTTATATACTTTCTATATTGTGTAAATGTTATGTTTACCCGGCATTGACTTGTTGGCAAAGTCTGATCTGCGTTGGTATGAAACCTTGTGCCTCTGCCAGCGATAAACAGGAAAATATAAGGGCGCTGTAGTTCGTTCAGAACCCTTGCATCATCAAGGATAGCATTCCAGTCGTACATTCCATGTGCATTATGACATTTTATCCTTTGAAGTCACCAGGCAAGCCTTTTTGTCCTTGTTGCAACAAAATTTCAAATTGATAAAATATATCCTAAAATATTCTAAGCGGAATGTTCCAGACAGCAGCTACAGCAACACAATTGTGGAATGTCCTGCTGGTCGTTTTTTTCTCTCACTAATATTGACTTTTGTTTTTATTTGTTGTTTCCCAATTCAACAGCTAGGGAGCTGTTCAAAATCATTAAGTCTTGGTGCATAGTCCACCTAGTACTCTAACACTGATCTGCTGCAAACCCAGACAGTAAGAGATTCCAGGCAAGTGAAAGTGACCCATGCCAGTCCATTGAGTGAGTCTTTTAACTCATTTAAAAACTAAATAAATCTGTGGAGCACGCAACGGATCCGAGCCTGCGTGCCTCAGGTGGTATATCGCATTCATACGACGAGTGGGACCGTAATACACAGGTTGAATTTTGTATCTGTTCAGGTGAAGGTAGACGGTGTAATCACTCAACTTTAGCGTGCACACAGACTGTTGTTCTCTGCCCAACAACGTTGGTTTTGGTTGATGTGTGAAAATAGAGACGTTGTCTATGAGGCCTGAAAAATGACCCTCGTGGTGGTGGCACAGTGAGTGTGCTGTGGCCATGACATACTACAGACATCAATAGTTCGCACTTTTACTCCTAAAAATTCCCGTCGACATCCAAACACTTAATTAATGTGAGGTAATATAGTCGCAAAACCAATGGCGGGGGGGAATCAATGCGTGCAGGCCCTTATTTAGGAGTGTGTAGGACATTGCATAAGGTATGTTTTCCCAATGCATCGCATGTCTTAAACGGGCACGTGCTGAGCATGACGCACAGCCGTCGGTACGCTTACGTACCCGTTCGGTTGGCGCAGGTTTGTGTGCGTTAATAACGGACAAGTGCTGTCGTGTGTGTGAAGGTTAAGGAGCTTCTCACCGCGTTCGGGCCACTGAAAGCCTTCAACCTGGTGAAAGACAGCTCCACCTCCCTGTCCAAGGGCTACGCTTTCTGCGAGTACGTGGATGTCAACATGACAGACCAGGTACAGGCGTTGAACCGGCTTTGCCGCTCATCTCAGTTTCTCTACTCGTTTAAGTAGAGGCTGTAGTGACAGCCATTCGAAAATTACAGAGGATGGCAGTGATTGATGGCCTGTGTAAATGGTGTCTAATTAGATTGCATGATGATAATTATTTTGTTGTGTCTTTTATGTGGCATAATAAAGCTTGTTTGCAATATGTATTTTACAATATAATACATTTTGCGTTTGTTCAACGCTCTTCATGCAAAGATCGCAGGGTGCATTAAAATAAGAACTCCCACAATACAGCAAGCCAGCTCAAGGATGAACTAATGAACACAAATATGCTTTGAAATTTGACTCAAAGGTTTTACTTTCCCCCACAATCCTGATATGACTTGGAGTGGAGTTGCAAAGGCAGGGAGCAAAACAATCAAAGGCCCTGCAAAAAGTAAACAACTTCTAGGCACCACCAATAAAGCCATTTTATAGATTATAACGCTGTAACTTTGTTTTTATAGGAGGTCCGTTGGTCTGCCCTCTAATTTTCATTACAAGCAAGCTGCAGATGAAAGTACAGTGCAACATCAAACACGCAGGATCCTGTGGTTCTTTACATCAACAAACACTCTTAATAATCACAGCAAAACAGAATTTACGTGACATGAGGATATTTAAATAATAAATAAATAAATGCATATCCTAATGTCTCAAACCTTCCGTAAAGTTAAATCTATGTTTGCTAATGGGTAATTAACGAGTGCTCTTAAACATGTGTGGACGTGTTGCATGCTGTGCGGTTGCAGGCCATCGCCGGACTCAACGGAATGCAAATTGGAGACAAGAAGCTCGTGGTTCAGAGAGCCAGCGTTGGATCAAAGAACGCAGCGCAGGTCTGCACCGCATTTTCCTGCTCCCTTCTTGCACTGTGTAATTTGGTGTTACAGGAGTACCTGCTCGAGAATACTTTTTAGTAGGGTTCTACAAAGAGATGTTTGCTCTTTGAGGGATTTCCGCGACACGACAAACGCGCGAATTGACAAACATAAATAGAATTTTAAAATCACAAATTAAACACGTTGGAGAGCTAGACTCTAACCACACTCATCGCTGCTTAGCCTCTGTATTTTTACTCATAACTGTATTTTTACTTGTTGTTTGATACATTTGTGCAATGCTATGTGTAAATGTTTGTTTTGTTTGGTTAATTTATTAGTTTCAGATTTATATTTTTAATTATTTTTGTCAATTGGCATGTTCCTTGTGTCGCAGGAATCCCCTAAAGAGCTCGCAAGCTCACTGGGTATTTTTCTGCTGTAATGCATAAACATCTACCTATCTATCTGGTATCGGACGTCGGTTAAAACTCCCCCGCCGTTTTCACCCGCCGCTTTGTGCAGGGCGCCGTGACGACGCAGACGCCGGTGGCACTACAGATCCCCGGGCTGGCTCCCACGCAGGTGCAGCACAGCGGGCTGCCCACTGAGGTGCTGTGCCTCATGAACATGGTGACGGCGGCCGAGCTCGCGGAGGAGGAGGAGTACGAGGACATCGTCGAGGACATCCGCGAAGAGTGCGAGAAGTACGGCTGCGTGCGATCGCTGGAGATCCCACGTCCCGTCAACGGCCTCGAGGTGCCGGGCTGCGGGAAGGTGGGCGCGGAGACAGAGGCGCGTAACGCGGGTCAACGACACGTTTGCGCCCCCGCGCTTTGCGCCCGTTTCGCATCGCGGTTACTGCCGGGCGAAGCGTTGCGGGTGGGGGGACTGCCTGGGGATGTGCGGCGATTTCCCGCGATTAACCATGACATTTGCTCTTAAGAATAGCCACTCTCAATTTTTGAACCGCTTTACTATGAATGTGATTGGGCTTGCAAGCTCACTGGGTATTTGTCTTCTGTAATAATAAACATCTATCTATCTGTGTTTGTTGCGTGTTTGTTGTGTTGTAGGAATCCCGTAAAGAGCTTGCAAGCTCAGTGGGTATTTTCTGCTGTAATAATAAACATCCATCTATTTCTTCATTACTGAGTGGAGATGAGATCGTGAGACTTCATAGCAACTGAATTGCTGTTGATGGTGTTCCCTAGGCCAATGAAAATATTTTTCTCAAGTACGAAATGTCGTGTTGTATTTGCAGTGATGCGGCTGCTGTTTGTGATGGCATTAATCGCACGTGTGGGCATTGGTCTGCTTTTTCTTTCTCTTATTGTTGCAGATTTTCGTGGAATTTTCATCTATACTTGACTGCCAGAGGGCCCAGCAAGCACTGTCAGGACGCAAGTTTGCAAGTCGCGTTGTCGTGTCAAAGTACTACGACCCAGACAAATACCACAGGAGGGAGTTCTAAACATGTATTTTTCATCCTGTTTTTGTGTGTTTTTTAGTCCTCTTGTCACATTATTTATTTGGATTTAGTTACCGACGCTGGAGCTGTAAGGTCCTATGTTATCTGGTCAGACCGCATGCTGTTAGGCTTTATGTACGACGGTCTGCTGGACATGTCGAGAGCTGTAGTTCCTTCCGTTTTTAAAATGCTCCTAGCACATGGAACGAACCGTGGGACGTAATTCCGAACAATGCGCGGTACAACCAGATAACACATCGGAGAGCAAGGATATGTTGTTCCTGCTTGCATGTGCACATGGGTTAGAATGAGAGAAAAAAATACTAGACATAGGAGCATTACAAAAAGAAAGGTCCCTCTGCCATTGTTTTTAATTTAATGCATTTTTCATTATGGCAGTTAAAGCAATTTAACTT
This sequence comes from Geotria australis, assembly GCA_036362915.1. Lineage (NCBI taxonomy): Eukaryota > Metazoa > Chordata > Hyperoartia > Petromyzontiformes > Geotriidae > Geotria > Geotria australis. Next base: position 4,330,548 of record JAZEWU010000039.1, on the reverse strand, counting down.
TTTTTATGATTAATTGTAAAAGCCGTGCGTGCTTCATGCTGATATTGAGATATTTTCCCCCCTTTGGATATGCAGAAAAATATATTTCATCACAAAAAAGTAACGTTTCAAAATCACTGCTTTTGTTTACTTAGACTGAATTCTAAAAAATTGTTGGCAATAAGTGTTGAACGAATGGGATTGGTGTGCATACATGACATCTGGACAAAAACAATTCTTGATATTTACAAGCTACTGCTGGGGTAATATAAAGTGCAAGGTCACTGTTTATTGCAGAGTTTTATGTTTTTATATTTGTTCATGTTGCTTTTTAAAAATGAAATGATAATAGCAGCCAGTGAAATGTTCCATATAGGTGTATTTTTTTCAAATGTTGATATTGTATATCTAGACCTGCAGAAAGCTACTTTGTGTGCTCACCTTTTGTAAACTGCACTGTCTCCTAGCAATATTATAATCAGGGGGTCGTGTGTGATGTGGAGAATTATTCCTAACGTTGTCGTTTAAACTGACCCAGTAGAAGCAACATGCCTTCCACGTGTAATACCACTCTCAGTAGTAATTTTATTTTGGAGTGAAGTGAAATTATGTGTTATTTTAAAGTTGCGGCTATTTTACGCATGGCAGAGAAAACTCTATGTAAATCTAATTTACTTAACCAATACATGTAATTAGCAATCACACATTATAATAACATAAGCAATCTATTTTTCCCAGTAGCATATTTTTCCCTTTCATCTGCATATTATCACGTACGTGGACAAAGAAAGAGAGTTGAGATCTGTCCATCAGAAGTCTTGGGAGGCCGAGGTGGTCATCCTGCTTGCCTCGTGAGTTTTGGATTTGCTGGTTTGTGACCAGGCTCCAGGCTCAGAAGTAATATCAGTTTGACTGACTCTCTTCCTTAGGAAAGAGATGGCAGTCCTGCAGAGTTACATGCACAAATGGATTCTGTGAGATTATAAGCAATAGACTAATGTGTGACGGTGTTACCAGCCAAATTGGTAAGATTACCAAACATTCTCGGTGCTGATGGCTATGGTGAGCTGATAATGCTTTGAGTTATGACAAGGAACATGTTACAGCAGACATGGGGTAAGTTAAAGGGAGTGGTTTCATTTGAGTAGCAGACATCGGAGTAACACGCAGAATCAATTCTCAGTGGTATGATTAATGAAAGACTGTTCGAATGTGCTTTGTAATTGATGATAACACTATAACGAAGAGAATAGTCTGCTCACTGTGATCTAACAATGACTTATGTAATCAGTTAATGTAATCTAACGGCCTTTAAGCTGGCCTGTGGCCGCGTAGGCCAGATCTGTGCTGACCGCTAGATGGCGATGATGCGATCAGCTGCGAACCGAGAGACCAGCCTGCAGCCGCTTGGCGAGATCCTCTGCAGAATTATCGCCTGTGATACGACCAGCCAATAGGAACACTCAGAAAATGTGGAATGACACCCCGACTTTCGTAGTCTAGATGCGGCTGTGTAAACACATGTATACGGTACTGAAATAGTGTGGTTGTATCACTATTGTCACTTGTGTCTGTTTATACCAGTGCACATGACTTTTCAGAGGGTAGTTGAAATATTTTTATGGCAATGTCTTTTATTAACTTTGCAGGGCCGCGAGTGTTTCACACAGTTTCTGATTTTGAACACCAATGTCCACCCCCTCCACAATTCAAGGAGAAGGAAGTGATGTGAGTTTTCACGGCTCGGTTCACGATGGTTGCTCTTCAGAGCTTTTCTTTCGGGATAGCCGTGTCGAACGATTTTCCTCTCTCCCTCGCGACGTTTCGCCTCCCACGCCTGATGACGCTTACTACGGCTTTCCCGAAACAACAGTTCTGAAGAGCAACCATTAGAGAAGGAAGTATCCCCTAGTAAGTGGACATTGTTGGTGCAGAGAATCAAGTGAGGGCTCACGTTATCCGTTTGCAGGATTGTATCGACAGTGGTTAGTAGGGGTTGCTACAAGGCACATTTGTTCAGTTTATCCGTAAATTTCCATTCACGAGGTCACACTTTGAGTCAAGTAAGGTATAAGTTCCCTCTGTGAGGATATAATGAACTTGACTGGTAAGTAAGCGTGGTGTCTTGTCCGTAAGTGTCCTCGTGCAGTTAAAGAACTGGCCGTGAGGACTGAATTATGGTGTGGGGAAGTGATCGCTGGTTATTTATTTGTATCAATTTATGCACACTTATTTGAGAAAGAAAACGGTAAATCTGACTGCATGTTCGTGTTGGATTGGTACGGCGCTATTGCTCTCCACTCTGGTCAGAAGCTGCACCTGATATCACTAAAGTGTTTCAAGTTTGTCAGTTGTAGATGTCGGTGTGAGTCCATTGATATAAAAGATTGTATCGTGTGTATGATTGCCACCAAACTATACTGTCTGGTGGCATCTGTGGCTGACAAGCAGTGGTTTGTACTGGAATCTGGTACCGGTATTGTGGTGAACTGTGTTATTGTGTACATTACTGTACTGCACAGTCTTGACGAACCTCGGCTGACAGAAAATTATTGCTGTGTTTGGTCTACGTTAGAAAAAGTCACTGCCCTAGTTTGTGTCTTTTAATGGGAAAGTCTAAGAGATTTGTGGGAATTCTGTATAGGCAAAAGATACTGTACGATTGAAACTGAACTTGTCACTTTAAACACTAAAATGTGAAATAAAAATAATCAGTACAAAGGCAATAAAAGCAAACGTGTTAATGGAATAGATGTAAACGTATTGTAGCTAAATAAACTGAATCCTCATGATGGTGTTTAAAAACACTTGGCAATATTGTACCGATGTAGGTTTTCATAGGTCAATTCATGTTGGTTGCTTTTAAAAGCTGTTCTTTCGGGATAGCCATGTAGACAGAGGGAGAGCGCTTGACACGGCTATCCCAAAAGAACAGCTTTGAAAAGCAACCATCACTTCGAAATATTGACACTGCCTCCAGTTGTTCGAGTCTAGTTTTGAGCCTGAAACTTTTGTCGTACAAAACATAAACACAATCCCATGACAGTTGGTTCTTTTAAAAAGGTCTTGCTTTAACAAAGCACACTATTGCAGCGCTTTGTGACCCTCGGGTGAAAGGCGCTTTATAAATTGAAATTATTATTATTAATGGACCCCACTGAGCTGGTTGGTCGGTGTATTGGATAGTCCTTTCCCATGGGAAATATAATAACTGGAATTGCTTCCTTAAAGATGAGCATTACATTCTAGAGATTGTGGAATGGTTAGCGTTAAGCTGTGGAAAGGTTACCACTCAGTATTACTGTCGGATTCGGAAGGACTTGAGCAATGGGGGACTGTTTTGTTTCGTTGTGTTTATTTTGCCTCTTGTGTTTACGTTGAAAGCAACCGATATTTATATTTAGTTTTATTCCAGCACCACGTTACCAGATGAAGACCCAATTCGCACCAAATGTCTCAAGAACATGCACTCTTAATACGCTGCGTGGTTGTAGATTATACAGAATAAATACCAGTGTTAAAAAAAAAAAGAACACGTGCAAATGCAATATTAAAGTATTTTTTGTTAAAACATTTCTGTGGAAACTCATGACTGTAAGTGTTCATGTGGTCTCATCGTCAATTGCAGCACCTACACATAAGGTTTCCAACTACCCTGGATTGGCCGGGACTCTTATCAGAATTGTAATCGATCTACCGGTGACTTAAAAGCAATCCGAGAGATTACAATAGGATAATTTAAGGAAATACATAAATACACATCTCTCGCAAGACAATAGCTTCAGTCAGAGTTGGCAACCCTCCCTACACCACCAGTCATTATTCTGACTTCACTGGTAAATAAGATGCGTGTGTGTATTTTTACTTGATGTAAAAGTATTACGGTTATTAAAAACACTTTTCATGATTGGTTCGTTGATTCAATTCACATTTATTTTATGGTGTCTGAGGTCGATGTGGGTCTCGCTTGTTCTTCCACTGCCGAAAAGTATTTGGACTTCAAATCCATCACAATATACCGCCGGGCATTCCGGTTTCCTCACACAGTCCAAATACATGCTGCTGCATAGGTTAGTTGGCCTGCGGCATACATTGCCTCCGGTGCCCTGTGATGGACTGGCGTCCCATCTATAGGAATAGCCCTGCCGTGCGCCTTGTGTCTGCTGGGATAGGCTCCGGCTCACACTGCAACCCTGTACAGGATTAAGCCGTTTCTGACAATGAGTTCAATACAGTATAGCTTTTGTCATCACGTCGCGATCCCTGTCAGGTAGTACTTGGTATTGCCTGCGAATTCTACCAAACACTTCGAAGCCAAGCTGAAAGACGACCATGTCCAGAAGCTAGCCATCGTGCTTCGAAGAATCGCAAAGAAGAAGAACACAACCGCAGTGGCATTTCGCGTTTGTAAATTGACGGCTTTGAGCCGCGCAAGGCGCCGTCGCCGGGCCACCACGTGTAGACTAGGCGGGTGTGTTACTTTCCATCGCCCCTGATAACCATTCTCTGCTCTTGTTAACAACAACGTTTTATTTCCTCCGCTTTTGAAGTGGTTTGTCTTTACATTCGACTCTTAAGTTTGTAACTCAAGCCCCGGAGAAACGATGAATGAAGAACTGGAGAGCGACGTGAGTGCGGCGCGCGGTCGTCTTTAACGGCGAAGGCCTTGACCCTAGGCCTAACTCAGTCGGCCTGGCTGAGTTAGATAGATGTATATTATTTACCATCATCATTGTTCGAAATCGCGTAATCCTGTACAGGGTTGCGGTGAGCCGGAGCCTACAGCGGCAGACACAGGGCGGAAGGCAGGGCTATACCCTCTGATAGGACGCCAGTCCATCCCAGGGCACCGGGGGCAATTTAGTCAGCAGGCAATGTTCATTATTACAGCTGAAAAATACCCAGTGAGCGTGTAAGCTCTGGAAGCGGGATTCATGCGATATTACAAACAGCCGCCTCCGTGTGACATCCTAGTTGTTTCTACATCAACAGCAGCCTTACGAAGAGCAGCAGCATCGATAGTGGCGAATAGTTTTTTTTTGCTTAGATGCGATTTTAAATTTTGTTAAAACGTACAGTGATAATGCCTCATTTCGTAATTCACGTAAGGTCGTGTGTTCGTGGTGTATGTTTAAGCTTGGTGAGCGTGTTTTACTGTAGTACTTGCGTGACCCAGCGCCTTGGCATGTGGTTAAATCTGAGTGGTTGTTTCGGGACTTCAGGCAGGGTTTGACACGGGGTTAGGGTCAGAGGTGGAGGGAGGTTTTGGGTCAGGGGTATGTTATGGTTATGCGTGGAGTCGCGGCTTGGAGTTTGAAATCGTGGGCTTTGAGTCAGACATTGGGTTTGGTCAGTTTTAGGTTGAGATTTGGGTTATGATTTAGTTAGGTTTTGTGCTGAATTTGCATCGGGGTCGTGGTTTGGGTTGTAATTGCGATTTCGGACAGTTTTAGGGAGTGGGTAAGGGCTATGTTTGAGTTTTGGGAGATAATAATTAGGGTCGGGTTTTCAGTAAGGGTTGCGACTCGGATGAACGTTATTGTAACCAGTGTAGGGTCGCCGAGGTCAACGTCTTGATCGTATTTTGAGTTACCGCTCCGAGCACGATTATTTCTCAATCCCTGTCCTCGGGACCGCGTTTCCTCACGCACTCGGTTCTGTCCTGCGCAGGCAGCTCGTGGTGCTTTATTTCGCAATGTAATTTTGATCAATCGTACGATATAAAGAAGTTTAGCAAACTTTTATAGGCAGATCCGTCTAGCCCTTAACGAAAACCGCTGGGTCATTGAACTTGCCACAGGAGTCTTCCACTATTGGCGATCATAAGCCATCCGTTGCTGATGTTTCCACGTCATACATGGTTCACATGGATACCGATGTATCCATGTGAACCATTCACCTGGAGCTTACAACATATAATCGTGTCAGCAGTGAGGTGAAACCCCAGTGGGTGGTGATGAGCTTGAATCGTGGGCTGCTAACATGATCCTTGCAGGTTTTATCTTGAATATTTGAAGTGTTTTTTTACATTCTGCCATCGAAATTGTGCTTAGAAATATCGTGTCCACGTGCTGTAATTTGTAACTCATTATATGTTTGTTTATATATTTGTAGGTTGATCCTTATGGCTACTTCCCAGACCAGGAAGGGCACACGGGTAAGTTTAGGTCCTTAAAAGTGATGAAATGTGTTGGATTTGTATATACTGACATACAGTTTATATAACATTTCTTCCAAGACGTCTGGCCAGCATGGAATATTAAGCCAGAATATCTTCGAGGGGCTGGCAAGCTGTCTCCAGTGGAGACTCGGCAGTGGCGTGATAGAATAATTGCACGGCTGGACTGTTACCATCCGTATATAGAACAATCTTGTATATAATTAAAATGTTTGACCGTCAGTGTATATACTCGATTTCACATGGACTAATAATTCAATGCTGCATAGGTTAATTGGCCTGCTGACTAAATTGTCCCGGTGCCCTGTGATGGACTGGAGTCCCATCATAGGTATATCCCTGTCTTGCCCCTGTGTCTGCCGGGATAGGCTCCGGCTCACCACCATCCTGTACAGGATTGTGCGGTTTCTGACAATGAATAATAATCCAACGCTTGCACCACGTGACCGATGAGTCGTTGTCTCGTCGATGAATACCTTTGACATTGAATGAATATGTGCGCGTTATAAATTATTATTATTATGTGACCGGCACCTCTAACCTGTGTTCGGCGATGCCGACCGCCAGGTGACCCGAGGCAGGATGGCGCGTTCGAGCGGCAGAGCTCGGGCGGAGGCATGGCCTACATCGTCCCCGACGTCATCAAGGACTTCGTGCAGTACTTCCAGCGCACCGTGCACGAGCTCATGGAGCTGAAGGCCTTCCAGATCACCTCCAACGGCGGGCCCAACGACAGCATCGAGCAGAAACGCTTCGACATCCAGAACATCTATGAGAACAAGTGAGCGCGGCTGTCTGGCTCTCGCACACGTTATAACCAAGGCAGCGTTACCCACAGGGACTGCCCGGTTAGGGTTAAGGCTTCGACTGTTTAGGTGAAGGATTGCAAGGATTTGTCTTGCACCTGGTTGGTAACACTACTGGATATTGATTACTCGGTATGCTCTAAGGAAGATCTTGGTAAAGTATCGCGATAATAACATTCAGAAGCTGTGCTGTTGAAGCTTAGAACGACACTTTATAATAATAATATAATTTTATATAGCGCCTTTCACCCGAGGGTCACAAAGCGTTGACGCCATTAACAAGCACCACCTTCAAACGCAAGTACGTTCCCTATATAGAAGCCTGATTCCTGGTTTTGTTTCACAGCTGGAATAAGTTGACGGAGCGATTCTTCCGGAACTCGTCATGGCCGGAGTCGGACGTCATCGCGCCGTACGTGCAGAACGGTGAGGTCACAGCCGCACCGCGCAAGTGCTTTTCATCTCGGGTAATAATGAGGGGTGCACTATCGCAGGTGCCTAACCATGGTCCATTTGAGATTTGTATTAACGCAGCTCAAAATACTTTATGGTTTATTGCTGATGCTAACCAGCTGCTGTTTGTTTGAATCCCTCTCACAGATCCTGTGTTCTTGATTCTTTACAAAGAGCTCTACTACAGGCACATCTACGCCAAGGTGCAGGTGAGGATTCTGCATAATGGTCCTTTTAATGGAAGTATGTAACGCGCACTGCGGCATTTGACAGCAGAAACAGTGAGCAAACAACCTCGCCAACTTATAATAATAATAATAGCATTTATATAGCGCCTTTCACCCGAGGGTCACAAAGCGCTGCACAAAGCTGCAGAGAGAACGACATGTCAACAAC
>JAZEWU010000039.1:4299512-4311089 GCA_036362915.1 Geotria australis | reverse complement strand
GGGGGGGGGGGGGGGGGGGGGGGGGGGGGGGGGGTTGCGGTGCGAGGCCGGTTGCCGAGTCCGTACCGTGTGCACAGCGCGCTGCCGTTGCTGCGCACGTGGTACAGGCTAGGCTGCGCGTCGTTATCCGCGGACTTCCTGTGGCCCCGGTGAATCAGGAACTTCCTCTTGAAGTGCGACAGGAACTTGGGGTTCTCCTGCTGCTGCGTCATCCGCACCACCTGCACGGACGCACGCCAGGTGTCACTGGGGCGTCACGGTCGCACACGCGGCTGCGAAGGTGATCGCGGTGACGATGACCGTCGTGACGATCGAGCCGGCCGTGATGATGACGACGACGACGACGATGATGATGCATCAAAGGCGATGTTGAACTGTCAGCCGCCCACCTCCAGCTTGCCGGGGAACAGGCTCTCGAACTTCTTCTGCAGGCTGAACGTGAAGGTGAGCCAGCCCATGTTTGAGGCGTCGTGGCCCTGCCAGAAGTACACCACGCACTGCATGTCCTCCTCCACGCCCGTGGCCTCCGCCGGCTTCTCCGGCCGGGCCACGCTCGGCCCCACGACGGTGTCAGCGGCCTCCCCCCCAGCCTCAGCCGCAGCCACCGCGGCCTCCACTGCTCCCCCAGCCTCGCCTCCTTCCTCTGCTGTGTTCTCGTACTCAACAGGCATCCAGTACCTGTCACATTGAGAGCAGGGGATCGAGGGAATAGGTTCAGTTATCTCGAGGGCCAGCCTCGGAAAATAAAATGCCGCAGGAGGCAACGGAACCCAGCAGCCGCCTTTGAACAATGATTAAAGGATCCCCACCCGGTGTAAAATAGCACAGGCAGAAGAAAGGACATTTTTGCTCGATTAAAAATACGGCCACAGGAGGTATAAACAGAAGGCAGACAGACCAGGGAGGCACCTTTGAAACTAACAGGAATCAAGTGGAAAACTTAATGAAAGTCCCACATTAAAGCCCCTTTTGTCAGGTACCACTCAGCCGCACACTCACCGCCTGAAGATGCCTCCGATGTGGGAGGCGAAACATCGCGAGCAAGAGAGGGGGGAGCGCTCGACACGGCTATCCAAAACGAGTAGCTCTCAAGAGCAATTCTCATAGTTGGGTGATCACAGGCTTAGCTGGGTAATGATAGGGCCAGCTGGATAATCACGGGGCCAGCTGGGTATTAACAGGGCTAATTGGGTGACCACAGGGCTAGCCGAGTGAGAACTGAGCTCGGGTGCTGGTGGGACGGTCACCGGCACAGGAAGACGTAGCAGTCGTGCGTGTAGAAGTGGCCCAGCTCGTCCTCGGGCAGACGCACGAACTTCTTCCCCTCCAGCACGAAGGCCTCCATGCCGTCCAGGTCGTCGCCCCACTCCTCCATCAGCTGCTCGGCCTGCAAGGAGGCGTCGCGTCCACGGCGAGGGCAGTACCGCTCGGGTCACTACCAGGGTTGCCGCCGCGATACGGGGTTACCGATTCTCGGTCGCGGCACCCACAACCTGGAACAGCCTGCCACATCTATTACGCCTAACACAGTCCCCCACAACCTTTAAAAATCTTTCAAAAAGTCACCTCTTCATCGACTCGCGACAAACTAACTGAGCCAGGCTCCGAGTCTCCAAATCAACGGGTGCAACGCGCCCGGAAAATATGCGCGCGTTACAAATATATATTATTATTACTATGACACGTCGTACGATACAAGGTCCACGACCCGGCCACGGACCGTAACCTTACCGTGCTGGAGCGGTTTGCATGTATCGATGATCCTTACAGCTACTTGTATGTCGTGTTCAGCACTCCTGCTAAGGTCTCCCTTGGTGAACAGGTCTGGAGCTAGTATTCCTGGTAGGGTCTCTCTTTGGTGAACAGGTCTGTGGCGAGGTTGGAGACAAATAACGATCCGAAGACACTCCGACTAAATAAAGGAGGTTGGCGTTACGAAGGGCATCTGGCTGCAAAATTCTGCTGCAAGCGGCCAACCCGGGTCAACCTGGACAGCGGCCGATATTGCTAACGTAGGTTTCCACGACTTGGTTTATGAGTCCGCCCAACGACGCCTCCAACGTGGGAGACTAAACGTCGCGAAGGAGAGAGAAGGGAACGCCCGAAACGGCTATCCCGAAAAGAACAGCTAAGGAGAACAATTCTCACTGGCCGATATTACCCGTCCATCAGAGGCGTTCATTGGAACACGCGCGCGCGCGCACGCACGCACGCACGCACGCAAAGGCCTCGCCCACTTGCCTCGGTGTAAGGCATGGGCGCCTGGCGGGGCAGGAAGAGGGCGGAAAGGTCGGCCTTCATCTGCTTCTCCTTCTTGGCGTCGGCGGCATCGTCTTCGGCCGGCGTCACCGTCGGCTTCGGCATCTCGACACGCCTCATGCTCTCGGCGCTCTGCGTGTAGTCCACCTTCAGCACGTCGTCCCAGTTCTTGAACTTTGACTTGAAGACCTGTGAGAAAAATAAAAAAACCGGTTAAAGCACTTCAATCTATTTCACGAGCCCGTCGTGTAAACGTATACACAGCGCACGAGTTTATAAGTGGGTGTTATGGATCTTTGTGATACTAAAGCGAGTACCCACGCTTAATTACACTTTGCAGAAATTTGATTAGTGTTAATATCGCTTTTGTGGCTGGGACGGATTGGGGCAATCTGCTGCTCTCGACTTGGGGACCAGCAACGCAACCGTCCATGACAGCGATGTCGCGAGGCAGGATGGCGGCGTAGCAACGAATTATAGCAAAGCATTTACAACGATGTGCTAATGCATCATAGTGAAGCACCGATGCGTGATAGCAGCGTGGCGATACACCGTAGCGACGCGTGACAGTGACGCGGTGATTGCGTGACAGTGGCGTCGCGATACACCATAGCGATGCGTGACAGTGACGCGTCGTCGCGCGACGGCGATGCCGCGAGCGGGCCCGTGCCTGCGTCTCTGTGCTCTCGAGGCTGCGCGTCACCACGGCGTGCGAGGGCCGCTGCACGAGGCTGCACAGCTCCTGCGCCAGCTTGCCGGCCGCCGCTCGCACCAGGCGCGGGGAGCGCCGTCCGATCCACACGAACACGTCCGACGAGCAGTCCAGGATGAAGACGCCGTGCGTGTCCAGCAGGCTCTGCACCTGCGTGCGCGGGGAACACCCTCGGCTCAGGTCCGCGCTCTGTATTGCTTCGTGGACGAGCGGTAGAATATTTGCCGTTTTGTACTGGTTTTCACGGCTCGATTCACACGACGGTTGTTTTCAGAGACCTGCTTTCGAGACAGCCGTGTGGAGCGCTCTCCGACGTGGGAAGCGAAACGTCGCGAGGGAGAGCGCTCGACACGGCTGTTTGCCGTTTGTTGTGTCGCGTTGCTGAAGGTTTGCGGTTCGAGCCCAGCGACCGCGCTGGGTAAAACTGCAGGTGTATTAACGTGGAAATGCACGCTGTCTGGTCCACAGCGGGTGTTAAAGTTCCCGTGATGTTTTTTTTTTTAAAGGAAGTAGGTCATATGTGCTGGCATCACGGTCCAGGTTTACCAAAATTATTTAAATTACTTTAAAGTGACTTAATCGGGAAAACAAAACCGAATTAGCAACATTGCCTCTTCCTAGCAGACTTGCAGTCACGTACACACCACGCAAAATGAAATCCTACGTCTTAATATTATTATTATTAATATCAAAGCTTAACCCTGAACAAAAGTCGCAGTTCTAGCCGTACACTTACCAGCCGTTGGTCTGGCAGCAGATCCGTGGTGAATTTGGTGTTGGTGTGTTCCACCGAGAGGCGGTAGTTCACCTGCGGGAGCTCCAGGTATCCGAGTCCCAGTCCCACCTGTGTGCACACATATACAAACAAACAAACAACCGTCTTTCGCCACTAAGTGGCGGTGACGTCACCACGTCGCCTGTGCCAGGCCACATGCACCCCGAGGCCACACGCACGCACACGCACGCACAAGATGCATCAAGCGCTGTGGTGGCAAGACATCTTTGTGTGAAAGGTGGGCCTTCACAGGCCAGTGCCGGGAGCTCACCTTGTAAAGTTTTGGCCGTGGAGGGCTAAAGTCCTTGGGCACGTGACACTTGATCTCCTCGGGCTGCCCTCCCAGGGTATCCCAAAACTCAGCCGTTTCATGATTCTGCGCCAGAACTTCGATCACCGCGTGTCCCTTGCGCTCGTTCTTATTGATTTTCTCCGCAAAAAGCCTGACATAGCAGGGACAAGCTTTTGGTTATTCGCTGTCTTCATAAAAGAGGTATATATTAAAAAAAGATAATTTATTTGAAACTTTTGAAGAAGAAACCTTTATTACCTCGCTTTAGTTTTGCCTCCGAGTTTGGCATACAGTCCCTTCCAGATGTAAATCATGAGTCCTTTATCCAGCATAAATACAAACCTATGAAAACGAAAGAGGGTTACACAATGTTACACAATTATACATCTCGCTCTTTGTAAAAATGTACACTACTACTGGGGGAGGGGTGGCCAAGGAAAAGTCCATCGAGGATCTTTTAGACTGTGCGCGCGTCCTTGAAATTAAGCCGGGATTTGACTAGCAGCCAGTGGAGAAATTGAAGGACTGGGGCGATGTGGTTTAATTTACACTATGGGATCACGAGTCTGCAAGCAGCTTTTGGATTGTGTGGAGGCTGGAGACGAGGCAATTGGAGAGGACACTGAGGAGAAAGTCGCGATAGGAAAATCAGGTTGTGATGAAGGCATGGATGAGGGTCACGGTGGCAGGATTAGGAATTGGCGAATACAGGAGACGTTGTGCAGAAAGACGTTGAGTGAGTGGAGCCACGAATTCCCGCAAACTTGGGATATGTGCAAAGAGAAGAAGAAGGGCCTAGGATCAATGACAACGTCAAGGCTCTCTGCACTGTTAAAAGACCACATTGTATTGCCATGTACCTGCCTTACGCCACTATAACTGCATTGGCTGCGAATCTGCCAGGGCGTTCAATGTTGCGTGACTTCCACAGTGCATCTCACCGCGGGTCTAGGCTGCTTCCCGTCAGAGGAACCGGCTCCAGCTTGATGTTCTTCTTCCCGTAACAGCGGTACATGCTGCGCACGCGGTGCACAAGCGCCAACGTTATTTACCATCCATCCATCCATTTTCTAAACCGCTTGTCCTGGTGAGGGTCGCCGTCATACGTAACGCGTCGATGTATATTTTAGTAATGACATCATCGGGAGGGGACGCCGCCACACGTGACTTGTGGCGTAAAAAGATGAGACGCACTCATGACGTCACACGTTCTTGGCCGCCAAGGATAAACTTGTTGGTGTAGGGATGTAGGTTTTCATGGCTCGATACCATGATGGTTGCTGTTCAGAGCTGTTCTCGCAGGATAGCCGTGTCACTGAGCGCTCTCACTCTCTCCCTAGCAACGATGATGCCTCCAACAAAGGAGGCGAAACGTCGCGAGGGAGAAAGGGAGATCGCTCAACACCATCAATCTTGATAGTGATCGTTTTTATCGCCAGGTATTGGCAATACACTTTATAAATTTGGCCAAATCTCTCTAGGGCAGTGGTTCTTAACCTGGGTTCGATGAGTCAGTCTCAGGGGTTCGGCAGGGGTCAAGACACACAGTATAGCCCGGTTCACACTAGCAATGTCGGGCCGTTTTTGTTGGTTTTGTTCTTTGAACACAGTGATTTTGTGTGCAACTGATGCATGGTTCATTTTGTGCACTAATAAAATATATACCCTATGTTTTGAAGAAATCATATTTTATTTTTCCAATTACGAAGGGTTCGGTGAATGCACTGATGACGCTTGCAGGGTTCAGTACCTCCAATAAGGTTAAGAACCACTGCTCTAGGGTAAGTCCCCAATAGCAACACAAATTTGGATAAAACGTAGATCATATTGGATATTTTTTACAAGCGTTATTTTGCTCCCATATCTATCAATCAAAACATCTAATAAACCCCTCATCTATAGACAGACGGATAAGAGATAATGCGTGAACAATTTTAACCTTGGAATGCGTTAAGAACAGCATCCACATGTAAAATCACCTAACAGAGGCAAAACAATGTAGGCAGCAAGGAAGTAAACAAGGCCGCGCTGCAATTGGGCTCCGTACCGCGTCACGTAGACTGTCTCTTCCACCGTGAAGAACCCACTTGGACTGCCCCCCTCGATATAAGCCAGCTTGTTGTCAAACACCTGAAGAGGAAACACGTAGTTTAAAAAAACAATACAACAGGCCGTCTTTACGTGATATTTTATACTCGTATAAACATAAGCCCAGCACTGCAATAGTCATTGGTCTTATAATAATTATTTTTTTATAATCTTACATTTATAACGCGCACATATTCATGCAATGTCGAAGGAATTCATTCGACGAGAGAACGACTCAGAGGCGCGAGGAAAGCGCAGAGGAGGAGGAGGCAGCGAAGTGGGTTGCCGGCGTTAACATATTGCCACACACTGCTTCCTATATATTATGATGTTATCGACCAACTAATTAATGGGTGGTTTTTTTTAGAGTTGTGGAAGGAAACCAGAGAACCCGGAGGAAACCCACGCAGAACAGGGGGAGAACACACAAACTCCACACAGAAAGGCACCCAAGGTGGGAATCGAACCGCCTTGGACAAGACCATTCTTTCTGTGAGGCGCAGATGTTACCACTGAGCCACCCTGCCACCCAGAGTCTGACTCTACGTAGTCGAAGTTGGAGAAACTGCTATTGCCATATTCCAGAAGAAATCTACCCGCTTCAAAACACCTCTATCTTCTAGAATACCTCTACCAGCTTCTAGAAGCCATCTACAGTCTTCTAGAAGACCTCACATTGTAGGTTGACCTGTCCCAATGATCTTTGATTGAATATCGACGTATGCCGGTGCTGTGTGTATTTTTTACTGGTGAATCCTTCATCCAGCAGTGAATGTAATATTATACAAATGTTGGGATTGCTTGTTGCTTGTACCACACTAACTGTAGAGCTAAAGGAAAACAATTACACATTATTTCCGTGTAGAATTCCATATGCATGCTTTGCTCTGGCTATTTATAATCTGCCTATTCACACTCAATTAGCACGTGGACAAAAATACTAAGGCACACTCAGTTCAGTTCATCTTTCGGACCACTGCCGCTGTTGTGTCTGCAACCAAATCACCCCAGATGCACCTGCTCGCATCAGGCTTAAACAGCTAAGCAGGTTTTCACCTGGTCAGCAATTCGATGGTTGACTGCCTGGGAAATGTCTGGTGTTTTAGGCTTGGCTTGAGAGTAGGCCCGGAGTTGGAAATACATCTTGGACTGAATGCATTTGTGTAGAGCTTTAAATACGATCCCTCGAATGAATCGGGGTTTCTCTGCGTACTCTGCTTTCCTACCGCATGCCAAATTATAATTGACGATAACTGCCAACCAAACCCAATGCAAGACCCTCCTGGAAAAGACGGTCTCAAGACTCAGGCATAAATGAATGATATTTCTATTGTCCAACCCTCTGCCCTGCACACGTTTAACAGACAGCAGCCTGGAGAGGCAGCGGCCTGGAGAGGCAGCTCGGACACCACCGCTGGGTTGTTACAGCCCTGTGGTCCCACAGAGCTGTAACGGAGAGCGAGACGGCAACGGTAGACGCGGACGTACGGCGCAGAATTCGGGGCTCTCGTCGCCCATCTCCTCGCGCAGCGTGCGGCACTTGGCGCCCAGGAAGTTGCGCAGGTTGACGGCGTGGATGGCAGCGCACGCCTTCTTGTCGAGCGTGCACTCGCTGCCGATCCAGTAGAATATCTGCCATGCCTGGTCCGACACCTCCCGCGACGAGAAGGTCTGCGGCAGACGTTTGGCACGGCCGATAAGACGCGTTAAAATGCTCCCGCGCCCCTCGTCTCAAAGACGCCCGGCTCGCCTCACTTTGCTTCTCTTCTTTCCTATCGTCGTTAAAATGCGACTGTTTCGTAAAGGCTGGCTGGTTAACTGGCTGGCTGGCTTCTTGCCAGGCTTGCTACCGGAGGATTGATGGGCTCCGGGCCTTCGAACCGCACTTCCGCCCAGTAACGCTGCGTGCTGCCACTAAAGCTGGGGTTTGTCGTAAACAGCCGGCGAGATGTTACGCGGGACTATATCGCTGCGTGGTAGTTACACTGATACACGTGAAAATCACCAGCTACCTCCAATCGATTTGTCAATTCACTACTGACGGCATCACCGTTCTCTCTGTCGGTCATGGGGCTGTTTTTCAACCTTACATTGGGGGGGTTGTTTGTCAGTGCTGGCGAGTTATTGAACGTTGGGGGGGGGAGGTCAGAACCAGTTCAAATACCTCTCACCACTAATGTTAGCCATGGCCGGGAATTGAACTCGGATTACGAGGCTCACAGTGCGGTGAGCTCGCTTCTGCACCACCACTCCGACCCCCCCATTTCCTAGTACGCTCACCCAATTGGCTAGAGGGCCCCATCTCTGTCCAAACTGGCAGTAAGACCCGTCATACAGACGATGCTGACCGAACCAAAGAGGAGGGAGTGCGGCGCTCACCTTGAGCACTATGTAGCAGTCAGCCTCGTAAAACTTCCCGTGCATGGTGTCGTCGACGGGTGTCGGATAGAAGTTGTCGATCTGCCACATTTCGACGCCGGGACGACCGCCCACACCCTCGAGGAACAGGTTGGAGTAGTCGATCTGCGGCTTCTCCAGCCCCTCGTCCCAGCGCCGCGCCTTCAGGTCTGAGCAGCCCAGCTCGCCCATCTCTTGCTGCACACGGAGAGGGCAATGACCTCCACTCGTCAGTCCGTTCGTAATAACGGTGGTGATAATTGACGGTTGCTCTTCAGAGTTGTTCTTTCTGGATATCCGTGTCACTGAGCGCTGTCCCTCTCTCCCTCGCGACGTTTCGCCTCCCACGTTGGAAGCATCGTCAGGCGTTCTTCCAACGTGGGAAGCGAAACATCGCAAAAGGCAGAAGAGGAACGCTTAACACGGCTATCTCGAAATAGCGGCTCTTAAGAGCAATTCTCATACATCGAGCCTGTATACAAGCTGTATGATAGAACCCATTTGTCATGCTTAATGATAAAGCATACGACAACACACGGACAGGGCACATACGGCACATGTACGACAATAGCAGCACACTTAGTGTCAACATGATGGAAACCTGGAGCATATGTGTAAACAAAGCTGTTGGTTACACAGGGGTAGTGCTGGGATTAAGCCAATTTAAGAGAAGACTCAGCAGCTACCCAGAGTTAATAGCCAAAACATTGACATTATTTTCCATTCATATGTTTACTTTATAGTAGCCACAACACTACGTATCCACGAAGATCTTGACCGCTTGCTGCCACTCTGGCTAAAATCCCGTCGATCAATCCGAACAACGACACAGCTCCTTTTTGGAGTTGAACATCACTTTACAGGCACAGTGGCGGCACAGATGTCAAAAACCGGACCCTAATTGAAGATCCTACAGGCAAACCTCCTAGCGGCTTGGCACAATCTCAATGGCAGTGGGCGAGGACAAATGGCACCAGGACATCCCAGGGGCAACGTGACACTTATCTGATGTGCGAGTGATGATGATAGTAAGACGGTCCACACCGCAAGTGTGCAGACAAACCTCAAACAATAGGAATGCGTCGCCCCCTCTATTTACTTCCCGGCGGGATGATGAAAGTTCATTCCGCGTCTGATGAAGCTCTTAAATGGCTATCTAAACTCGATCCACCCTTGTGAATTTGGCGACAGAGCAGTCGCTGTACATCACCAAGATGTCAGGTTTGATATCGGACCAGTTTCACCCAACAATAAAGAGGAACTTTCTACAGTTGTAAATACGAAAGATTAATCACGTTTCCCATAAGCAAAGCGCCATGATTCGTTCAACTTGTGCGTCAAACATCCGTTGGTCAGAGAAGGTTACAGGAAAGACATACGAGCTTTTACTGCAAGTATCTCTACTCAAGACCATTGTCACAAGAGGCGCACAAGCACACAAAAACTTGACTCAACGTCACAGACCAAATACCAGTAGCCTTTCTTGAAAGCAAACAAACGCACATCACGTACCTCCTATGATGCCTGCATGGTCTGTCCGATGGCCGCATGGCACACTGTTCGTGGTGGCAGCCCTTAAAGTAACTCTAACTGGCTCCCGCTCCCACCGCGGAGGGGGGGAGCGCCAAGTGGTCGAGTTACAAAAAGATATTTTCGTTCCATAGGTAGCTGCAGGGTTGGCCATCAAAACAAGGCTCGGTTACTCGGGCGCGCGCCCGCCTACGGTCATTTTTTTTTCCTTTCCTCTCCAGCCGATTCGACGCAAGACGACGTTTGAGCTTCAGCTGGCCGTGAAGTTTCGATAGCAGAAAATCAGGGCAAAGGCCACGGGAAGATCCTTGCTCTGAAACTCTCGAAGAGACAGGAGGAGGAACGCGTGGATTGGCATACACGCCCGAGTATGAAACGTTGCTGTCACAATACTATTTTGAACAGGTTTGTATGGCGCATTGCTACAAGGGATGGTAGGTAATAGACAAAGTCCACTGACATTGGGGCAGCCAAGAGAGGGAAATGACAACCGACACCAGGTATGGATTACAGCTGCATACAGTAGCACAAAGGCAATGGCTCGTTTATGTATGTTCACAAAGCAGACTAGCTCTCAGCTTAACGTCTAATCTAAAAGATATAAATATTTACAGAACAGTGCCCACATCCAAGAAGAAGCAGCGACTCCCTCTTGCTAAAGGCAAGGGAAAACTATCCCTTCGTTAATCTCAATAAACTACAGGGTGTTCCATATAAATGGACCATAGGGAATACACACTTCTGATGACTCCTGATGCACCCTATGCATTCTCTATGGTGACATTTATATGGGACACTCTGCATAACACTGTATATTGAGGTCAAAGTGGGAGGAAGTGCCTGCGCTAATCGCAGTTAAAGACCGCGTCCCTTATATTAGCTCACACAAATAAGCACCGCTCGCTGAATAAGATAATCCACTTTGACACTTCAAAGCAGTGAGCAGATGGACTGTAAATTTAACATGAAGGCTTTCGTGACCAACGTTCTCCATAGTATATCCCTTTTTGATGGGTTGGGTCATGTAAAAAATAAGTGTCGTAAACCCGCCTCCATCCAACAGCCAATTAGTAAGGTTTGTCACGTGACCAAAAAATGCCAATTCTTTATTACTTCAGCACACCGCTATGTTGGAGAGAAAACCCACAACACTTAAAATGAAGGTACGACGTTTCGCTGATAGTTACAATCAGCTTCATAAAAAAAGGTTCTTGAAAACACCTCTGCGTCAAGTTCACGTTAGAAAGTCACCGCACAGGGTGCCGCCCCTTAGCCCAGCGCGTCTCGCCCCCCCCCCCTCTCGTCCGCGACCTTTCAGCCAGCCCTGGCACTCACGTCCATGCGTCGGCTCTTCTCCTGGGCCACGTCCGTCATGCCCTGCAGCACCTGCTTGGCCTGGTCCTCCTCCGTCGAGTCCAGGGGCCTCCGGAGGCGCATCTTGCGCGCTATCACATCCTTGGTGCTGCCCCCTCCGGGGACTGCGGTGATGTTGGGAGAGGGGGTCACACTCAGCGGCGAGGCACC
>JAZEWU010000039.1:4287572-4299469 GCA_036362915.1 Geotria australis | reverse complement strand
CTTTACATTATTGCTGGAGGGAAGCTACATTCAACGGACCACTCAACTCCGTGCAACCACAAGGTCAGCCGGTGCCAACCCGCCAGACACTGGGTCCTATATATTGTGATATTATCGACCAATTAGTTAACGAGTGTTTTTTAGTTGTGGGAGGAAACCAGAGAGCCCGGAGGAAACCCTCGCAAAACAGGACGGCGAGAACACACACAAACTCCACGCAGAAAGGTGGCCTGAGGCGGGAATCGATGTGCTTTGAGCAGGACATTCTTTGTGTGAGGCGCAGTTGTTACGAATGTTGATAACAATATATCAGAGAAGACCTCGACACATACCGGCAGCAGCGGCGGCCACGGCGGCAGCAGAGGCCCCGGCCTGGCGGAGTTGGTTCTGTAGCGAGAAGTCGATGTTGTACCACTCAGCCGAACGGTCCACGGGCTTTGGAGGCATCACCAGCTCAGGGTTGTCCCTCACGTCCAGAACCTGTGACGGCAAACGGGGAAAACTAATCCAATAAGTGAGTCTACTTAAGTACTCCTCTCGTTTAAGAAAATGCGTTCAGATATACGGCTTGCATTTATATTATTGGTAGTTATTGGATTCGTGAGCATCAGTAGCAATGAGCATCACGATCATCTCTTTATAATGAGCAGTTGTTGTTGTTGCTGGTTTAAATGGGTAGTATCCAGATTTACACCGTTTGGCCGGTTGCCCCACAATGGCGTGGGTAAATGAGCAGCATTTTACGACCAGATGCCCTTACTTACGCCAACCTACTTTAATGGAATCATTATTTGTCGGGAATATCCCCCTAGACCTGTTCACCGAGGGAGACCCCAGCAGGAGTGCTAGACTCCAGACATGTTCACCAAGGGAGACCCGATCAGGAGTGCTGGACTCCAGGTAACATAGTTCTGGGATTCAATCTTCTTCTTTGCGATTCTTCGAAGCACGATGGTCAGCTTCTGGACATCGTTGTCTTTCAGCTTGGCTTCGAAGTGTTTGGTAAAATTCGCAAGCAACACCAAGTATTACCTGACAGGGATCACGACGTGAACGCTTCTACCTTGACCCCCTGGGATTCAATGGAACACGCAAACCCCTCCACCGAAATAGGGTTATAATCCATTGGGGATTCGAATCAGCAGTGATAGGAGAAAAAGACAAATGTCTCACTCGTACCTCAAGCAGGGGTAAAAAGTGGACTGCTTCAGGCAGGGTGACGAGGCAGTTTTTGTTCAAAATAAGTTTCTTCAGTTTTCCGCACCTAAAAGTAAACGATTGGCAGTTTTCCAGCACGTACAACAGCTTTTTCTAATCCCCATTGAAACGTCATTAGTCGACCTGCTGATGCATAACAAAGGGCTGAAACGCTACCATACATTATAATAATAATATAATTTTATATAGCGCCTTTCACCCGAGGGTCACAAAGCGCTGCACAAGGGCCGCGAAGAGGATGGCATGTCAACAACGAAAGAAAAAAACAACCAATAAAAACCAAAGTAACAAAAAATAAATGATTAAGGCTGCTTCGAATACACTGAAAGGTCGTGAAAAAGCAAACACACCCTCTTCCATATCGATTTATCATTCAACGTTGAATATTAAACTAGCTTTCTATTGAAAACAGTCCCATTAACTAGATAATAATAATAATAGCATTTATATAGCGCCTTTCACCCGAGGGTCACAAAGCGCTGCACAAAGCTGCAGAGAGAACGACATGTCAACAACGACAGAGCACGGAAAATCAGCAATAATTTTTTTTTTGGGCGCGGTGAGCACGAAAATCTTTGCATGTTATCCCAGTGTCTGCGTGGGTTTTCGCCGGACACCCCGGTTTCCTCCCATGGTCCAAAGACATGCTGCTGCTTAGGTTAATTGGCCTGCAGACTAAATTGCCCCCAGTGCCCTGTGACGGACTGGCCTCCCATCTTGGGTATAGCCATGCCTTGCGCCCTGTGTCTGCCGGGATAGGCTCCGGCTCACCGTGACTCTGTACAGGAGTAAGCGGTTTCTAATAATGGATAATAGATGGATCTGATAATGGATGGATTTATGGATCATCGTTATTTACAGTTATGTCATATATTTCCATTTTTTCCATTAGGATATGTCTGTCAACCTGAGTGTAACCTCACCTGCATAGACCCTCCGGGATAAGCTCCAGGCTGTTATTGGCGGCACTAAATTGTTCCAGGTTTTGCAGTTTGCCGATGCCAGATGGGATGCCCTCGAAGTTCAGACTGTTAGAGTTGATGAAGAGTTTCCTGAGTTTGGATAGCTTGCACACAGCCAACTGATCACACAGAGGAGAGGAGGGAACGGATAACAATGTGATGGAAGTCGTAACACAAAAAAACATGGGAAATATCAAAAGCTTGACACGTTTTCGCAACCAATAGTTAGGTCTGATCAAACTTATGTTATTCAGGTGCTCCATACATCGGATATAGCCAAACCAATTAACTGTAATGAGTACAAACCTTCAAGGTGTCAATTATTATCGTTTCAACTGACCAGCTAGTTGAAGAACAATTTTCGCTATTGATAAATTTGGGAGCGAGAATGGTTATTCAACTTACTGATAAGCTGAAACAATAATAATTGATGCATTAAACGCTTGCACATAAGACAATTTAAGTTATGTAGCTGTGTCGGGAGGGCCTTAACAACACAAAGTCAGATAATAACATGGCTTACACCCGGAATCATTATGAATCACGATTTTGTAAAATCCGTTTTGTCAGCCGAATATTCTTTAATGTGACAGCAACGGAGTCTGGTGTATGAGATGCGTGTGTATTGTATTCATGAACTCCTTACAGGCAACATTGAGAGTTTGTTCCGAGACAGGTTGAGAGTCTCCAAGTTGGTCCAGTGGTCCATGCAGAGTGACATCTCAGAGATCTGGTTGTTGCTCAGATTTAGACGCCTGAGAGTCGACAGGGCGTAGAGGCACTCTGGGATGCTGGGCATGTCGTTACATGATAGGTCCACGTCTGGCCAATGGAATTAAAAGAGGGATTAAGCAGATTCGCATGGAGAGATTAAATAATAATACTTTATTTATATAGCACCTATCATGCAAACAGCTCAAGGTGCTTTACAGTTGGTATAAATCAACATGGTAGAAACAGAATAAAGCAATGAGACAAAATACAATCGTAATATGTCAAAAATAACTTAACTAAAGGCTAAAGTATAAAAGTGAGTTTTCAACATGGTTTTAAAAGAAGACACAGACTTGGCAGCTTTTATCTTGTCAGGGAGACTGTTCCAGAGCCTAGGGGCCCGAACATTAAAGGAACAATCAATAGATCTTTGTTGGCTGATCTCAGTTCTCTACTAGGAGAGTAAGGTGTTAGAGGTTCAACCATAACGCAGATCAAGTAATAATTATAGCGATCACGACCGTTATACATAATTAGTCTTGGCCAAACATCTCAGTGCTAATTGACCTTCAAATTACTCATTTGGGATTAGACATAGGAACATCACCCAGTACTGAAAAAACCTTGGAAGACACTCTTGAAAATGAGTAATGATAACTCACTGAGGCTGTCCTGGATAAACAAGCATTATTATAATGAATGATAAAAGCAAGTGTACAATCTGGGAATGTCTGTGATAGTAGATTATGATGGTGATTATACTGGTAGCAATGTGCACGTAATAACAAGGCTGTAACCTGTCAGGTGGCTGAGGGCATCCAGCGACGCCGGCATGTTGTTCGGAGATCGCTGCGTGTTCCGCAAGTGCAAGGTCTGTAGTGCTGTCATGGCAGGCAATTGCCTACAAGACCCACGTGCAAACAAACCGCAAGGGGACCCAATGTCAAAACTTCTAAGCATCAAGCAAGTGAGTCCAAACACCAATCTTCTCTGATAGTGTTAATGCTTCCTTCACTGTAATGCTTCCTTCACGGTCATAAAAAAAATTTTTAACATATAAACCCTGGGTTGGTGGTGACTGTAATTAAACGTATACAGTATAGGGAAATAGTAAACAACTGACTTTATTATTAAATGTTTCCTCTCCCTGAGATGCAGATCGTAAAACATCTTGAGATGCGATTGCATATGGACGTTTCATAAATGCACACCGTATTGTGCAATACTGATTACACAGATTATAACATCGAAAACCTAACTGAAATTTACAGCAATCTAACACCGAGATTGGCGGGGCTCAAACGTGCCATCGGAAAAGCGGCCTAAAGGAAGCGGTGCCGCGTAAACTGCTCTTGTAAAGCTCGTGTGAGCTCACCGCAGCTGCGCGTGCTGCAGCGGGTTGTTGTTGAGGATGAGCGTCTGCAGATGCACGAGACGCCGCATCTGCGGTGGGAGGCTCTGCAGGCGGTTGTTGCTCAGGTCCAGGTACAGGAGGTCCGTGATGTTGATGAACAGCTGGCTGTGCAGCGACGGCCCGATACTGCGAGCAGCGTTAATCGTCAATGGCAACGATAATAAGTAATAAGTTACGCCCACGACTGTAAGCATTTCAAGGCACTGTGTAATTTGTGAGAGCACCGAGCGTGTTGTTAGTCATTAGGGCATTTTAAACCGTTTTGTAAAAACTAGAATTCACCATCAGAGGCACACAGAGAGCATGGACAGCCAGAGAAATTTACTTTTAAGTTCATCTCTGCAATGGAAAGACTGTTTTCTTAAACGTTATGCTACTATATATTTGCGGTCATAAGGCAGTGTTCATGAAGAGGGTTTATTTCTTACTGTGGTTGCACACCACTGTTAACAGTCACCTATTTTTGTTGTTGTTGAATAATACCGTACCTGTTGTGGCTTAGGTTGAGGACGAGCATGTTGCGTGCCTTATCTAGCTCGCGGGGGACCTCGGTCAGCTGGTTGTGGCTCAGGTCCTTTATGTGACAAACACAAGTTTATATTACAACTCTAACCATCAGCTGTTACTGTTTTCGCAAACACAACCATTCTTTCTTAGCTATTCTTCGAAGCAGCGCGATGGTCAAATTACAGTTTCCCATTTTCTTACACAGCTCCTTGCATTTTCATTGAACTCCGCAAGGTCTTTTGAGCTGCAGAGGTTCGGTAGTAGAGCACAGCCATGAAAGGCAATGATCAAAGAAAATGGATATAAGGACTTCCTTTTTACTGACTTTGCACATTTTAAAAATTGCTCTCCAAAGCAATTTTTTCAGGATAGCCGTGGAGAGAGTTCCTTCTATCGAGTGTTCCTTCTATCCCAAAAGAACAGCCATGGCAAGCAATTATCATACATCGAGCTGTGACAACCTGCACCTTTACACATTCTACATTACAACAAATGGATGGTAACATAAAAATGCGGAACCTTATGAACCACCACCTGCCAGAAGCTATATGCATTGCTAAGGCCAACGCCCGGTGTTGTCTGTCACGCACACATGAGAACCTTGGCTCACCAGGACAGAAAGGTCCTCCAGCTGAAAGATGTCATTGGGAACACCGCTGTTCTTCAGGTTGTTAGCGCGAGCGACAATGGCCTGCGGAAATACGCAAAGCAGATTTATTCAAGACGATGAGCCAAATCTCTAGAATATTTTACATGCTATGAATGTGAACGCAAGTAGCTGGAAGAACACTGTAATGTTTTGTTTAACTACATGTTCATTTTATCCTGATAACATGTCTTAAATTGCAATGTTTTAAGGACAAGCACAAACCCGGAGACAAGGCAGATGAGAAATTTCTCCATGGAGGGTGTTGATGCTGTTGTGGCTCACAGACAAGTACTCCTATACAGAAAGACAAATATTCAGCATTAACAACTGCTTAACATAGCAGCCAGGATAAATATATACAGCAGCTCCCACACAATCCCATCCTCTGTGTTTTGATGTTGTACCACATGTTATTTGGCACTGATGTTCCACCGTTTTGCTCAACATGCTGGGAGCTTGTTCAGAAACTGCGAATTAAATAAGCCCGCAGCACGTAGCGCAAAAGGTCAGCTGTTGTGCCGACTAACTCGCGGTAATACCCAAAAATACATCGGACAGCTATATGGCACAACCGTCAAAACATGTACGGTGGTAGGAAGCAACACAAAGTGCGTTAATAATGGACAAAATGCTTCAGTAAATGAATTGATGACAGACCAGCTTTTCCAGTTTTCCCAGCTCTTCCGGCAGGTAACACAGTCCCGTGTGGTTGAGTTTCAGCCACCGGAGACTGCTCATGTCCTCCACACTCTCAGGAAAGTATCCACCCTGAATGGAAAATATATCTTAGTTGATACAATGCATAACAGGCTGTCTTATTACCCGTTAAAAGTTTCGTTAATAACAAGGAAGAAAAATCATGCATATTCCTAGATTCTACGCTCTCCTCCAAAGTGTTTGGCCTGTAAAGTACTGTACTTAGCTACAGTTTTAAGTCACGTGGGAACACTGCCTTGTCTGCGCTCTACTACCCAACCTCTGCAGCTCAAAAGACCTTGCGGAGTTCAATGAAAATGCAAGGGGCTGTGTAAGGAAATGGGAAACTGTAATTTAACCATCGCGCTTCGAAGAATCGCAAAAAGACTTCATACAGGGGCGTCATCAAGAAAGGGAAACAGCACGCTTCCTTTTAGCGCTGGTTTTTCCATCCATCCATTGTCAGAAACCCCTTAATCCTAAACAGTGTTGCGGTGCGCCGGAGCCTATCCCGGCAGACACAGGGCGCAAGGCAGGGATATACCACAGGATCGGACGCCAGTCCACCACAGAGCACTGGAGGCAATTTAGTCAGCAGGTCAATTAACCTATGCAGCAGCATGTCTTTGGACTGTGGGAGGAAACCGGAGTGCCCGGCGAAAACCCACGCGGACACGGGGAGAACATGCAAACGCCACACAGAAAGGCACCCGAGCCGGGATTTTTCTTCTTCTTCTTTGCGATTCTTCGAAGCACGATGGTCAGCCTCTGGACATCGTTGTCTTTCAGCTCGGCCTCGAAGTGTTTGGTACAATTCGCAGGCAATACCAAGTATTACCTGACAGGGATCGCGACGTGAACGCTTCTACCTTGATTCGAACCCAGGGAGCTTCTTGCTGTGAGGCGGCAGCGCTACTCACCACGCCACCGTTTTGCCACTCAGCGGTTCCATCCAGCTTCAATAAAAAAAAACCTACCTTGTGCCGCAGGAATACCGCATTCAGAGCTTGCGAGCACACTGGGTATTTTTCAGCTGTAATAATAAACACCAATCTATCTTACCCAATAAAGATAGGCTCTATTTATTTGCTTATTTAACTCGCGTCTGTCATTCAAACGCACGCTGCGCATTCCTGTGAACAGCTGTGATACAGTGACACACGCACGACCCAGTTTACGGGCATTGCCACCCAACACTCCGGACCGTACAAAGACCATCATAATAAGCCTGTGCTCCTAAAACGGCGAGGGAGCAGGAGAACTACACTCTCTCCTCAAGCCATCTCGTCGTGGCTTAGCCAGACCTCGACATTGCCAACGCTGGCACCGCCTGAACCACATCGCTGCCATCATGCTCAAAAACAGATCGGGCATTATTACAATGCGCACGAGACACCCCACCGCCTTACAACGCTAACAATGAATTGCAACACGCGACGCAACCGTGCCACACTGCCTGGGCGTGTATCGTCAGCGTTCGGAAACGAACACAAATGGACTAAACTTTTACTGAGTGTTTAAACCGCGAACCTTGAAGGAATTTCCACTCAAGTCTACGCCTCGGACGAACGGCAGGACGCCGGTGGCAGCCATGTCTGTCGCTTCACTTTCCCTCCACGCGCATGCGCCGCGGTCGCTTGATGTCACGAGAGATCCGCGGAGTGCCCGTCCGACGGGATCATCCCGTTTTCCGAGCAATTTAGTCATTCATTCATTTTCAGAAACCGCTTAATCCTATACAGGGTCGCGGTGAGCCGGAGCCTATCCCGGCAGACACAGGGCGCAAGGCAGGGGAACACCAAGGATGGGACGCCAGTCCATCGCAGGGCGTCTGGGGAAATTTAGTCAGTACGCCAATTAACCTGGCAGCATGTCTTTGGACGGTGGGAGGAAACCGGAGTGCCCGGCGAAAACCCACGCGGACACGGGGAGAACATGCAAACTCCACACAGAAAGGCACCCCGAGCCGAGATTCGAACCCGGGACCTTTTTGCTGTGAGGCGGAAGCGCTACCCACTACGCCACCGTGCCGCCCCTAGCAATTTAGTCATCAGGCCAAATTAACCAATGCAGCAGCAGCAGTTCTTTGGACCGTGGGAGGAAAGTGGAGTGCCCGGCAAAACCCCACGCGGACACGGGGAAACATTGCAAACTCCACACATAAGTAGAGCACCCAAGCCGGGAATCCAACTCGGGGAGTGTTTGCTGTGAGGCGGCAGCACTGTTCACAGTGCCACCGTGCCGCCACTAAAATCTAAGACCTCGCAGTCAATCCTAAAGACTCAATGACGCCCTGCGTGTGACGGCGCTGACTCGGGACGTCACGCGGCGTATTCGTAGTTGACGTCAGACTATTAAATAATAACAGTTCCCACCCTGAATTAAATGCCCACATCCGGCCAGCAGAGCCAATCATCTCTCGGCGCCGGCCTATACGCGCTATGAAATGTGGAGCCTCGCCACCACGTGCTTCAGTACAACGCGTGTTGTGACCGCTGTCACTTCCGTGGATTATGACACGGATCGTGGTTTTAAAAAACCCCACAGTAAATAGCTGAACACGATAGATTTTGCGACAATCATGAGCGCTATGCGCGGGGTAGCGGCGCACTTCAGAGTCGCCTGCGCGCTGAGGGTGACGCGAGTGAACCGGCGCAGCCTTTGCCACCACACCGGTTCGAGCCCGGAGTCCCCGGGCGCCAACGCCGCGGCGCAGTGGGAGGCCCCCGTGGCGCTCTTCTCGTTGCTGCGTCTGCGGGCCGCGAGCCGCGTGTCTGTGCTGCCCTTGGACCCGCACGGATACCCCGACGGCGACAGAGCTATCGTTAGGGTCTCGAGGCAACCGGGCATTGAGCAGGGCGCAGGGAAATGTCCCGGAGAGGGCGTTATTGGGCAAGGTAGTGGAAATGACATTGGGCAGAGCGCGGCCGGTGGTGAGGACAGCGCGTTGGGAGCTCGAGGCGTGAGTGTGGACTACAGCGATTCCCAAAAACAATTGCAGGTAATAGCCGGTGAGCGAGCCGGCAGTTATCAGCTGGAGGTGACCGTGCCAATCAAATTTGGTAGGTGGTCTTGTTTGTGCAGCACATTTTCATTTTACAGGATGAATGGGTGATCCGCAAACTGTACATGTAGAGATAACCCGACTGATTCTCCGAGTGATTCTCTGACTTGTCAATAGCCGATTGAAAATTGTGAAAGTGATGGCTAGTTAAGATTGGATGGTAAACATGTAAGGGAAGAAATATTGTTTTCTATTACTGTTCGTCATCTTAAAATCAATCCTTTTTTCATTCATTCATTTTCACAAACTGCTTAATCCTGTATAGGGTTGCGGTGACCCGGAGCCTATCCCGGCAGACACAGGGCGCAATGTGGTGGGCAATTTAGTCCGCATACCAAATGACCTATGCAGCAGCATGTCTTTGGACTGTGGGAGGAAACCGGAGTGCCCGGCGAAAACCCACGCGGATACGGGGAGAACATGCAAACCCCACACAGAAAGGCACCAGAACCGTGATTCGAACTTGGGACCTTCTTGCTGTGAGGCGGCAGCGCTACTCACCGCTACGCCACCGTGCCGCCCATAATGTAATATTCACTGTGCTAAATCGAGCATTGAGATGAACGTGGCTTTCACTGTGGAAATGACAACATTGTGCTTTGTTGTGACCAGATCTGGATCTCGCAACAAGCGGAGATGGTGGCGTCCACGTGGGCAGCATGGAGAGCGACGTGTGCAACATACGCACAGACAGGGGAGGCGTTCACTTATCTTCTATCAAGGTAACCCCCTCCTATAAATACGGGGTTTGTGTTTTAAACATTGAGATAAAACGACTGTTCATCGACTATACATTGAAATGTCATTGTCTGTGGTGGCAGGGTGCAGACATCAGCATTGAAAGCGAGCACGGGGATGTGTCAGTTGGATCCCTGCAGGGTAACGTGAATATCCATGCCAAAGGTCACAATGTAAGTCCCACTCGATCATCTCCTTATGCAATATCAAGCTTATTGTTTTTAATGTCACGCTGGAACTCCCAAGAGTTGATGTGTTTATAGCCGTAAGCTGGACTATACCCCAAAATGTTGTCACTTATATGCGTGTGCATTTGCGCGGTGAACGTTAAGGATGTTGAAACACTACAAGCTGAAGGTCGTTCAAATCTATGATCCAACAACAAGAGTTGGGAGATGTAGAATCAGACCTAATAACGTGAAGAAATTAACCAACTTCAAAACAGGGACGAAATACAATTCAACGGCTTAATGAGTGACCAGATGAATAGTAGGTAAATGGTAACAAAATTCAATTCCGAATTCAAGTGAAATGATGATATTGATGGCACCGCTATACACACTGAAATAACCAGAATTGTAATTGCCAAACAGCGTGATGGGCGATGGACAACAGGAGTGACAGAACGGCAGCCAAAGAGTTTGCTCATTGTTGCGATGGAACTATTATAGCAGTTCATGTGCAGGAGTCAGATAGTAGTAGCAGCACTGCATTCTGAAGGATGGTGATGGCGTGGGGAGGTCTTCATCCAGCAGTGGATAGACAATGGCTGCTGATGATGATATTGAATGAGGCTTTGCTTTCCGCTGCAGGCGGTGAACATCAAAAAAATGCAAGCGATTAAAGCGCACGTTTCCACCAAGCGTGGTCCACTGAACGCTAAATTTATTTACGCGGAATCATCGCTGTTCAGCTCGACTTCTGGAGCTGTCACTTTGGGGAGCACACACGGTCAGTGGAACCCATCGTCTTCTTGACTTTATTTGTGAAAACCTAAATTTCAATGCCCGGTGTCCTGTTGATGGACAGATGTCTGATCCTGGGTATAGCCCTGCCTTGCCCCCTGTGTCTGCTGCGATAGGCTCCAGCTCACCGCAACCCTGTACAGAATTAAGCGGTTTCTGACAATGAATGAATTACTATTCTGCATAAGCGTTCCAGAAAGTTGCTGTGTATTGCTAACAATTACGATGTTATGTATTTGCAGGAAACACAGTTGTTACTACTGACGAGGGACACGTCGTCGTAGGTTAGTAAATTCTATATTTCCATTTCGCTTGTTTGTGAATGCGCGAGAGATTGAAATGCCACGTCTGGCACAAATGAGATTCTCAGCTGCAGCTCAGCAGCGCAGCCATTGGGTGGCACTGCGACCGTTTTGATATACGAGTGGCTCCATAGATCGTCGGGGGTGTTACACGATAATGTCTCGCTATTGCTTGACTCAGTTAATCTGTCTTGATGTTATTGACATGCCGTTCTCGCCACAGCCTTGTGCAGCGCTTTGTGACCCTCGGGTGTAATAATAAATGCTATTATTATAACCTGTAACCCTTTTCAGAGTCGGTTACTGATTACAAAAATGTTTCAACAATTTTCGCGTCAACCTATTACGTTCACGAATTGATTACAGTTCTCAGATTGATTCGGCTTGTAATTTAGTCCGCTGTGCACTGTGCTACCTTCACAGACAGTCTGGACGGAGGGTTGATGGTGCGCACGCGGGTGGGCGACGTCACTGTGCACCTTTCCCAGCCGACCACCGTGGACCTTCACAGCGAGCGAGGTACTCAACACCGGTGGTGATGAGCAGGCGCCAACTAAGCAAAGGCTTAGGGCTCCAAGCAGCTCAAGGGACCCGGATTCATTCGAATTCGATTCTTCGAAGCGTGATGGTTATATGACAATTTCCCATTGTAACAAGTTCTTCTTTAG
>JAZEWU010000039.1:4267206-4287504 GCA_036362915.1 Geotria australis | reverse complement strand
CTACATCAGCTCAAACTCAGACCTTGATAAACATGAAAGGCTGATTAATGTGTAAAAGTGTAATGGCATTATCTCCCAATAAACATGAAAGGCTGATTTAATGCGTAAAAGTGCAATGGAATTATCTCCCGTCCCGATATTGTCTGCATCTCTTCTCATCTGATTTCATTGTCATCTCTTTTTGACATTTCCCTTTGGTAAATCTTCCCCCTCTGTATCCCACCTCCAGTCTCACTACTCTTCTATATATATGTCTTCTGTCATCTGTAGGAGTTTATAAATAGGAAGGTGGTCCCCAAAGATAGACTCGGTGAGGCTCTTACGATACTTCGCCTTTATGGGCAATTGCAGGTTGATGAAGATGGAGGGGGTAGGTCCGGTGTCACTCCCCACTGATGTCAGCCAATGCCGGGGGTTGAACTCGGATAGTCAGGTCCCCTGCCTTACCATTACACGTCTGAGTGAATAAGGGGCATTATTGTCATTAATAGTATTTATGGTTGAAATACACTTCATAGTGTACTGAAGATGCTTCCAACGTGGGAGGCGAAACGTCGCGAGGGAGAGGGAAAGCGCTCGACACGGCTATCCCAAAAGAACAGCTCTGAAGAGCAACCATCGCACTTCATAGTGTTAATATCTGTTTTCTGCACGAAGTTTTTTTTTTCTAAGTGACATCCGAATGTTGATTTCAATCGCCTTGCCTTCTTGTGTGTTGTGAATAGGAGATGTAAATATCAAATTCCCAGACTCCTTGGGGCTAGAGTTCCTTGTTACTGGTGGAAAAGGAGTGGTCGTAAATCCAGATGTGCACCTGGAGAGCATGGAAGTCAGCACCAAAGGGAGCACTCAGTCCCTGACAGGTCAGTTGGTTTGCTGTTAAACCATTACTGTATAATAATACAATGTATAACAAGCACTGTTATATGCGGGCGGTACGGTGGCGCGGTAAGTAGCACTGCCACCTCACATTAAGAAGGTCCCGGGTTCGAATCCCGGCTCGGGTGCCTTTCTGTGTGGAGTTTGCATGTTCTCCCCGTGTCCGTGTGGGTTTTCGTCGGGCACTCTGGTTTCCTCCCACAGTCCAAAGACATACTGCTTCATCGGTTAATTGGCCTGCTGACTAAATTGCCCCCGTGCTCTGTGATTGACTGGCGTCCCATCCCGGGTATAGCCCTGCCTTGCACCCTGCTTCTACCGGGAAACTATTATATGCAGACATAAATGACCCTTTAACCCCACGCAAGCTCATGCCGATGTTTCAATGCTTATATTTGGTTTTTAAATGTTGGTAATGTTAAGCTGTGTACCTTTACCTGGACTGACCCAACTGCTGGTTGTCAGCTATCCTGTTGTTTGTTCCGGAACTTGGACAGAGGCCAAAAAACAGAATGTTCTTACGCAAATGTGGAACTTGGCTTTGCGCAATTGTCTCTCTCGTGGCACACACCACATGCCACGCGGGTGGAACAACCCTGCCGTTCAGTTCTCCATTCAAATGGAACTTCGCAAAAAAACGGGGCTACATGTTGCACGCACGTGAATTGCAGTGCGCTCCTGAAAAAAATAGCCTGGTACTTCTGTCTGCAGTGGCAAAGGCCATGTCTGATTGACG
Organism: Geotria australis; assembly: GCA_036362915.1. NCBI lineage: Eukaryota > Metazoa > Chordata > Hyperoartia > Petromyzontiformes > Geotriidae > Geotria > Geotria australis. The sequence goes on along the minus strand of JAZEWU010000039.1, from coordinate 4,285,889 downwards.
TGCCTTGTCAAGAATGTTCACAAAGTGATTTTCCTTATTTTTTTGCCATTGTTGGTAGGTCGGTTGTGCAAGGGTGGAGTGCTGGTCAGAGCGACATCCGAGCATGGCACCGTGCGTCTGCAACAGCAAAGCTGGTTTCAGTCCCTCGGGCTAAAGTAAAAATGAACATTGTTGGAGAAATGAAGGCATACAAGTGAATGGAGAAAACTTTAACCGTCTCAGATTTTCTGACGCCATTGCCATGCTGTGCAGTAAGGCGACTTGTGAAATTTAGGGAAACAAAAAAAAAGTGTGCGGTTGACGTTTGATGTTCCTCGTTTCTGCAATGAAGTCCCCTTCCCTCCACCAGCCTTTCACGTTTGAAGCCTTTTTTCCTGAATGCACTGTCCCCTAAAATAGTTTACCATCATGTAGCCCAAACTATCTCACTTTGTAGTTAACTGGTAATATCCAGATTCGCTCAGTAACAACTTGCACTATCATCTTCATCTAGAACGTGGAGTTGTGTATGCAGAGCTCGTTGAGCTTCATGCTTTTGCCTAAATACAGTAGACACGGTGGCGCAGTGGTAACACTCGTTCCTCAGCACCAAGAAGGGTCCTGGGTTTGATTGCTGGCTCGGATGCATTTTTGAGTTTGTTCGTTCTCTTTGTGCCCGCCATGGGTTTTCGCCGGGGACTCCGGTTTCTTCCCGTAACTAAAAAAACCCACTCACTACGGCCAATGACATATTAATATATAGAGAACACATGCGTTCTATAGATATAAGAACACAATTTTCAGCTCAACCGATCATTAAGTATCATGATGCTTCCAACGTGGAAGGTGGTGGAATATTGGGAAGGAGAGAGGAAGAACGCTCGAAGATGGCTATCCTGAAATAACAGATATTGAGAGCAATTCTCATTTGTGTTTTTTTCACATTATTGTAAATATAAGTGTGGAAGCATTCTAAGTGTTCCCATGATCCAATTTAGCACAAGTCACGAGGTCACTTGCCCAGAATCATAAGTGCCTTCTGTGTATACAATGCTCTAGGTCTAGGGCTACCCCTGTGTAGGGATTGCATGCCTAAGCTGGTAGTAATCGATGCTTGTGAACTGATTCACTTGTAGAGACGCATGTTGTAGTCATTAAAATGTATACTGTGTATATTTTAAACGCATTACTTTTAGCGATTTCGCATGTTTGTTGTGTCGCAGGAATCCCGTAAAGAGCTTGCAAGCTCACTGGTTATTTTTCTGCTGTAATAATAAACATCTACAAACATCTATACCTGTCGTGAACAAGAAGAATGAAATTGGGAAAACAAGACACTAAAATAACACCTAGTGTTGGTATTTTGAGAGCTGCTTATTTAAAGAAATATATAAACTGTTCGTTTTTTGGGATGTCATGGAAGCGCTGCAATGCAATGGCTCGTAAATATTTGATTTTAAATGTCAGTGAGCTCTTTGCCACCAGGGCTTTTCCACACAGACATGGTATCCTGCTGTGAGTTGACCCTGGACTATGTATAGATCACCTGTCTGCTACTATACACAGTGTGTACATAAATGACACTTTATTTTTAAAGCTGCAAATATTCTCAGCCTTTATCTCTGTTGCGTCACAGGGTTTTCATGACGTTTCTTTTTGTTCCAGGGCTATTTTTGGTGGACAAGGCAGAGCACAAGTTTTGTCACGTCAACAGTCCAGTTTTTTTGACATGTGTGGCTTGTAAGTTAACATTCAAAACACGTCATACCAGTCAATGAACGAAATAAAATACATGCCGAAGTTTTTTTAGTAATGTGGTTTGAGGAAAATCAATTTACCATTTCGCTTAATGCCTTGGATGTAGAAAAGTCCCCCATTTGTTTTCCTGTGTAGGAAGCGACGGTGATTTGTCGAGACAACGAAAACCACGATGACATCCTGGAACTTAACGCTCTGATACATTTGTTGACATTTAGTGTGTCGGGTTTGCATGTTTCTCCCTGTTTCCGTGTGCGTTTTCGGCAGATACACCGGTTTAATCCCACAGTCCAAAGACGTGCTACCTAGGTTAATGAGCGTGCTGACTAAATGGCCTCTGACGCCCTGTGATGGACTGGCGTCCCCTCCTGGGTATAGCCCTACATTGAATCATGTGTCTGCTGGGATAGGCTCCGGCTTCACCATGACCCTCTACAGGACTAAGCGGGTAAGGATAATGGATTAATGAATAGTGTTGGAAGATAAAAGAATGCTGAGCCTATTGCTAATCTACTGCTGGATGAAGGCCTCCCCATTTTCTGTCGGTCATCGGGACTGTCTGTACTGGACCATGTTGGCAAGTGCAGATGGGGTCAAGGGGCAACCAAAACCACTTAAGATATCACGCGCCACTTCAGTTAACACTTCAAAGCCAAGCTTAAAGACAACGATGTCCAGAAGCTGCCCATCGTGCTTTGAAGAATCGCAAAGAAGAAGTTAACCGTGGCTAGGAATCAATCGATGCCAGATTTCAGGAATCATAGCACAACACACAGACTAGTGTGCCGCCACCACCCCCCTGACATTTGGTGTTTGTGATTCTTTTTTTTTTCAAAATTCTGACCAAAAAAAAGTCAGCTCTCACATCTCCTAGTTAACACTAATAAAAACAGGATAGCACCGGCACAGTAGTAGCAAGAGTGTCTTTGGAGGAGTTGCAGCTGCTGAGTTCACACATGTACGTTAAAGGATGTGCCAAAATTAGCTGGTGGGCCGCTTAGGATGGGTTGGCGAGGCGTATTTGCGTGCATGGCCAATTCGGAAAGAGACCAATGCGGTTTCCTGTTATGAACATGGTTCTTCTGGCTATTGTTTTTAGACAGAGAAGTCAAGTTTAAACATTGCTACCCTGTGGGGAGCATTACAGTAACTGTACTGCATTTTTTCATATAAATTGGTTATGCAAATAACTTATTGTAATCATGACTGGTTTATAGAGACATGTAAATATGAGCCGTCTCCTGCATATCTGTTTAAAATATTTTAAATCATATACATTCTTTGTCGTTGTTTAAAACATACTACGGTATTAGGTTTCATAACCCCTGCATTTCAATGTTCATGAACCTGACTAGCATTTGCTGACTAGTGGGTTTGCTAAAAAAAAGAAGCAATCTATCAGACGTAAAGAACTGCATGTGTGTACCAAGACCAGTAATTATATTCTTGCCCTTGGCAATACTGTATGTCGAGGAGCTAATTGCCAATGTCGGTCAGCTAGGCACCATGAGGTTTAAGGAGAGAGAATCGTTCCTGTTTCTCTGTTAAAGGATCGCAGGCTAAACGTGTTTACTATATGGCGAATCATAGTTTGTGTTGCATGGCCAAAATCGCGCTACTGTGGCTTGTGGTTAATGTTCCACGTATGTTGCTCGGATTCGCTTGTTGATGGTTACGACCAGGCCCTTCGAACAGCTATTGAAGGCGACACTAAATTAACCTTATGAAATAGAGGGAAGATTGGATGCAGGGTTTTTCAAAAGCGGAACTTAATAAACATAAATATACCAATGTGACACAAGTAGAAAAGGTTTCATTGTGCAGTACCTGGTTTAGAAAAATGTCATTAACAACTTAAACATTGAACAACTCAAGAAGTAGCCAATGAAGCGACAGAAGACATGTGCTTCAAATTGCATTGACAGAGGAAGACGGGCGGCACGGTGGAGCAGTGAGCAGCAAGAAGCCCTGGGTTCGAATCCAGGCTAGGGGGCCTTTCTATGTGGGGTTTGCATGTTCTCCACGTGTCCTCATGGGTTTTCGCCGGGCACTCCGATTTCCTTCCAGTCCAAATACATGCTGCTGCGTAGGTTAATTGCCCTGCTGACGATACTGCCACCAGTACCTTGTGATGGACTGGCGTCCCATCCTGGGTATAATCCTGCCTTGCGCCTTGTGTCTGCCGAGATAGGCTCTGGCTCACCGCGACCCTGTACATGATTAAACGGTTTCTGACAATGGCAGCACATCATTTTGAGGTCGAGCTGCCCTGTATTGCGATTTGGCGCGTGTCAAATGAGCGACTACCCCGCCACTAAAAAGTGAAAACCCCAATTCTAGAAGGTAAACAGAGAGGGAACGACACAAGCTTCTCTAAACCTAAACGAGCAGCGTTCAGCCGGTGCGGGTTTGTGTGCACAGGCTCCCACTTCGTATAGACTTACAAACCACGTATTACTGAATAAACACGACTTTGTTTAGACAGCCGACATCGCTAAGCGACTGGGTTGGTTATTAACCACACGGAGAAGGAAGCGGATAATAATATGTAAGGCGTTAAACGTGAGAATTTCGTCTTCACTATTGAGAAAAAGTTTGCGCACACTTGCTGTACATACATAGTACATGTAGTGTGTGAGTTTTAAGCGCTATACTTACCATAGGCGCGTAGGCCAACATTATTGTGGAATGACTCATGCATGACTCGTGGCACATAAATAAATATTAAGACACAGGCCACAGTGATACGATTGTGGCCCATGTAACGTACGCTATGATACACACAATAAACCACTGTAGTCTAGTATTTTAGTGGCGGAATGGAATAGCTAAACTACAATAACTGAAGCCGGCCTCGACATTGGTATTTAGCGCCTGAACGTATTGCCATCATAATTATGTATAACAATGTTCTTAAAAGCCGTTTTATAGCTCCGAGGACTTAGCACACAAGGGTCAGTTTTTATTTCATTTGGAAAGAGCCGTTGAGCTATATACTCTTTTATAGTTGTCCTGCGGGGAAGCGTAAACACGTTTCAAGGGCACCAGAGACAATTTAGTCAGGACACTGAACCTCGGCAGCGGCCTGTCTTCGGACTATGGGAGGAAACCGGAGTACCCGGTGAAAACTGGGAGAGAACATGCCAACTCCACACAGACAGGCGGCATTCGAGCCGGGAATCAAACCAGGGTCCTTCTCGCTGTGACGCAGCAGCGCTACTCACTGCGCCTGCGTGATCCAGAGCTTAAGTTTACATTTGGAGCGACATTTTTCTAGAATGAGGGCATCTTTGGCTCAGCATTGTGGCCAACCCTCTCTTCAGTACGCATGTACACATGGCAAGACATTAATAATGTGGTACACACATTAGTTGAGCAATCACAAATACAAAGATCCCCCTTATAAGCCTTAACAGACTGTAGGGTCAAGTGCCGTTAGCGATTGCACCTACGCAGGCCAGCACGGCACACGAGGGGGGTAGGTGGCCAGCACCACGCCCGGCCTCCTTTGTCTCCCTAGTGGCAATGTTTACACACCACACTAAGGTACTCATTTGAGGCTGGGTCGACCTAAGGGAGACAAAGGCGGCCGGGCGTGGTGCTGGTCACCCACCCCCTCGCGTGCCGTGTAGACCTTCATAGGTGCGCGCTAATGGCACTTGACCCTACAGTCTGCTAAGGCTATACGGGGGATCTTTGTCTTTGTCACCACTGAGCCACCGCCCCCCCACGCTGCAGCGTTGACCAATAACAGTGCAATGTTCACGTGCACACCCCCAGATAACCAATCAGCGAGAGAGGCGTTGACGTAGGTGCGCGTGCACATCAACAATTAAGTGCCGTGTATCCATACGCACAGACCATGGCTGAACACATTGTCTGGGTGATTGGTGTCTGCCGACCATTAAATATTAACAGTCGGAATCATTTAAGGTCACACTAACAGACTTTTGGGAGGGAGGGCCCAATGTGTAGACTGTTTTTCATTCGTTCATCCATTGTCAGAAACCGCTTAAGCCTGTACAGGGTCGTTGTGAGCCGGAGCCTATCCCGGCAGAAACAGGGCGCAAGACAGGGCTCTGCCCAGCATGGGACGCCAATCCATCGCAGGGCACCGGGGGGAAATGTAGTCCGCAGGACAATTAACACATGCAGCAGCATGTCTTTGAACTGTGAGTGGTAAGCGGAGTGCCCGGCGAAAACCCACGGGGAGAACATGCAAACGGCCACACAGAAAGGCCCCCGAGCCGGGATTCGAACCCGGGACCTGTCTAGAATGTGAAAACTGAAAATGCCCCAATAAACGCCTGATAAAATAGGTACAGAGAGCGGTGGTTGATCAAACGTGAGGTGTTTTACATTTGGCGTGTATTTTATGCACATGATATATTATCAACACCGTTTGTTTGCATTAATTTCACGCTTGATGATGATAATATACAGTACAGTGTTTCGAAATCACAGAGGAAGAAAATGTTAGCCCTATGGTTGGTTAGTCATCCCTTAGAACAACCTCAAGTCTGGCCCCTCAAGTGTGGAATGTGGCCAGTGGGGTTTGTTTGGCAATACGACTTTCGCTGGTTACCAGAGCTACATACAGTTGCTGATTCTATGGCCACCTTTTTGCCAGTATACAGATGATGTAAAATAGACACAAGGTTTTACCCTTTCTGGCATTGAGACAAGTGTTAAGATCTTAAAAACACCAAATGGAAACCTTTCACAAATTGTCCAGTTTGCAAACTTGGTGTCTTTTACATGTCTCATGCCCAAGAAGGGTACAACCTTGTATCTTTTGACATCACCTGTATACTGGCAAAAAGGTACCCATAGACTTAACAGCTCGACACGATTTACTAATGCATTGATATTTGCATTGTCCGAACCTGCACAACTTTTGGCAACACTTGGCTAAAACTGAGACTGGGCTATAAATAAATCTGTCTCTGGTGTGGGCCAATCAGTTTCAAGGACAATAATAATAATACTTTATATTATGTGTGGGCCATAGACCATTATATTTTTAGACTTTGATACGTGCCAATTAAAAATGGATGGCGGGCCGCAGTTGGCCCGCGGGCCGTAGTTTGGACACCCCTGCTGTCTAGGGTACATACATCTGATGATTCATGAGCGTGACATTAATTGAGAATGTTTTTTAATTCCTATACGTATATGGTTAAAGCACGGGGAACATCAGAGGCGAGTGATATCTGAACAGATTCTGGGGGGCTCTCTTCACATACCCCCACTGACCTGCGTGGTAAAGTATGGTCAAATCCCCATGAACATCCACGGCGTGACGAAGCCTTCATGCAGCAGTAGTCGATAGAGAAAGGGCTGTAATTATGTTTAATATTAGCTCTTGGTATAATAGCCCAGGTAAAAGACACCCAGTGACTGTGATGGACTGGCGTCCCATAATAGGTGTACCCCTGCCTTGCGCCCTGTTTGCCGGGATGGGCTCCGGCTCACCGCGACACTGTACGAGTGTACGGGATTAAGCGGTTTCTGAAAATGGTTGCATTAAAACAAGATGAAAATAACATAAGTCTTTACGTGTCGGGGAAACATAATTCTTCACGTGAAATCTCCATTTTTTTTCCATCTCGCCACGTCTCATTGCCGCCTCATTAACCTACATTTAACACCAGCGTGTACCACAGATTAAAAAAAAAAACCCCATACACAATTAAACTACCCAAAACTCCTATGCGTATACAATCAACTGAAGAAGCAATCGTTGTGAAAAAATCTAATCGAATAATCGAGGTTTCTTTCGAGGGACTACATTCTTTTCATCATCGGAGGTGTAGACTTGTGAGGGTGTGCGGGGTGCTGCGGCTCTCTGTCGGGAGGGGTATATATGACGAGCCCCTCGCGCGCGCGCTACTTTCCCGCTCATTTCCTATTGCATCCTTCTTGTTTGCCGCAATGGCCAACATCTAGGCTGCACCGTGTCGCCGGAGCAGTGCACTTCTGCACAGCAGTTGCAAATATGACGTGAGTTCTGGCGTGATGTGTGAAGACGATTGTGTTTACGTGTATTTTGCTGTTTTGTGTTGATTGAGAAAAAAAACCGATTAAGTGTTGATGGGCGGTGTCACAACTTTCGGCAAGGCAGCGTCCAATCAAAATCACGTTAATGTGTTGGTTAGAAACGTGGTAATGTGTTATATGATGTGAATTACTGTGTTGGGAATGTCGTGAGGCGATAAGTAGGTCACGGGCAGCGCTGGTCTGTCGACTCGGCCGCACTAACGCGCGACGTCGGGAGTGATTGTTAATCTACTGTGTCAAAACGCGTGTCAAACGTTCACAGGCGTACAAAGTCACTATATTGTCGAAATATCCGTGTGTCGAGCGACTAGAGGCGATGTGTTTGTATACACGACGCGGAGAGAGAGCGTCGACGGAGCGCGCCGTAAGATGGCGGCGGCTTCCTGCTCCCCGCTGTTATTTTTTTAGAGCCCGGCTCCACTCTTCCGTGTGAACCTCTCGCGTCTAATATTAATTCATTTTAAACAACGCCTTATCGGTTCAAGTCAGGCGCTGAACAACAACAGGCAATCGGCAATACAACAACACATGGATAATTCAGGGAGATTATAATGTATGGGAGGAAAGAGGGTAAAGTGCTGTCCAATACGAATACCGCTCCGCTCGCCCTTTGTGTGGGTTTTTATAAGCCATTTAGGTCATTTCACGTGAAGAGAATCAGTAATTGGATCCGCTTTGGCAAACGCAGACGTGCAGTAGGGAGACACGTTACTGTTGCGCCTAGCACTAGGAATTTCCCTCAACATCGTGAAAAGAAAACGAATCGAAAGGTTCCTCAATTGAGACACACCATCAATGTGAAACGTTTAAGTTACTGGAGTTTAACTGGTTTATAAAGGGTTACTAGTGTGGTCCAATCAGTTACATTATTTATGGGTTTTTTTTTTACTTTAATTAGTTAAAATAATGGCGTTAACAGATGCGCAGAAGTGTCACCCAACGTGGTATTATGAATTTTTTTTTTAGTAATACTGCTTTGAATTGGGCGAAGGGAAAAAATGGATTCAAGCTCAATGCCATGGGCAGAACTAATCAATCCCCGTCACTTGTTAAACCATTTGACGGTCCACATGGCTTACATTTCACATGGTGACACTCCTATCGAAACAATAATACTGTACAGCTTATTTTATCCCTCGAAGTGCGCGGCGGGATAAAGCCATCGGCCTAATCATATAAATGTTTACATTCCATGGACCACATACCTTTCGTTCAAGGAAGTGTTGTTGATGGGGGTTTCGTAGCACAACATCCAGTTTACAACACGTGGCTCTCTCAACTTGGGCCGGCGCCATTTGCCATTCTTGTCACGCCCTGAAATACACGTAAACGCGTGAGTGACACATGGGGCTGTCACTGGCTGTGATGGGCTTCCCCGTGGTCACGCATTGGGTATAAGTGGCTTGTCACTACGGACAACAGTAAATAAACATACTTTAAAAGGCCATGTATGTTAATTCAGGTACATTATGGCCTCTGTAAACGAAATTGGAGATAAGTTGGCATGTCTAGACATCGATTTTGTTGCAAATGGATTATATTTCCAATACTTGGAATTCGTTTTGGTGATGTCTCTCTCTAGCTAATGTTACAGTAAACACCGCAGAAGTAATAATATACCTGTTTGTCAATGTCATTTCAGGTCTCTCGATGCATACCCCGACAAGCTTGCTGCTTTAGACAGCATAAAAATCTTCCATGCCTCGTCGCTGAAATCTCCTGAAATTCATCACGAGAAAAGATACAGAAATGATGGCGGAGAACACAACAGCTTTGCTCGCGGAGATATTCCCGGGCCACCGTGGATCGCCCTTGGAGATGGCTGACGACCACGTATTTGGGCTCGGTGCGTTTTCAGCCCAAGCCTCCTCCCATCTCGGTTCAACAACATTCCTTAAACGAGCAGAATATCTGCCCCTATTGGGCGGTCTTTGAAAGCCTCCTGACGTGTCTTGTTGATTACTTTTTCTGCTTACATGACTCATTTCACCATTTATTTCTGGAATGTTACTGGCGCTCTGAAGTTTCGTCAAGAGTATTCACTTAGCGGGAAGTAAAGCTGAAATGAGACATAAAAGCCTTGGTGTTGTGCAGATAACATGTGCACTCATTAAGGATTTGAACCCGGTGCCCTCAGTGTCGACATACATAAACACTTGCGCCATTTTGTAGATTACTCTTTTGTATAGGGTGGGTAAGATCCCCAAAAAATGACATCATTGGTATTTAAAAGTGGCGACTGAAGTTTCATACACAATGTTAAATCGTATTTGTTGATTATAATACAGGTTTACAGTACTGTACCTGTATTTAACGTAACTTATTAGATTGTAAATGTGCTGCTGAGGTTTTGGATATGTTTATTCCATTTTTAGATTAAATGGCAAAATACATTTCCTACAGTCTCATAAATATTATCAATATACAGATCATAAAACTACATGCATGGTTGGTTCAGTCGGTTGTCATTAACTTTCTTGTATGTAATTTTAACATTATATCTATGCTCTTCCACAGTGGCTGGCTTTGGACGGCCTGAGTGGACAATGGACCTGGACTTCTTGCTTGAGGCAGATACGGATAATCTGCCATCCGCCAAGGAGACGGGTCTCTTCCATTCGGGTGGCCTCAGTTTGGACCAGAACCTGGGCATAATTGATCCAAAAGCAGAGCCCCTGAACCAGCCTGGGTTTGGTCTAGACATTGTGCACCACGAGTCCTTTATTGACATTGGGGAGTCAGAGCACAGTTTATTTAAGTCACAATTTGACAGTTACCTGCTTGAAAATGACAATTTGCCCACGATAGAATTATTGGATATTGAGGCTAACTTGGGTTCATCCGAATATTCAGTCAGTGTGCAGTCACCCTGCTCTCCTTGCTCTTCAAGCTCTCCTTGCTCTTCAAGCTCTCTAAGCTCTCTTGGCTCGGACCAGGTGGCACCTTGCACACCCCCGATTTCGCCCATCGTGTCCCCATCATCAGAGTATTGCACCGATGGGGACAAACCATGTGAAAGTCTACCCGTAGAGCTTCCACTTGTAGTTGAAGAACCCGCAGCACCAGATTTTGACTTTGAGATGGCCTACTTGACAGAGAGCGAAGCAAGCCCCGAACACACTTCAGCTGAAGAAGGCGAAAGTTTTGACGCTAAAGATGAAGTCAAGGTGGAAATTGTAAAGTCACGCGTGGAGGAGGTGTCACCCAAAAAGTGCAGGCGCACACCGTACAGTAGTGGCGCGTCCAAGCGGATCAGCCATGTTTCCCCCAAAGTTAAGTTGGTTAGTGACTCCTGCCCATCGTCGCCTGAGGCGAGTGATTCACCTGGGGGTGAAGGCAGGTTTCAAAAAAAGAAGGATCAGAACAAGACGGCTGCAACACGCTACCGGCAGAAAAAGAAACAAGAGCTTGAAATTCTGCAGGTCGAGCGAGATAAGCTTGAAGAGCGTAACCGTTCACTAAATGAAAAAGCCGACTCCCTGAGTCGAGAAATTAAATACCTGAAAGATCTGATGACTGAAATTCAGATGGCCCGTAGCCTCAAAAAATGATGCTTTTTTGTCCTGTCTTTTTAAGCGTAGTTATAACTGTTTAACACAACTTTAGAATTATTTTACCAACACTGGGAACGTCTGTATACCCGTTTTATGTTTAGAGTTAGTCTAGCGATAATTGTGCTTGGTGTATTTTGTTTGGCACTTAGTTTCATAGGGGCTCTTGTGTTATCTTTGCTAGCGTTGTGTATTTATGCATTTTTATTCTTGATCCTCGTAAATAGTGTGGTGTATTGATCTATCCTGTCAATAAAATGACCCTGACCTAATTTTTTATTTACATTGTGTTTCTAATGTGTTTTATGGTAACCGTCACTTAATTGGTCAAACTTTAAAAACTAGAACAGGAATTTAATGCGGTGAGTAGCCTAACTACATGTGAATCAAGTTTTACTTTACATGGTGTTTTATGCTTAGAATTCGCATGAATATGCTGTGTAAGGGAACGTGTTTGCGCTTAGGTTATCCATCCATTTTCAGAAACCGTTTAATCCTGTACAGGGTCGCGGTGAGTGGAAGCTTATCCCGGCAGGGCTATACCCATTGATCCTAAGTTGCATGGGTGGCAACTTAGGACGGTTTACCTAGGCAGCATGTCTCGCAAAACCCACACAGGAAGGCATCCGACCCGGATAATCGAACCCAGGTATTATTGCTGTGTAGGCGGCAGCATTACAGCGCCACAGTGCCACCAAAGGGTAGTGCTTATTTCAGCATTCATGTCAACCTGCCGTATTGTATTAATGTAGGATTTCACGGCTCGATTCATGATGGCTGCTCTTTAAAGCTGTTCTTTCGGGATAGCCGTGTCACTGAGCGCGATGCCTCTCTCCCTCGCGACGTTTCACCTCCCACGTTGGACGCATCCTCAGGCGTTTAGTGGAAGCGGCGGAATGAGCCGAGTGATATGTCTTGAGTTTACGTGGCACCTGAGCAAGAACACGGCTACAAGAGGTATAAACAAAAAACAGACTCGGGCACCACCTTTGAAACTAACAAGGACCAAGTGGAAAATATTTATGAAAGCCCCACATGAAAGCTCCTTTGTCGGGTGCCACGTAAACACAGGACGTATAACTCAGCTTATTCAGCCGCTTACACTCGACGCCTGAGGATGCTTCCAAGGTGGGAGGCAAAACGTTGAAAGGGAGAGCGCTCAACACGGCTATCCCGAAAGAACAGCTTTGAAGAGCAACCATCAATCTGTATTCTCATACAAAGATCCCCGTATATCCTTAACACGCTGTAGGGTCAAGTGCCGTCAGCGAGCACCTACGAATGCCGACACGGCACACGAAGGGGTGGGTGGCCAGCACCACGCCTGGCCGCCTGTGTCCCTAGTGGCGATATTTACACACAGCACTAGGTACTCATTTGAGGCCGAGTTGACGTACCTATCTGTATTCTCAAAGCAGGTCTACCAGCGTCATGAGAATGTGACACCTGCGTCACGTGTTGATGAAAACATACCTGTGGTAATGGAAGTCCCCAAACGTGGCTTGATGGCTCTGCGGAGGTCATCGAGTCGGGCGTGGCGGTATTTAGGGCCAAGACATCCTGTTCGGTTTGATTTCTCTGAAAACTGATGTCTCTTGTTCATTCACATGTGAGCAGCGTATTGCGCGTAGTACAGTTGCAGAGTAGAGTCATTGTAAGTGGATTCTAACCAGAGCACATTCACACACTGCATCACTGTTGTTTAGTTAACTCACGAAAACTCGATTTTACCCAGCGCCACTCAAATCATCGCAGTGTTTTCGCTACAGAACAGAACTCTTAACAAACGTAGCTGAATAAAGCATTGGCTAAGCATATAAGGGCCTTATTTGTTATCCGTTTCAACAATAGTGTATAAATATATAAAAAGACAAATATCCACGAAATGGCGTTAGACTGTCGGGGTAAGTGCTGTTCAAGACGTGCACCTATAAAAGACCGGCAGGTCACACAAGAGGCTGGGTGGCCAGCACCAAGCCTTACCAACTGTCTCCGGAGTGACTATGTTCACACATCGCAACAGGTTCAGCTGAGTTCACGTAGGGAAGGCCCAGGACTGGTTTAAATATTCGTCACTGGTGTTGGCCTTGAGCGGGAGGAGGGCATTGAACTCGGGTTGCGCGGACGCTCAATATCGATTCTAACCAGTAGGAAGGAGGCTATGGAGTTCGTGAGTACAGGTCCCTTGGCATGCACAGTTGCACACCATCCAAAAATATAGATGGATCGACTAAATTGCCCCCGGTGCCCTGTGATGGACTGGCGTTCCATCGTGGGTATAGCCTTGTCTTGCCCCCTGTGTCTGCCGGGATAGGCTCCGGTTCACCGCGACCCTATACAGGATTAAGCGGTTTTTGACGATGTATGGGTTACTTGTCTTGAATTTATTGCGATTTGAGTTTTAAAAATGGCTGACAGGAATTAGCAAAGAGCTTTATAGTCATGATTGTTATATATTCAGCCATACGTCTATCGACTACTGGAGGAGGTGCTCCAAACAGCATGAAGTATGTTTGACGATACTTCATCAGAGCGTGTCGATGTAGCGCTAGGACAGGTTGAACTCCGGTCACAGGGTTCATAGCGTAGTGCGATAACCACCGCCTCCTGGCATTTAGTCATGATTTGTGCTTACCTTAAAAACAACATCTCAGGAGTTGCCTCCCAGTCATTACTGCACACGTAGTTTCAGGATTATTATTTTTGTAAACACGTTTCATTTTTACAGGCAGTCGTATTATGAATCAATTGATGTTCGGGTTAGGCCGTGTAAACATCCGACTAAATTTGCATCGTTTAATGCCCTCCGCCGAATGACTCAGTAGTAGTAGTAATTTCAATTTATATAGCGCCTTTCACCCGAGGGTCACAAAGCGCTGCAGCCAACGAGGGTTTAACTGCCACATTTCCAAAACGCGCGTCACGCTAATTATCCTTTCTGAGAGCTCGCCGCCAAACCGACGGACAATTCTCACAATAAAAAATGTTTGCAATGATTTTTCGTTACAAAAATGCTCCTACTGATTTTGTTACAGTGTGGCTAATCACAAGAAGTTTAGACCTTCTTGGCTTTAGCTCAAGCCTTCTATTTAGAACGAAATGCACTCTTTAATCCCTGACTGCAGACGTCAGGAGGTGATTAGAGAGGTGTGCACGTGTGCCGCTGGTGGGAGAGCAAAGTGCTGCGGGTCAAGAAGGCTGGATCCTGTAATCTGTGAAATCTCATCGCCTTATGTCAAAGCCGCAAGCCTCTGCGGACAAGGTGGCACAGAGCACAAACATCACATACAGTCGTGGCGCTGGAACATTGCGGGGGGGGGGCGGGACAGCCTTGGCAGCTGCATTGCTATCGACACTTACCCTATTGAAAACCGCCCCGAACTCAGGAGACCCCAACCAGCACAAAGATAACTCTATTCTGATGAAGGTTGCCACGGCTCGATGCATGAGAATTGCTCTCCAAAGCGCTTTCTTTCGGGATAGCCGTGTCACCGAGCGCTCCCCGTCTCTCCTTCGCCACGTTCGGCCTCCCGTGTCGAAGGCATCCCAAGGCGTTCTGACATTCTGACATTCAGAACGACTGAAAGCTAACCTGAAATGCGTCGCATTGGAAAGCAATTCTCAAGCAGTACTCTTTACAAACGCGCGTTGGCCTGACGGGTGCTCTTTGGCTTCCATTCCGATAATTAGCTACTTACAAAAACAAACACATGTTGCAAAACAAAATCACATAATCCGTGCGATTTGTCCGAACGTGTTTTGCTGTACGCTAGAGGTTCGAGAGGCGTGGGTGGAGGGGTAGGGTGGGTGGGTGAGGTAGGGTGGTGAGGGGGGGGGGTTCTCTGGAAGCAATGGGATTTATGAGAGAATTCACGCAAGGGCTGGTGACGCCAGGCTTCTTTATCCGAGCCGCCGGGTATTTTAAGGCAGAGATTAAACGGTGCGCCTCATTTACCAAATTGCAGGAGCCCCGGGCACGGAGACATCGGTTGCTTCTCAACTTGCCTCCCCTGCGTTTCGACAAAACACTCGCGGCGAGGTGAGTTTTAGTTAGGAACGTGATTGTAAAGTAAAACTAAAATGGATAGAAAATAACCAACTTGACGAGCTATGCGACCGAGTGAGAGTATTGCGGTTGTATCATCCGGTACGGCCGACTAATGTGCGAATGTTGTGCTTAGAATTAATAACATTTGGCCTAGACAATACAGCCAAAAGAGATGATGTTACAGACATTTCATATAATACAATATAGCAAGTTCATGTGGAGGAATATTTAGTCGTTAATATATAGGAATTCTGTGAATAAATACGCTGTTGGAGGAAGGCTTCCTCCCGACACTGTTTCGACGATAATGGACGTTGTTTGACCATACTTCACCACGCTGGGAAGCGTGGGTTGGAAAAGAGGGTGGGGCCTATAACTCATTCAGGTGTAACCCGTGAGTGATGTTGAGCCGGGCATTGCTTGTTTAACTAACGCATCATCACTGCGAACAGAAATTGAGGCCATAATAACGTTCCATAGCGATATGGGTGGCAGTTACAGATAGAAATGATTCACACGGTTCAGTTAAACTTGCTCTACCTTTTCAATTCGTGTTGCTATTGATGCAATTCTTTATGCCAGAGTATTCTTTAATTCCCAAAGAACATAACAAACCCGTCCCAATGCATATTATCTTGACGTTTCATTCCGTACAAAGCTCTTAGTGCTCCGGGTTCACGATTGTGAGAAGAGTCTGGAATGACGGCTGGCTCTTACTTTCCGTTGCAGAGCGACGGGTTCTCTCTGCGTTTTAATAACAAACATATATTTTAAGCGGACTGTTCATTAAAATAAAGTACATAAATCATGTTTTTTAGTTTTAACGTGCAACGGTATTCGTTCAGTAACGTACGTATTTGTTCATTCGAAGAAAGACTCAGAGGCGCCATCCCGTCAGACACTACTTCCTAAATAATGTGATAGTTATCGGCCAATTAATTAACGAGTACTTATTGAGTTATGGAGTGAAACCCGAGAAAACCCACGCAGAACAGAGGGAGAACGCAGAACGCCCGAGACAGGTGTCAAACCACCTCGAGCAGGACTTTCTTTGTGTGAGGCGCGGATGCTACCACTACGCCACGTTGCCCAGTAGGAGGCGAACTTTCCCATTCATCAACGAGCTGCACGTCTTCTTCTTTGCGATTCTTCGAAGCACGATGGCTAGCTTCTGGACATCGTTATCTTTCAGCTCGGCTTCGAAGTGAAAAAAATCCATCCATCCATTGTCGGAAACCGCTTAATCCTGTACAGGGTTGCGGTGAGCCGGAGCCTATCCCGGCAGTCACAGGGCTCAAGGCAGGTGTATGCCCAGGATAGGACGCCAGTCCATCACAGGGCACCGGGGGCAATTTAGTCACAGGGCACTGGGGGCAGTTCAATGATGGGTGGCTAAAACCGAGATTCAAACCCCAGCATCTGAGCTCAATTGCTCTGATGTCCGAACCACCCAGCCTTGTCACGTAAGAATATATTTTAGTATATTCATGAGTGAATAATAAGATGATTGATGGTTGTTTTTCAAAGATGTTCTTTCGGAATATCCGTGTCACTGAGCGCCATCCCTCTCTCCCTCGTGACGTTTCGCTTCCCACGTTCGAGGCATCATTAGGCGATTTTGAATGATTTAGCTGAAACGTGTTATGTTGTCTATCTGCAGTGCGTTTAAATGTGTGTAGTGTTCTACCAACACATTTCACCATTGGGCGGCAGGGTGCCTATGCAGTGGTAACATCTGCGCCTCACAGTAAGAAAGTCCTGCCCAAGGGAGTTTGATTCCCGCCTCGGACGCCTTTCTGTGTGGCGTTTGTGTGTTCTCCCCCTGTTATGCGTGGGATTCCTCCGGGTTCTCCGGTTTCGTCCCACAAGTAAAAAACATTCGCGGTCCGTGGCGACCAGACCCAAGTTGGCCAAGTGGGCCTTGAGGTGCAAAAGGTTGAGAATTATCGAAAAATACGAAAGAAAAATCGGAAATTGTCCAAAACGTTCAAATCTGACGTTCATTCTGAGTGCAGTATATGTTTTCTCTCTCTGGCTGGTTAAGTTGCAGGTCAGTGAACTAAATTCCCAGCCAAACTGGGCAGAGCCAAGCACTTCTTCCTCCAGTTTGCATCGTTATAGACCGAGGGCTGTGCCCTGGCAGCCGTGGCATCTGGCGACCCGTGGCAAGACCAAGGGCATCCGTGAGGCAAACTCCCCTAATCCCAGGGGCATTAACAAAATCACAGAGACGATTGAGTGGGTTAGGACTAAGGATCTCACCGACTGACATCATGAGTTTACTCAATGTACCGCTGCCGGTCAAGATGAAAAAGGAGCTATTGCATTAGTTCTGTGTGTGTGTTTTATTGGGGCTGCCAAGTTGTTTTTTGGCCATCAATTCCCCAAGGCATTGTCTTTGGCTCACACCGCCTCCATCCTGTCTGATCTTGAGCTGCCCTCTTAGTTTTATGGTTATGGACGCTTTCCTTTATGTTGTCGAGCAGCATTTTTTCTCTCTTTATAGGGTGGCTGGGGATCATGAAAAAAAAATCCCGTTTCAGTGTGCACTGTTTGAAACTCGGTTATGCCATAGCCAGCTGTGTTTGCTTTGTAACAACATTTGATTTTATAATGTTGAAATGTATAACGCGCGAAAAATTCCACGCCTGGTCATCGACGATGCATGGATACGTAGGCGCAGCGAGGAAACCGTAGAGAAGGGAGAAGTTAGCCAGGCGGTCAGCCGACGCCAACCCGCCAGACACTGCTTTCCGAAATATTATGACGTTATTGGCCAATTAATTGAGTGGTTTTTTTTATACTTGTGGGAGGAAACCGGAGGAAACCGGACAACCCGGAGGAAACCCACTCAAAACGGGGGGGGAGAACACACAAACGCCGCACAGAAAGGCACCCAAGGCGAGATTAGAACCGCGTTGGGCAGGACTTTCTTTCTGTGAGGCACAGATGTTACCACTGCATAGCCACCATGCGACAAGAAACGCACAGTGCGGAAAGGGAGGTCGGGATTAGGGGATTTTAGCAACAGGGAAGGGCAAGAAACTACGTCCAGAAATAATGTGCGTGACTATGTCAGCTGGATAAGACTAACATCGGCTGGGGTTACACGAGAGGGAGATTTTGGCAGCATAATCAAGAGGAGAAAAAACCCCCTGTAACGTCACCGAACGTTCGCGAATCGCGTAATCTATGGGCCCGTGTTATCTTACGTAATGTTATATTTCGGGGAACTAATGGAGCACTCTCGGCTGATAGCGATGAAACAAAAATCACCCCACCGCCTC
>JAZEWU010000039.1:4254009-4267192 GCA_036362915.1 Geotria australis | reverse complement strand
GGGGGGCAGCCTCTGCGTTCGAATCTCGAGCTGCGATGCACCGCGTGCGGTGAGATGTCTGCGCGGTTCGTGCTGTTGCGAGGGAAGTGGTTGGGGGGGTGGGAGGAATTTCCCGCGACGGAACGAGCCTTCGGTCTTAAACGGCCACGTGTGGTGGTTCCCGGCACATCTGGAAAGCATTTGTTGTCGGGGTGGAGAAGAAACTCGGCAAGTGCTTATTTAAACTGACAGGTCAGACGAACAGTTGAAAGCGAGTTATCACGCCAGTTGTGATCGCAACGGTCACGATGTGGCCGCGTTACCCCGTGCAACAGAACGTCGGTGGAATTAACACTGTAACAACAATTCCTTTGCCCTCCACTCACCACGAACGCTCTGCACTCCGTTCACGGTTTGTTAAAGACAAACTACAGACGTTACGCTGTCAGGGCGGAACTGATTTACTGATGTAACGGGCGTAAAAACAGGATGTGCTACGGAAGACTTTACCGGTTCGGTCATGTCATGTGCACCGATGAATTGAAAAATTGGGAGTAATGTAGGTTTGTCACGGCTCGATGTATGAGAATTGTTTTTCCGTAGCTGGTCTTTTGGTTTAGCCGTGTCGAGCATTCCCTCTATCTCCCTCGCAACGTTTCGTCTCCCGCGTTGGAGGCATCTTCAGGCGTTCCCGAATGAAGTTGAACGTGTTGTGCTATATACACTCCTTTAAACATCAATTCAGAACTGTTCCTGACTTCAGAACAACACAGACGGCACATTCTCTGCAAACTGCAGATATAAATACGTATAGCACAACACGTTCAACTTTACTCAGCAACGCCTGAAGATAAGAATTGTAAGGAAAAATACGATTTATAACGCGTGCAAGTTCCATGCCTGATCATGGACGAGACACGGATACAGAGGCCCAAGGAAACCGCTGAGAGGGGAAGGGGGGGAGTCAGCCAGGCGGTCAGCCGGCGCCAACTCACCAAACACTGCTTCCTATATATTACAATGTTATCGACAAATGAATTACCTAGTGGTGTTTTATTTGTGGGAGGAAGCCGGAGAACCCCACGCAGATCAGGGGGGAAATGCCTCCAACGCGGGAGGCGAAACTTCGCGAAGGAGAGGGTGGCAATGCTCGATACGGCTATCCCGAAAAGCAATTCTCAAGCTTTGGAAAAACAATTCTCACGTACAGCAGTAAATGTAATAATTTGCTTTCATTCCAACGAACGGACGATTGATAAATGGTGCGAGGTGGCTCAAGGGCTGTCTCCCGCTGCGTGGCCGCTGAGCGGCAGCTCATTACATTAATGGATTTATTTGGCTGATTCCCCGGTGCCAAATTTAGGGCAAAAATCCGGCTGACCTTAAAATGCCATTTAAGTGAAAAGATTAAGTGGCCGCGTGTTGTGCCAGGCACTTCTGTAATCTCTGCTCTTTCGTGGCTTTAAATCAAATTAACGAGATGCATCACAAAGCCGGGCGAAGTAATTGCATCTTACCCAACACAACACAGCCGACTGCGCTGCACGTAAGCCCCACCGTGGCGAAGCATTTCAAATAAGCAAAGTACCCCCGTCCTGTAACGACGTGGAAATAACAAACGCTTGATTTGCGGACACTTGCCACGTCGGAAAGCGCGTTGCCTCGATCGCACACGTTTCCTGTTTTTAAAAAAATAAAAAGTGCACCTGCAATATGTATTATTAGCGTAAGTTGCCTTCGTAACGTTTAAACACGAAGCTAAATTGGAGAAAACTAGGAAAGAGTTTGTGGCCACGATGGATGTTATCGCTGCATTTTCCAGATTATTAGACACACCTTCCCCCTGTAGTTTAAAGTCAGAGTTGTGGCTGCTTCGTATACTTCAGTAGGTGTGTTGTGTGTGGCCAGATTTGTATAACGTGAATGATACGGGACACAAGTATGGTGTTCGTTTTACCTTCTAGAATCTAGACCATCTTATGTCATCGTCAATACCCGGGTTAATCCTGTACAGGCTCACGGTGTGCCGGAGCCTATTCCGGCTTTAGCCAAGATGGTACACCGGTCCATCACAGGGCACCGGGGATAATTTAGTCAGCAGGCCAATTGACCTAGGCAGCAGCATGTCTTTGGGCTGTGGGAGGAAACTGGCGTACCCCACGACAAACTATGCGGACACGGGGAGATCATGAAAACTGTAACACAGAAAGGAACCCGAGTTGGGAATCGAACCCTGGATCCTTCTTGCCTTGAGGTGGCAGTGCTACTTAGTGCGCCACTATGCCGCCTCAGTATTATTTATGCTCGATAAGGAGACAGTGGCAAAGCGTGGTGGCATTAATAACATAGGTCGGGGCCACCTTTTGACCCTCGTCTGATGCTATATTAAAGTGTTAGTTTAAAACGGAGTGGCCACTTAATGTGAGTTATGTGGGCGTTTACTGTAACGAATCGGGAACACCCACATAAATAACATGTAATTACCAAAAACATCCATCCACACACTCGGTTACTTTAATTATACACAGCGCATGTACTGTATATTAAAGTGTCCATGGCCAAATCAGCCAGAATGTTGCTCCTTTTGTCAGCTCAGATGCTCAGCAGAGGTTGTGTAGTGTCTCCCTAGTCGCAATGTTTACACACTGCACTAGGTACTCATTTGAGGCTGAGTCGACCTAGGGGAAGCCCAGGACCAGTTCATAAATCATCACTAGTGCTGACCGTGAGCGAGATTAGAACTCAGGTCGCCAGGTTCGTAGCCCAGCGCGCTAACCACCGAACTACCGCCTCCCAACAGTGCAGCACACGCTGTGTGTGACCTCATCTAATCGCGCTGCTCGAAATGTAACATTTAACCACCTCTAATGAAATACTTTTGAGGACATAACACGCGTTGGAAAACTTGACAGAACCCACGCATATGCATGCTTTTTCTTCCATGTTTTGTTTTGTGTGTAGCAGCATTGATTACAGAGGTCGGGGCGGAGCACCAAGATGAGTGAGACCCCCAACACGCTAGCCGCTCCGGAGAGTCACGTGGGCCCCACCACACCCAAGAAGGGCCCCCCGAAATTCAAGCAGCGAGCCACGCGACAGTTTAAGAGCAAGCCTCCCAAACCTGGCGCCAAAGGGTACGTGGAAGGGTGGTCATTCATTCGTTCATTCGTTGTCAGAAACCGCTCAATCCTGTACAGGGTTGCGGTGAGACGGATAACATTTAAATAGAGAAATTACTTGATGAAGTAGTTCTGTAACATCTTCAGAGGGGCGATTTTCGGCCGGATTGTCACCACCTGTGCCGGATGCAATACACGTCTGCAGCAAAGTCTACATGTCCCACGTTGGAAGCATCCTCAACGTGGGAGGTGAAACGTCGCGAGAGAGAGAGAGGGCAAGCGCTCGACACGGCTATCCCGATAGAACATCTCTGAAGCGCAACCATCGTAAATCGAGCCGTGAAACCCTATAGGCATCAGTACATTCAACTTTCTGTTAATGCATGTTCCATATTTTTTTTTAGGTTTGGGGACGATATTCCAGGAATGGAAGGCTTGGGAACAGGTGTGTTACTTCACACACACACACTATTTTGTTTTCCTTAGAGAAAGAGAAAACTTCCTTATTTTGACACAAAACAAAATCCGCTGTTTGGTAAATAAATACGAAGCCAGACTGGATGCGGCTTGATATGCCCAGAAATGACGAACGGTTGGAGCGAACGCATCTTGGCATCGCGTTCGTCATTGCGCTTCAGCGTGACGCCGCGGTTAATTTGTTTTTAACTTTTGCCGTCGCGTTCCCGACCATGACCGCCCGCAGACATCACCGTCATCTGCCCCTGGGAGGCCTTCAGCCACTTGGAACTGCACGAACTGGCGCAGTACGGGATCGTGTGAGCGGGTGCGCAACGCCGCAAGTCATCGGGGGCGGCGGCGGCACCGGTCGCGACGTGCAAAGGACACGCACGCACACCTACGGCACGCTTACGCACCCAGTTACACACGCACTTACAAACGCACCCCGTAAATTGCACCAACATTCACGCACGCTTAACACACGCACTTTGCACGCGCGCTTACGCTTAGAAGCGCGCACGAACGCGTACGCACGCACGCCGACACGAACGATCGCTCACACGCAGCAGACCATTCACAGGCACCGGCGCGTCCGGATGTGTCGCCCTCACCCGCGCAGGCGAGTTGGCACGCGCGCACGCTAGACCCGTAAACACTTGACGCACGCGACCGCGCCACGCACCGATACTCACCACGCGTTACCCGACACGGCTGTCCCCACCTGAACCGATATCGCGAGCAGCTGCACCACCTGTACACGCACCCCCATCACGCGACACCCACACACGGTTACGCTCTGGGTCAGGCTAACCTTGGAGCGGAGTCACATTTGGCTTCTTCCTCGAACAGATTTGCAATGCTGGCCAGCGTTCGTAAAGGTGACATCATTGTGGAAGTTCTGATTGGTCCGCGTGGCCGGGAAAGGTTGCGGGCGGTGCGGTCAGGTTAATCTGTCCCGAATAACAATATATAGAAATTTATTTCCCTGGAGGAGACAAAAAACGTTACGTAAAGTCGAAGCTCAGATGTTTAGTACGTCGAGTGACCGAGACACGGAAAAGGTGTTGACGTTTATATACCTCAGAGAGTTGGGCGTATGTATTTTCATGTGTTTCGGTTAGGTTACAATAAATTAGAAATTATATTTTAAACGCGCACATATACATTCAATGTCGAAGGTATTAATTCGAAGACAGAACGACTCAGAGGCGCGGGGAAACCGCAGAGAGGCGGAGAAGGCAGCCATGCGGTTAATTAATGAGTTTTTTTTAAGTTGTGGGAGGAAACCGGCGAACCCGGAGGAACCCTAACCCACGCAGAACAGGGGGCAAACACACAAACTCCACACAGAAAGGTGCCCAAGGCGGGAATCGAACCGAGTCGGGCAAGACCATTCATTCTGTGAGGCGCAGATTTTACCACTGCATAGACACCCTGTCAGCATCTAGACATTTTGGTAATTTATTAATCGGCTTGCATTTAACGACCGGGATGATGCCCTCACTGAACGTCTACACCCAACATCACCACACGCACAGCAGCCCTAAAAAATCAGGGGCATCTTTGTGATGAATGCAATCTAGTAGTAGCCATCTACACACTTCAGCATAGAGCAGGGATGGTCAAAATACGTTTGGGAACATAGATACATGAAATTCGCACCAGTCTAATCTTAGTTTTGTAGGCATATATTTCAGTTTTACTCATATAAATTTGTATCGACAGTCCTGATTGTATTAGACATTTTTTTAAAATGAATGTTGTTTGTCTATATGCTTAAGTTCAAATTTCTGTTCCAAGAAAACGTTTAGATTGGCTCTTCCATACGCCGTACTTTAATTCATTGTTCGTAGCGATTTACTCCTGTTGAGGGTCACAGGAGTCCGGGGCCTATCCTAGCAGACACAGACGCAAGCCACGGCTACATCCAGGATGAGACGCCAGTCCGTCGCAGAGCACCAGGGACAATTTAGTCCGCAGACCAACTAACCTAAGCAGCGTGTCTATGGACTGTAGGAAGAAACGAGACTACCTGCCGAAAACCTGCGAGGCCACGGAGAGATAGGCTCCGGCTCACCACGACCCTGTACAGGATTAAACGGTTTCTGACAATGGCTGGAAGGATAATGTGAAGACCCACAGATGGCCGCTTAATGGAAATACTATATTGTAGGATATAGGGCGCACAATAATTGTATCGTCCGTTTTGAAGGATTTCGTAAAATCCTGATTGTTATTGACAAAAAATATTGACGAGTACCCACGAATGTTTTGAATTGTTTTGCAGAATAATCCATGGCATGCTGGTACTATGAGCTCCGAGTTCTCCTACTGTGACCCGCTATTTATCTTGTGTTACCACCAAGCCGTTCGTTATGCATGTTATCGCTTTTTTTTCTTGTACACATGAAACATTTATTTGGTTGGCTGCATCAGGATGGTTGAGGGATTCACGACACAAATTTGGTCAGATGGTTACATGGCCAATCCGAAAGTCAATTACGAATCATAACATTTGCTACGAAAATCTGTAGAGTTTTCCACATGTTATCGCTTTTAAAGTTGCAGCGTTTGAAATATTCGTGGCAGGCTTCTGCTGAGTGAATTGCAGTTGAAGAGCTAGTATTTAATCTTCATTAGTACCGGACGTACAGCGAAATAAAATTGTGAAATACAATCGCAGAGTTATGGGGAAGTGATATCGCGATAATCGTCATATTGTGAGAATGAACACTACTCTATCTTGAAAAGTGATATGTATTGTGGCAAACATATAATTGCTTAACGCTGGTCAAATGCTAAATTTGTGTTGTTCATAAACATGACATGCTCCGTTACGCACAATGCAGTGTGCAGTTTGATTTCCGCGTCATTGTGTATGCGGTGGGTTTGAACAAAGTACAGTACATACCATCGAATGCTTCACAGATGTTCATGTCAACAAAACATTGAACCGAGAGACATTAATAATTGAGCTCACAGACTGGCAGAGTACTATGTAATACTGCATTGAATCAATGTGGCACAAATTAATAACAATAAATACAATTTATAATACGCTTATGTTCATTACATTTTAAAGGTTCTCATTCGAAGAGGGAACAGACTTAGAGGCGCGAGGAAACAACCTGCAGGAGTGAGCCACGCAGCTAGCCAGCGCCAACCCACCAGACACTGCGTCCTACAAATAATGATGTTATCGGCCAATTAATGAGTGTTTATAGTTGTGGGAGGAAACAGGGAAACCCGGAGGATACCCACGCACAACAGGGGGAGAGAACACACAAACTCCACACAGAGATGTTCCTGAGGCAGGAATAGGACCGCCTCGGGCAGGACCTTATTTCTGCGAGGAACAGATGTCACCACTGCACCCCTCCCCCAACACTCGCTCGCAGAATGAGCCAAGGGTGGAGAATCTGGACCCTCACTGAGACCAAATTACAAATGCCCCTTACTGATAACTGGTAGGGCAGAGTGCCCTAAATGAACACACGTACGGCGAGAGGGCACCATACCCTGGGCTGGATCCCGGATATCACACTCACTTAGAAAGGGCGCCATGTCCCACGCGGTCCGGCAAGAACGCACATTGAAGAGAACATGGTTATTTGCTTATTTATGAACTCGGCTGGGCCTGGGAACGCCTGGGAATCCCCCAGGAAGAGCTGGAATCTGTTGCTGAGGAAAGAGATGTCTGGTCCACTCTCCTTGGACTGCTGCGACCGCGACCCTCACCAGGACAAGCGGTTTAGAATATGGATGGATGGATAGATTGCTTGACCTAGCTTGTGGTGGGCTGGCGTCCCATCCTGGGTATAATCCTGCCTTGCGCCCTGTGTCTGCCGGGATAGGCTCCGACAGACATTAATTCATTCATTGTCAGAAATCGCTTAATCCTGTACAGCTCTGAAGAGCAACCATCATGAATGGAGCCGTGAAAACCTACATCAGTACAAGGCGTTAAGATCTTAGCACACCAAATAGACACTTTTTACAAAGTGCCCAACTTGCAAACAGCCAGACAGCCACTTGCTTGTGGCAAGAAAAAAAACATGCAAACAGAATGTTTCGAATGCACTGATATTAGGTTCTTTGATACAATATGCATTGTTCTTAAAACTCTTGATTGCTAGTGACAGGCGTTAACAATCGCTCCACGACAGCAACTACACTTCAACAAAACACTGCCCCCTGCTGATCAAAGACACACACAACACGCAGACTCAGTAGCCAGAAACTCCACCAATTTCCGGCCACTTGGGAGCTTGGCAGTCGCGGGTTCTTTGTCTCAAGGCCGGCTGGATGCGGAGGCTGACTCAGTCTTCCGGAAGATTAGAGCCAAAAAAAAACCCTGCCTCCCACCTCTCACCCACATCCCTGCAACACCCAGCCATGCTCAATGCACTGCTGGATGAAGGGAACTTGACAGTCCCCGAATCTGGCTTCACCCCTTGAAATCCATTGTCAGATGCGTGCATTGTCAGAAACCGATTAATCCTGTACAGTGTCGCGGTGAGCGGGAGCCTATCCCGGCAGAGACAGGGCGCAAGGTAGGGTTATACCCAGGATGGGACGTCAGTCCATCTCAGGGCAGCGGGGGGTAATTTCGTCCGCAGGCATACTAACCGACACAGCAGCATGTCTTTGGACTGTGGGAGGAAACCGGAGTGCCCGGCGAAAACCCACGCGGACACGTGGAGCACATGCAAACTCCACACAGAAAGCCCTCCCCCCCCAGAGCCGCGACTTAAACCTTCTCGTATATATATTTTAATTATTGTCAGCAATTCGCATGTTTGTTGTGTCGGAGGAGTCCCGTAAAGAACTTGCAAGCTCACTGGGTATGTAATAATAAACATCTATATATCTGAGTCGTTCTCTCGTCGAATGAGTACCTTCGACAGTCAATGAATATGTGCGCGTTATAAATGTAAAATTATTACTATTATCTATCTTGCTGTGAGGCGGCAGCGCTACTCACCGCGCGGCCGCCACCGTGGCGCCCTCAGAAAATCCCGAGATGTAAATGAAGCCCTCTCTGAGTCCCCACCCATCAGGCCAACCAGCCCCCTTCCACGGCACCCCACCTCTCACCCCACGCCCAGCAATGATCATCCCCGTCCGCGCAGAGGCGCTGAGTGGATGGAGGTGGCGGCCGCCAGTTGTTGCGTTGTTTGTTGCCGTGAGGCAGAGCGGATGTGCTCGCGTTAGCTGCGCCTCCTCAGTTTGTGTGAGCTGAGTTCTGGTCGCGCCCTTGAAAGCGGAGGGAAAGCGAGGCGAAGCAAGGCAGGAAAGCAAGCAGGGGCAAGCCCAGTCGCGTCTCGTCCCAGCGCTCGTCAACGCGAGCAAAGATGTCGCTTCCAAAAGGTAAAGTTTGTAACACGGACAAGATGCGTTCCAAACTCCGTCGGTTATACGTGCGCGAGTGTCTGCGAGTGTGGTGCTGGCCACCCGCCCCCTCGTGTGCCGTGTCGGCTTTCATAATAGGTTGGCTACTCGCTAACGGCGCTTGACCCGACAGTCTGTTGAGGCTACACCGGCGGGGGATCTTTGTGTACTGTGTGAACCAGTCCATCGGAGGAGCTCGTGTATTTCCACACCGCTCTCCAACCGTCATAGGTGCTCGCTAACAGCACTTGCCCCTAACGTCTGTGTGTGTGTTGTGGCCGCACGGTGTTGAAGGTGCCCTGGTCTGTGTGTCGGGAGCGGATCCAGCAGGAAATCTATCTTGCTTTCACTTTTGCTCTGCCTCGTTTCGTTTCCGTGCAGATTGAACGGCGGAAGTCGCAGCTCAAACTTGGCTTTTTTTTATCAAACTCGTTGAGCCAGACTATATGGCTCGTAATGCGTGTCTGCCCAGCTAGGCAAACAAAATGCCTTTGCGGCTGCGGAAGCGAAATTGTGTATTGTATGTAGTATAGGCGGGCGCCACGGTGGCGCGGTGAGTAGCGCTGCCGCCTCACAGCAAGAAGGCCCCGGGTTCGAATCTCGGCTCGGGGGCCTTTCTGTGTAGTTTGCATGTTCTCGCCTTGTCCGCGTGGGTTTTCGCCGGGCACTCCGGTTTCCTTCCACCGTCCAAAGACATGCTGCCTAGTTAATTGGCCTACTGAGTAAATTGACCCAGGTGCCCTGCGATGGACTGGCGTCCCATCCTGGGTATAGCCCTGCCTTGCGCCCTGTGAATGCCGGGATAGGCTCCGGCTCACCGCAACCCTGTCCAGGATTAAGCGGTTTCTGACAATGGATGGATGGAGCAGCATGTTTTTGACTGTGTGTATGACCGCATAGGGGGAACGGTAGCCCAGTGGTTAGCGCGCTGGGCTACAAATCTGCCCACCCGAGTTCGAATCCCGCTCACGGCCAACACCAGTGACGATTTTTCTGAACCGGTACAGGGCCTCCCCTAGGTCGACTCAACGTCAAATGAGTACCTAGTGCGGTGTGTATTCATTACCGCTAGGGAGACAAAGGTGGCCGGGCGTGGTGCGAGCCCCTCTTGAACCGTGGCGGCCTTCATAGGGGCTCGCTAAAGCCACGTGCCCCTCCAGTATGTTGAGGCTACACGGGGGATATTTTGCATAGGCGAGTGAGACAATGGAATTCCGCCTTTAAGGCACGTTAAAGCGTATTCACGCTTTGTTCCTGAGATTCAAATTGACCTCCGTTTCAGTCTGTTTCTAATTTTATAGTGTGTGTGTGTGCTTTTGTGATACAGTACAGCTGTGGCAGCGGTGCGTAAAGCACACATTAAAAAAGCAACGCGTTCAGAGCTGTTCTTTCGGGATAGCCGTGTCGAGCGCTCTCTCTCGCTCGCGACGTTTCACCTCCTACGTTGGAGGCATCATCAGTACAACACAACACATTCGTCAATGGGTCTCAATAGCAGAGTGATAATACATGAATGCATTAATAACGATGCAGTCTGAGCTACTGTGCTGGCTAAAAATCTTCCTTACACTACCGTGAGCAACATTCGCTATCGGCAACAGTATCCTTGACTTTCGTGGTCGGCATTGCTGCAATTAAGCTAATGGGCTGCGATGCCCGCGGACTAAATTGCCCCCGGTGCCCTGTGATGGACTGGCGTCCCATAAGTGTGCCGGGATAGGCTCCGGCTCACCGCAACCCTGTACAGGATTCAGCGGTTTCTGACTGATGACGTTGATGATGATCTCACGTTTTGCACAGTCGGATTAAACATAGCTTAATCTGAGCCATTCCCAACCGGTGGGTCGCGACCCATCAGTAGGCCGCGAGCGCCACCTAGTGGTCCGTGGCGACCAGGACCCCAAGCTGGCCTTGAGGTGTAAAAGTTTCAGAAGACCCCGGGGGTTAATTCCTTACCCCCTGTTAGCGTCGCAGAGGCATCGTTCAGGAATGTACGGAAACACGCACTGACCACGTGGCCTGCGTAGAGACTAGACATTAACCAGCCAGTCCCGTCGTTGCAGAGCCGTTATGTAATGCGTTACGCTCGGCCCCGGCCAAACTTTCCGAACTACGTGACCCGCCAAGAACAACAACAATAGCACAACCTTTCTTGAGATGTGGGTGAAGCTTTCCTGGCCAAATCGACTGCAAGAAATAATCTAATCCGGCCATTAACTCACAAGACAAAGATCCCCCGTATAGCCTTATCAGACTGTTGGAGCAAGTGCCGTTAGCGAGCACCTATGAAGGTCGACACGGCACACGAGGGGGTGGGTGACCAGCACCACGCCCGGCCGCCTTTGTCTCCCTAGTGGCGATGTGTACACACTGCACTAGGTACTCATTTGAGGCTGAGTCGACCTAGGGGAGGCCCAGGACCGGTTCAGAAAATCGTCACTGGTGTTGGCCGTGACGAGCGGGATTCGAACTCGGGTCGCCAGATTCGTAGCCCAGTGCGCTAACCACTGGGCTATCGCTCCCCTTAACTCACACGCACGCAAAGACAGAGGTCCCCTCGTATAGCTCAGTGACACGGCTATCCCGAAAGAACAGCACAGCTCTGAAGGGCAACCGTCATGAATCGAGCCGTGAAAACCTACATCGGTAGTTTTCAATGTGTATGCTAAAACAGGCAACGCTGTCATATTGCATTATACATAAGCGCATACTGAAATGTGTTTCTGCACTTGCATAAGCACATTACACAACGGCGCACTGGCTCGGTTCAACAATAGGCCTCAGAGGAATGTTCGAGAATCGTTGTTAAGCTCACGGATTATATGATGTTAACACGTGAACAATTAAGGACATTTATAGTGTCCGCGTGGGTTTTCGCCCACAGTGCGAAGACGTGCTGCTGCAAAGGTTAATTGGCCTGCGGACTAAATTGCCCCCGGCGCTCTGTAATGGACTGGCGTCCCATCGTCGGTACAGCCGTGCCTTGCGCCCTGTGTCTGCTGCTGGGATAGGCTTCGGCTCACTGCGACCTTGTACAGGATTAAGCGGTTTCTGACAATGGATGGATGGCTGGATATAGTAATTTGCAATTAAGCAATCCCCCTACCCCCCCTCCCGCCCACACACATCAAACGCTGCTAGGGACTCATGACACGCACGTGGCGTTTGTAAGTGGTAAAGGCGCAGCCCTGCAAGCCGCTTGCATACTCATCTGTTGTGCAAGAGCTTCCGCTAGGAGGGAGCTCCAGCAAGTCTCTCCGTATTTTTTTTTTCAATTTGTTTATTTGATCAATTATGTGCGATGCTACTGCATCGAGTGCCTTGCTATGTTGAGTTTGCACGTTTTCTCCCCCGTGTCCGCGTTGGGTTTTCGCCGGGCACTCCGGTTTCTTCGCACGCTCCAAAGACATTCTTGCTGCATAGGTAAATTGGCCTGCGGACTAAATTGCCCCCCCCACCCCCACCGGTGCCCTGTGATGGACTGGCGTCCCATCGTGGGTATAGCCCTGCCTTGCGTATTGTGTCTGCCGGTATAGGCTCCGGCTTACCGCAACCCTGTACAGGATGAAACGGTTTATGACAATGATGATGTTTGCAAGCAAGGTTGTCTCCCGATCCGCGGTGGCGTTTCATCAACGTTCTGCAGCAAAAGAGGCGCGTTGCTCTGGCCCCTTTATATACACGGGCCAAAAATAACCCCTGGGCCGGCCTCGCGCACGGGGCTCCGACCAATGTGCGGCGGCCCCGCTGACGTAAGTCCATTCCGTGACGCACGGGGTGCCTTGGCCTTCACGAGTAGGTATCACATTGCACAATTGTGTGCAAAAAGGTGTGCGTCGCTCGGCAGAGCTGAGCCTCTCTCGTTCGAGTGTGGTGGAACATCGTCCATGAGAAAGTCTTGCAGGGGGGGTTCTCAAGATCTCGCAACCTCAAGGCCCGCTTGGGGCTGGTCTCCACGGACCGCTAGGTGGCGCTCGCGGCCTACTGATGGGTCGCGATCCACCGGCTGAGTGGCGGGTCTATGAGACGCCTCCCCCGCAATACTTATAAAGCAGCGTCTGTCAAGATGTTTTATGCAATAGTGAAATTATTACGGTTAGTTTTCTGTGAATTCGCACGTTTGTTGTGTCAATGCAGGAATCCCGCTGTCTGCAACTGAAGAAGAACTTGTTGCAATGGGAAACTGTCATATAACCATCACGCTTCGAAGAATCGAACTCGAATCATCATTCAAT
>JAZEWU010000039.1:4242226-4253735 GCA_036362915.1 Geotria australis | reverse complement strand
CTGTTGAGCTTCTGGACATCGTTGTCTTTCAGCTCCTCGGCTTCGAAGTGTTTGGTAGAATTTGCAGGTAATACGAAGTATTACTTGACAGGGATCGCTACGTGAAAGCTTCTACCTTGATCCCCGGCGGCTTGCTATTCAACGCACTCCGAGATAATATTTCACTCCGCCGACGCCGCACAGTCATCACGTGCCTCCCGTTGGTTGCACGCGGCCTTCCTCCTCCGTCGTGTGACCCAGTGCAAGGGAGACCACGTGCGTTTGACTCGCGCGGATGCAAAACACGTGCGTCAGACACGCAACGCTGCAGGACTAAACACGTGTCTCGAACCGGTTGTGCAGCTTGCACTTGAGTGTGCATGGGCGTGCGTGCGTGCGTGGGTGTGTGCGTGCATGCCTCTCCGTTGTGGCGCAAACGCACCGGTGTGTTGCACATTTTCTGCGCTACCGTTGGTGCGCGCCACCACCGCTGCTGCACCACCGTGCAGCGCCCCGTGCATCGTAGCTGCCTCTGCAAACGTGACTTTCTTTGCGTGCAGTGGAAGAACGCGGACTTAGACCCCGGTACATTCTGTTCCCTACGCTAATCGCCGGGGCTGGGGAGATGGGGTCCCTTCGGGGGGGTATCGCGACAAGCAACAAACTGGCACCGATGGTTATTCCCCTGTGTAGTTTTGTTTCGGACATACTGTGTTCTCCGGGTTATAAGACGCGCTACACACTGGCGAGACAAGGTCCAACACTGGTGAGACTAGGCTATAAAGGAAAGCCATCTCTGGTGTGGGCCAATCAGTTTTAAGGACAACGCACAGTGTACTGATGTAGATTTACACGGCCCCGATTCATGATGGTTGCTCTTCTGAGCTGTTCTTTCGGGATAGCCGTGTCAAACAACTCTGCAGAGCAACCATCAGTGCACAATGTATACAAAGCATGTTGTTTGCATGTTTTTTTTTATCACAATGCATGTGTGGCGGCTTGTAAACTGGCCACTTTGTAAAAGGTGGCCAGTTTAAATCCTCACATAGACTTCAATGTTAAAGTCTCCATAAACTTTAAATGTTAAATCCTCCCATAGACTTCAATGTTAAATCCTCCCATAGACTCAATGTTAAATCCTCACATAGACTTCAATGTTAAATCAATCCGTAGATTTGCTGTGAGGCGGCAGCGCTACTCACCGTGCCACCGTGCCGCCCGGGACCACAAAAAATGTGGGTGCTTTTTGGGGCGCCTTATCTACTGACTGCTCTGTCGGCCGAAACCATCGCTGCTTTCGAGGCAATGCGCTTGACCGAGCCTCGCACTTCCGTCCGACTGCAGACGGTTTGCCTGACTTGCGTGAACTTTTAGACCTTGACACGCCCGGATAGGTTTTTTTTCGTTCATTCTTTCTTTCTCACGTGGAGATTGTTAGCCGCCACAGCATTCTCTGTGCTTATGGTTACAGTGCGCGTGGAATTTTTTTGGGGGGATCGGCAGAGGGGACTTTATCAGCGGCACGATAGTGGAGGAAATGCAACACTTTTGGGTGGTCTATGAGCACCTTTTTGACAGTGTACAGATACTGTAAACAAAATAAACGAGCTTTTAGCTTCTTTTCTGGCAACGAGACAAGTGTTAAGAATTTGAAAACACCAAATGGACACCTTTTTTTGCAAAGGGCCCTGTTTGCAAGAAGCCCACATATGCATGCGGCAAAACATGCAAACAAAATGTTACGATAATATATGCATTGTATTGATGCAGGTTTTTACAGCTCATTTCATGATGGTTGCTCTTCGGAGCCGTTCTTTCGGGATAGTGGTGTCGAGCGGCACTGACTCAATATTGTTTTTGTTTAAATGCAGACTAACGTTTAGCACTGGCTTAAAGCTTCTTATCGGATTATATTGACATCGTGACAGCTTCTCACCGAGCGAGTCGTCTGGACCGCCGGGCTAGTTCGCTTGCAAATCGGCCCCCATCAGTCGGTTATGCGCCAGTCTGCCGAGAGTCAGGAGCTGGCGCGACCATAACGCAGCATTTAGGCAGATCGAGCATTTTTCCTCCCCGAAGGAAATCTATTTACGGCGCAATTGTTTAAGCCGAGGGGGGCGTATTTCGGGCGGGGAGCGACTATTTCTCGAGATTTCACGCGGCGTGTGTTTTTTTGCAAGAAAGGGCCCGATTGTCCCGTTGACCACCTCCTTCGCCGGCACCCCCCCCCCTCTCCGGCCTCTTTGTCCGCTCGAAAACGAGGCGTCGAGTTTACAAGCGAGTCGCTGCGTGCACGCGTCCTGCCCCGTCACCGGCTAAAAAGCCCCGAGCTCCAAGTGTGCCCGTGCGTTGGATTGGCGGCCGCGTTGGCATCTTAGATGACAACTGGCAGCTTCGGCGCGTAGCACAGCGGTGGGGCTGCTCACAGCCTCCTTGCTGCGGCACCAGCGCGGGCTGCTTGCGTGTGCGATT
Organism: Geotria australis; assembly: GCA_036362915.1. Lineage (NCBI taxonomy): Eukaryota > Metazoa > Chordata > Hyperoartia > Petromyzontiformes > Geotriidae > Geotria > Geotria australis. The sequence continues at coordinate 4,251,284 of JAZEWU010000039.1, read as the reverse complement.
TGCATTAGCGGCAGGTGGTGTTTGTATGGCACCAATACACAAAAAAATCCCCAAGTGGGACCCCAAAACACCCCCTTCATCTGACTCATGCCACCTCCACGCCCACTTCCACTCTGTCCATTTCCTTTCTTCGTTTTTTGATGATCCCCCCCCCCCCACCCCCCGTCCTCTGTCCACCCACCCCCGCAACCTTCCCCCCTTACGCCACTCGGCCACATGTCAAGATTCTAAACGTTGTTCTCAAGCCTCCGCACACATCTCCTGTGTGTAAACGAGTGCTGCCGCTTGGGGCGGTTGGGCTCGGGACACCGTGTAGGTTGCCGCGGTCACGCCGCGTGGCTCCGCGGTGTGCTTAGAGACGTTCGGCTTCCGCCGGAGCTCCCGGCGACGCGGAGCAAACCGTGGGACGTCACGCCGAACTAATGTGGCATATACGAGGTTTAACCCTTTCCGGCAATGAGAAAAAGTGGGGGTCAAGGTAGAAGCGTTCACGTCGCGATCACTGTCAAGTAATACTTGGTATTACCTGCGAATTCTACCAAACACTTCGAAGGCGAGCTGAAAGACAACGATGTCCAGAAGCTGACCATCGCGCTTCGAAGAATCGCAAAGAAGAAGAATGAGAAAAAGTGTTAAGATCTTATAACACTAAATGGACACCTTTTTGCAATTGGCTAACACAGACTGGGCTACTAAAAAAGCTGTCTAGTGTTTGGCCAATAAGTTTGAAGGACAATGCATTATTATAGACTTAATTTGCATGTTTTTGCCACGAGCATTTGTGGCTGCTTGCAAACTGGAACCTTTGCAAAAAAGGTGTCCATTTAGTGTTTTAAGATCTTAACACTTTTTCTCATTGCCGGAAAGGGTTAAACCTCGTATATTCTACATTATTTGTACAACGGCAAAAAAAGGTCCAATAGTCATGGCGAACTGTTTACTTGGAGAAGCCTTCACTGGCTGTCGAGCGTCAGAAGGGTCAAGCGTTGGGATGTTTTGACCGAATTCCGTGAGTGTGAGTGTTTTGCATTGTGGGGGGTTCGGGGGTGGGTTAATTCGAAGTGCCCCGCAGGAACCCCACGCATTCGAGTGGCTAACGGTAAACACTCCGCGCGGATAGTTTACGTTTGCGCGCGAGACTTCTGCCGTCTGGCACGCTTCGGGAATCGTCATCATCGTCCGAAGCCGCTCGATCCCGTACAGGGTTGCGCTGAGCCGAACAAAGCCTAAAGTATGCGTTTGACAACAAAGACACAATCGGAGCTCCAGACCCCTGAGGATGCGTCCAACGTGGGAGGCGAAACGACGCGAAGGAGAGAGACGGGGAGCGCTCGGTGACACGGCTATCCCAAAAGAACACCTTTGAAAAGCAACGATCATGCATTGAACCGTGAAAACCTACATCGCTATGAAATATTAATACGACTCGCGTATTGTCTTTAGACGAACGGATGAAGTAAAGGGAAGGGTACGCGAATAGAACTTTCAAACACCTCGCAGTGTTTATATAAGACTGCAGTGCTTCGCATTATGCTATCGGTTTTGTGCGCAGGCTGCCGATAACGTGAATATAACGTCGCCTGATTTCTTCGCCGCGTAACGATTTCGCGCGGCGCGTTTAATAAACGTTCGGCTCCTTAAGGTTCAAATGGTGTGTCGCGCAGCGTGCGCTCACATGCCGTGCCGAGCGTTTATAAATAGCCGTCTGGGTTTGGAAACACGTAATCGAATTAAAATCCACCTCCGGGAATTCGTGACTGGCGACGGCAGTGGAAAAGAAGTAGGATGTGAAATGCATTGTGGGCTGCGACCGTTGGACACGTACGGAATTGCGACTTCGCCGAACGGCCGTTCCGCCAGGGATGTAATTCCTTCAGCGAATATTTCCCAGCTTGTTGTGGAGTTTGCGTGTTCTCCCCCGTGTCCGCGTGGGTTTTCCGCCAGCGATCCAAGTCCGGACTGGTTCCCCCAACTCATCAGCAGAGTTGGGGGAACATCAAGCAAATGCTGCTGAGCTACCAGAAGTGATTTAAACGAGCACTCCGTACAGACTATGGCACAAACCTTACTAATTGGCTGCGTTGGGCGGAGGCGGGTTTACGACACTTACATTTTTTTTAAGTGACCTAACCCAGTAAAAGAGCTACACTATAGCACCCTGTTCAATCCCAACAGCGGCGTCGTATTCTCACCTGTTGCCAAGTGGGTAGCGGCGCCTTTTGCCGGTATTACATTCCAGCTCCGCGGAGTGGAAACCAAAATGTTCTCTGTACACTTTCCAGGAAAATGGGGCTTTGGAAGCAAGCGTGCTCGCTGGGGCTGTAAACAAGTAGCCAGGGCTGCGGTGACCCTGCTTTCTGCTGTGCACAGCGTGCTGGCTAAAGAGGGCAGCGTGTGTGAGCGAAAGGGGAGGCGGGTATGAATTTTGGTCTCAATATCATCATCTGCGGGCGACACCGTGGCGCGGTGAGTAGCGCCACCGTCTCACAGCAAGAAGGACCCGGGTTCGAATCCCTGGCTCGGGTGCCTTTTGGTGTGGAATTTGCATGTTCTCCCCGTGTCCGCGTGGGTTTTCGCCGGGCACTTCGGTTTCCTCCCACCGTCCAAAGACATGCTGCCAGGTTAATTGACCTACTGAGTAAATTGCCCCAGGTGCCCTGCGATGGACTGGCGTCACATCCTGGGGTATAACCCCTGCCTTGCGCCCTGTGTTTGCCATGATAGGCTCCAGCTCACCGCGACCCTGTACAGCATTAAGCGGTTTCTGAAAATGGATGGATGGATTATTATAATGCCCACTTGCTCCATATTATCAACACGTGTTTCGACGATCAGCGAGCCGTCCCATTCTCACGCCGGCGCCATCCGTAACTCCCCTGACGATTGCGCAAATACCACCACATTCTCCTTGTAAACGGCGTTCCGCGCCGCTGACGTAGATTGCAGACACAGTCACGGCTTCTTGGAACTTTGGGGAGACTGGATTTCCCCGGGGCGATTCGATTAATTCTGGCAGTTCCACGCAAGAGTTACTTGACTGGTTTTAACCTTGTTTCCTGCGATGGTAGCGCCTCCAGTGGTTTAGAGGAATCCCGGGAACACGCTGTACAGAAATGAGGAAGCAACTGAGAAATGGTTTATCGGAACCGGATGAGATCATACTCTTGTGATGCGATAGGAATGTTGTGGGGTTTTTTCTGCTTTCAAACTATAATGTTGAAAGTGTTTCTGCATTGACGGTCTGTGTCCATCTGTTTGCAATAGGTGAGGGGAGCGGTAGCTCAGCAATTAGTGAGCTGGGCTACAAACCTGGCCACCCGAGGAACTGGGCTACAAACCTGGCGACTCGAGTTCGAATCCCGCTCGGCCAATACCAGTGACGATTTTCTGAACCGCTACTGGGCCTCTCCTAGGTCGACTCGGCCTCAAATGAGTACCGAGTGCGGTGTGTAAACATTGCCACTAAGGAGACGAAAGTGGCCAGGTGTGGTGCTGGTCACCCACCTCCTCATGTGCCGTGTCGACCTTCATAGGTACTTGCTAACGGCACTTGACTCTACAGTCTGTTAATGCTATACGGGGGATCTTTTTTTGGAATACACGGTTTTGGATGGGGGGGTCACAATAACTCCTCTAACGGTGACCCAATATCCACCAAATTTTACTAATAAGTTGCGTTTCTGTTGGGGACTTTCCCTATTCAAAACCGGCCAAATCGAGCTCGGATTTTCTAAAACCTGAAAGCCCAAGTTAGGTGGAGTCCCTATCGACCAAAACGCGGCCTCCCTGACAGAGAGCCACTCTCCGAGCCCCGCAGTGTCGTCGCAGCCTGCACGACGACACTTTGCGCGAAGACGATGCAATGCGAACAAAATTTTACTCACAGATTCGCGTCGCCGATTAAAACCAACCGGTGGCCCAAACTTCAGAGAGACATAAACCGGCGCTAAAAGGACGATAATCTTGCAAATAATGCCAAAGGAAGCGCTTTGTCCTGACTTGCAGGTGACACTTTGGCTTGTGTGCCGTTAATGGAATGCATCCGTGGACACCTGGACGGTACAGAAAGCATTCCGGAAGGCAAAGGCACGCGTGTGCATTCACGCATGATCTTCAGCTGAATTTCAGCTAGAAAAAAACCCCCGTCTTTGTTGGGTTTAACATATTTGCATATGCATATGAGGAAGTGGCAAGGTGCAAACAAGAAAAAAACTGGTGCAGCAGCGATGCGTGATGTGCTCATCCGTCTGTCGATAAACGTTTGCATAGCATCGTTTCCACCAAATGCACTGAGTTCACAGTGGGGACGATTTATTGTAAAAGCCACACAGCGGCGGTTGTATGGCGCCAATCCCAGTCCGAAACCGGATGTCCTCCCCCAACCCCAAGTCCACAAATACTCACCCTCCCCCCCCAAAGCCAAAGGTCCCCCCTTATAATAATAATAATAGGAATTTATATAGCGCCTTTCACCCGAGGGTCACAAGGGCCGCGAAGAGAACGGCATGTCAACAACGAAAGATAAAAACAAGCAATAAAAACCAAAGCAACAAAAAAATTAATGATTAAGGCTGCTTCGAATATCCTTAACAGACTTGCGGCAAGTGCTGTTAGCGAGTAGCACCTAAGAAGGTGTGGGACACGAGCGGGTGGGGTGGCAAACACTGCATCCGGCTTGCCTCTGTTGTCCAAGTGACAATGTTTACACCCCGCACCAGGTACTCAGTTAAGGCCAGGTCGACCTCGGGAGAGAGTCTGTTATTAAGTTATTAAGTCTCGGAGTCTCGGACTGTTGTCTGTCTTGTCTGTCCTCCCATCGCCCCCCCCCCGCCCCCCGTGCTGTCACACTACGGGATTCCACCCTCCATGCAGAAACACGTGCACGGGAAATTTGCGGGGTCCCTGGGGTCGTTAACAATGTCCCCTTTGGAGGAGAATCAAAAACAACGTAGGGAGGGACCTGGGTTCGAATCCCGGCTCAGGTCCCGCCTTTCTGTGCGGAGTTTGCATGTTCTCCCCGTGTCCGCGTGGGTTTTCGCCGAGCACTACCGGTTTCCTCCTACAGTCCAAATACACGCTGCTGCGTAGGTTCATTGGCCTGCTGACTGAATTGCCCCCCAGTGCCCTGTGATGGACTGGCGTTCCATCCTGGGTATAGCCCTGCCTTGCTGCCTGTGTCTGCCAGGATAGGCTCCGGCTCACCTCAACCCCTTACGGGATTAAGCGGTTTGGAAAAAGAATGAATGAATTATTACGCAAATCAACCGTCTGTCACTGCTGAACCAGCTTGCACACCCCCTGCGTTGCCTGCCTGCGTTATTTGCTAAGCTATCTGTGCTCCGACTCCCACACCTGTCTGTGGCACGCTACCTTGTTTGCGTTGTCAAGCCCTGGTGGCAGACCTGGGGGGGGGGGGTTGTGGAATAGATACGTAGTGAAATAATTACTTGTGTCGTTGTGGATACTGTGATTAAACAACATAAATCCGCAGACATCTCGCCTACTTCCGATATCTGGCTCTCTATGTAAACACGTTTTTGAGTATTATTTAACCGTCAGGAACATGGCCTTCTGGGTGGTGTCCATCTTTCAGAGGTATTGTGCACTTTGCGACTCCTTGAGTGAAAGGCGCTCTATAGTGCTATTATTATTATTGGTCGAGCACGAGCAAAATCTGGGCTGGTTTCGACATTCAGTGCCGCATCAGCAGCCTGCTCTCAAACCCACGCTGGGAAACTGCCAGATGTTCATAGGTAAGCGCCGTCGCTGTTCGATGTGGGTCCTAGTTTGACGCAAAACCGTACATAGTATTGAGCGAGAAGATGCTACGCCTCATTGCCATGTCTGGTCTCGCAGCATAACAAAAAAAAGTATTTTTTACACATCCCAGCTCGAATTACGGACGGAAGAGGCACATTGAGTTGTTCTGTGGGTGTCACATTCAAGACACGCGGCGTAAACGTTATAACCCGGTCAGTAAGTGCTGACGTGATGTATAGCGTCATGAACGCGGTGACCTTTGGCTGACAGACGCTTTAAAAATTGTAAATTATTATGAAATGCGGCGGACCCGCGGTGGCATGGCGGGTTAGCGCTTGCCGTTTGTGAAATTGCTACGAGACCTGTAAACATGAATTGCCCTTAAACGCGGGTCGGCGGAGGGAGGCGTGAGTGGAATCGTGGCAGAGAGCCGGTCACGGCTGACATCGGGTGGTGATTGGTGAATCTGAGCCAGATTTGTCCTCCACTACCCCGCCTGCCACTTCTTCACGACCAATGCCTGCCACGTTGGAAGCATCATCGTGGGAGGCGAAACGTCGCGAGGGAGAGAGAGATCGCTCAGTGACACGGCTGTCCCGAAGGGACAGCTCTGAAGAGCAACCGTCATGAATCGAGCCGTGACAAACCTACATCGGTACAGTTGAAGGGCTGTCTGCAACTAGAAGAACTTGTTGCAAAACTATAAAGAACTGTGTAAAGAAATCGGAAACTGTCATATAACCATCACGCTTCGAAGAATCGAAAAGAAGAGTCGGTACAGTGATCTTCGCTGACTGCTTAGGATGTTTGCACCTCGCCGTGAGGTGGAAACCACACTCATCCAGCAGCAGAGGATTGCCAACAGATACCGTGCGATGCTGTTTACGTGCAATTCCGCAGCATGCTTTTCAACCACAGACAGCATCGTATAAACCCTGCACGGGGTAATTGTAGTGCCGGGTAAAGTCTTGATTGCTCGAGAGCATTACAACCGATTTCAGGGTGTGTGCGTACGTGCGTGCGGCACGTGAAAAGTCACACGCGTATAAAAATTCCCATGGATGATGATGATGATGGCGATGATGTCAGTGGGCCCTGGGCCGTGTTTCCTAACTGCACATTACCAAAGTGTCCCAATGCAAGCTCCATCCCTCCGTCCATTTTCAGAAACCGCTTAATCCCGTACAGGGTCGTGGTGAGCCGGAGCCTATCCCGGCAGACACAGGGCAAAAGGCAGGACTATACCCAGGATGGGACGCCAGTCCATCGCAGGGCGCCTGGGGAAATTTAGTCAGTACGCCAATTAACCTGGCAGCATGTCTTTGGACGGTGGGAGGAAACCGGAGTAGTCGGCGAAAACCCACGCGGTCACGGGGAGAACGTGCAAACTCCACACAGAAAGGCCCCCCGAGCCGTTGATTCGAACCCGGGACCTTCTCAATGCAGGCTCACCCCTCCTCATTAAATGGGACCCCCTCGAACCTCCAGCCCGCCAGTCAGTTGCCCCTACAAGTGGAGGCCAGCATGGTTTTAAGAGGGGGGATCAGGGCGGTTGCGGGGTACCACAGGGTGGGACTCTGAGGGACCACGAATTTGATGTCACTTTCCCTAGAAGGCACGCTAAGTTTTTGGGCCGAGTGTCAAAAACATGAAACCCGAGTTGCAGCCTTTGGTTAAAGCCCTGTGGGGATTTTTGCCCTGATGATGCCTCCAACGTGGGAGGCGAAACGTCGCGAGGGAGAGATGGAGATCGCGCGACACTGCTATCCAGAAAGAACGGCTCTGAAGAGCAACGACCGTGAATCGAGCCGTGAAAACCTACATCAGCAGAATGTTGTGTTCTGGCGTGTGGCTTTATGTGTTTACCGATTGGCAGACTTGCAAATTATACGTCACACCTCACGGGATTTCCCGACAGAATATTCAAATTAATGCACAAACGTGCGTATCGCTGGACCACGACAGAAAGCTTCAGCTTGGGAGAGGCATTCATCCAGTAGTGGATTGACCGTAGCTGATGACGAGGGTGGTCATGTTGATGATAAACGTTATGCATGTGATAAATGCGTGGGGAATATGTATTTTTATAAAATTTCGTTGTATATTTTGCAAGAAAATAATTTCCTATCCCGAAAAAAATAATGCTGTGTTGACGCGTTCCAAGACTGGCCATGAGGAAGTGTTACGGCCCGTTCTCGCCGCGACCAACCACTTTCCTTACTGGCTTTGGCGTTTTCTGTAAATGTAATCATCATTGCTGTGCAAGTGTGATGAGTCAGCAGACTCGGCGGCGCGGTGGCGCGGTGAGTCGGGCCGCCGTCTCAAAGCCCGCTGAGTTCGACTCCCGGCTCGGGTGCATTTCTGTGTGCAGTTTACATGTTCTCCCCGTGTCCGCGCGGGTTTTCGCCGGCTACTCCGATGGTTTCCTCCCACAGTTCAAAGACATGCTGTTGCATAGGTTAATTGTCGTGCTGATTAAGTTGCCCCCTGGTGCCCCTGCAATGGACTGGTGTCCAGTGCTGGGTATAGCCCTGCCTTGCGCCCCGCAATCCTGTACAGGATTCAGCGGTTTCTGGCAATGGATGGATGGTGCCGTTGACAAAGATGTGTGTGCCTGGCTTTTCTGGGTCAGTTTTAGGGAGCGGTTGTCTGTCAAAGACCCCCCTCTGTGCCCCCCCCCTTCCACAGCCCGGACGCCCCACCTCGCCCTCCCTCAGCAGACACATGTAAATCAAACACGGTAGCTTTTGCAGCCTCTGCCAAAGCAGGAAACCTTAGCGAGAGAGAGAGAGACCGCGTCTCCACTTCATGCAACAAAGGACTTTTGCCGAGACCCGGACCACACAAGCGGTTTTTTTTTGGGTCTCGGTTTCCTGCGTCCAACATTTGAGGAGAGACTGTTGTTGTTTGGTGGCAGTGGTGGCGGTGTGGATTTCAAATCGAAAGCCCGCAGAATGACAGCACTGTTGCTGTGTTTGCGTCCAGGATTTTGACTTGAGTGTCACTCCCTTTTGAGGTCGGGTTGTGTCTGTGGGTGGGGTGTTTGTTTGGAGTGGGTGGGTGGGTCTGGTGGTGGTAACACGGCTCAATAACCATCGGTGGCGTACTCGAGGCTGTTTAAAGTAACGGAGGCAGCGGCGAGCGACTTGGTTCTGTCGTCTGCGCTCACCGCTCCGTGGGAACGGTCGAAGGTTGATGCAACACGAAGCGAGTTAACGCGGAGTTTGCTCGGTTTGGGTTTCTTAAACGACCGCAGCAAGACACGTCACGATACAACAAAGCGCTTGCAATACAACTT
>JAZEWU010000039.1:4222351-4242190 GCA_036362915.1 Geotria australis | reverse complement strand
CATCATCCGAGTTGTTTTGCATGAAGCTTGCCAGCGATGGACAAGACCAAAGGTAATCAACGTTCGCTTACATAACACACACTCGGCGGCGGCGCCGCTAAGCAGAGGTCACACGTTGAGTTGCACGCTGTTTATGTTACTCATCATCATCACCATGATCACTGTCGGAAAGCGCTTCATCCTGTACAGGCTCGCGGTGAGCCGGAGCCTATCCCAGCAGACACAGGGCGCAAGGCAGGGCTATACCCAGGATGCGACGCCAGTCCATTACAGGGCAATTTAGTCAACAGGCCAATTCACCTGTGCAGCAGCAGCAGCGGGTCTTTTGATTGTGGGAGGAAACCGGAGTGTCCGGCGAAAACCCATGGCTGTAAGAGCCGCATCGCTTGGCACAACCGGCAGCCGTGTCACGCTGGTGCCTCGGCATAACAAAGTCACGGGGCTCTGCGGCCGCGACCCCTTTGTCACCTGCCGAACACGCGTCGGGAACATTGCGTTGGCACGCGCGCGGCGATTCTACCGTAGAACGCGCGCGGAGCGAATTGATTAGGTGTTCTCAGCTCGCCGAACCTTTTAAACGTTCTGTCGGAGCTTATCAAATTGTAACGTCGTGATGTGGGTTTTTCACGGCTCGGTCCGTGATGGTTGTTGCTCTTCAGAGCCGTTGTTTCGGGACAGCCGTGTCGCTGAGCGATCTCCCTCTCTCCCCCCCCGCAACACCCGATGATGCTCCCAACGTGGGTTAGACACTGGCCGATGGTGATGATCGTGCTGTGGATTCAAATGTGTTTCTGTAGTCGGTTGTTAGCCCTGCCTTGCGCCCCGTGTCTGCCAGGATAGGCTCCGGCTCACCGCGACCCTGTACAGGGACTAGGCGGTTTCTGACAACGGATGCATGGATGGATAGTCGGCTGTTGGAGTCACGTGGGTTAACAGTGGCATTGGTGCAATGGATGAAATTCGGCTCCTTCCTTACAGAATGTATCCTGATTGCCTCTAAATAGCCTGGCACTTCGGGCCTCCCCTCACTCCCTCCCCCGAACCCTTGGACCCTGACGCAGTTGCACCGCCTGCACACTCGATTGCTTAACCACTGAACCTTGGTAATGGCAATGGGGTGATAGAGCAATGCTTTGAACGCGGCGATCCAAGTTCAGTTCCCGGGCACCGCTATCATGAGTTACCGCCTGATATTATCATCAATCAAGCCTTCCCCGTGCCGCCACCCCTTTACGAATCCGTACTGACTGGCGTGGTGAAGTATGGTTTAAAACAATAAAACAGATTACCTGCATTGCTGTGCCTGTATTCCACTCCCAGGACAAATTCTGCTCCGGTTCGTTTAACTTAATGGGCTAATCGTTTAAGTACCGTACTGTATATAACTTGAACCGGTTGTGTCTTTGCCACCGTCATCAGGGTGTCTATGCAGTGGTAACATCCGCGCCTCAAATAAAGAAAATCCTGCCCGAGGCGGTTCGATTCCTGCATGGGGCGCCTTTCTGCGTGGAGTTTGTGCGTTCTCTCCCCCTGTTCTGCGTGGGTTTCCTCCGGGTTCTCCGGTTTCCTCACGCAACTAAAAAACACTCATTAATGAATTGGCTGATAACATCTTAACACATAGTAATGCAGTGTATGGCGGGTTGGCGCCGGCTGACCACTTGGCTAACTTCCCCCCCCCCACGCTCTCTGCAGTTTCCCACCACGCCTCCGTATCCGTGGCGTTACAAATTGTGTCATTATTATTATCAACCTGCGCTAAACGTCATGGCAACAAGCGGATGGTCCTGCATCAGTGCACTGACGCGAGGGTGCGATTGTGACGGTCCACTCTATTAGGTGTGATCCAGTGAGTGTAAATCCCACTTGGATTGCTCAACTTTACCACATCCGACCGCTTGAGTTATTTTAGCTTTTGCTGCTGTCATTCATTTTCCGTGGGAAAATTAACCGAGCCGGTCTCGTGTGTGAAGTAGGCGGTACAGGCCCTCCGGTTGATGCACCGATGTGTCGCTTAAAACCCGTGACGCGTGCAATTGGCAAGCATGCGTTCGAGAATCGACTATCAGTAATTGTTAAGAGTGGATGCCACGGGGCAGATGTAAGGGTGAGTCGAATCGGTAGTTGATTATTTGCACGAGTCACCTAACCGTGGTGTTTATTATTCACGTCGACGCGTGTTCAATTTCCGAATTCACGATGCGGAAACTCACATTTTTATCGGTTCTGCAAAAACTCTTGCCCCAATTCCAGCAAACAGCCAATGGGAGGGCAGTGTTTACGTCTCGACCGTTGCCACGGGAACACCGTCGGCCAATATTCTGCAGGAGGTGCACGGGTGGATTTGGGCCCGCTGACGGTTGAAACGATTGCACTGGTGCTCAGGTTTCCGCGGGTGTGCTGTGCGTAGCCGTCAGCAAAGCGTTCTACGAATCGTTGCAATAAAAGGACCAGCACCGGATGATGGACAGCTGAGCCAACCGGCTTCACCAGCGTTATCGGCGGCAGCGTTGCTATAGGATGGAGGGAGAGAGCGATTCAAGCCGGTTCTCGAAGAAGCTCCCAGCAATCGGAGAGAAACGTTTGGCGCCGTGCAAAACATTACGCGGTAAAAGCCGAACGCGTATCGGAAGGGTGGCAGGGTGGCGCAGTGGTGACACCTGCACGGGTCACCCGTGTGCCGTTTGACTTTGGAGTTGCGTTTGGGGTTTGCCTTGGTGAATGCGTTTGCGTGATGTAGCAGATGGGAGAGTATGTTTAGCGCGCTTGTGTACATTACAACATTACATAATGGTGATATGAGGCCACACACGGAGTCTGCCTGGAAGCCCCTTGCTGTCAAAATCGCCGAGTTCTCAGAGCAACGTGAACACAAACTGCGCCATTGTGTTAGACTACATTTTTGGTCAAACGAGTCACGCTTAATAGTTTCACGGATGAAGTCACCCGGCGCTCAAAAACAACATATTTTCTACGAAAACCCAGCTGCATTTAAAAGCACCTGAGTTTCATATTGTCTTCACATTTAATTTCTGGATTTTTATCTTACAACAGGGCTATGTTGAAATGTAATACGCGTTTAAATTTACCACAGTTGCATCGTTCCATAATCAGATGGTGGGAAATTCAGCAATTTAAGGGCTTAATATTTTCACCTGTCTGCCACCTGAATTCGTGCGTTGATAGGGCCCACTCTTTCCGGGCCTACAGAGCAGAGGGGAGGAAACCTGGCGGCCTAGGTCCGAGGACTACGCCAACACTCCGCGACCAATGACACGAACGGGGCGGCAAAGTGACAGGTCGTTGCCGCGGTGACAAATAAAACATTCCGAGTGATTGTAGCGCCTTGTGGTGAAATCGTCCACAATGCGTCGGTTACTAAATGTAGCCGCTGGCCGCGATAAATACAGCACGGCCTCAACATGTGTTCTCGTGCACGGAATCACGGGGGGGGTGGGAGGGGTGGTTATTTTTGCGCGCGGAGCATCGCTTAAGCAAAGGGGGCGTCCGGTTGATAAATAGGACCCTTGTCGGTTGACGCGGAGTGATTAATCGAGACCGCTACCCGGCAGCACGTGTTAGCGGTGAGCCGCACAGAAACAGACGAGCAGCACACGTGTACGCACGTCCAGTAGTGCCAGCTGAGGTGAACGGTGCCCTTTTAAGGAGATGACGCGTGCCGCTTTGTGCCTTATATATGAGCCGTGCCAGGCTTGGCTCGGCCTGCAGAAGGTGACTCACGCCGGATGCTCTCACCTGAAATTGCTCACGCGTACCTGGCACGATTATAAATATAACACGAATGACACATTCTCCACGAACCGGACTTTCTTTGCTGACTTGTAACTTTTTGTTGCATCAATTACAACCGGCCAGCTTATTAACCATGTGGATCAGATTTGACTGACAATGCATATTTGAGAGCCTGCGTATTCCCTCGTGGGTGACAACCCAGGCCTAGCTGGGTGTTTTGGCCACGCGGTGATTTGCTCTCTGTGCAAATACTGACCACAATATATAATACACTTTGTGACGTTTCGGGCAATGAGCCTTCATGTGTATGAAGTAAGGCCATCTATTATACAGTTGATGGTTGCTCTTCAGAGCTGTTCTTTTGGGATAGCTGTATCGAGCGATCTCCCAAACCCTAAGCTTAACCCTATCCAAAGTGGCAGGCGAAACATTGCGAGGGAGAGAGGGAGATGAGTAGGGAGACGTGAGGCGGCAGGGATACTCACCACGTCACCGTGCCACCCACGGGAGCCTATGGCTCTCTGTGCAATCATGCATTCACGTAAGTGGAATGTCAGCAAGTGCGTTTGGTGCTGCCGTGTCACAGCTGCCGTCAGACAACTGTGACACGGGACACTGCATAAGATGACATGTTCTGTTCTCTCTGCAAGCCTGTGGGCCTTCCCGGCACACAGGCAACCTGTCTGCAAAACAAATACACGCGCTGTGGACACCCGTACAACCCGGCTGCAGCGGGGTCCCACTGGGGTTCCTGCGACTAACGCCTGCTGCCTAATTCTTTAGAGATAAACCTGAAAAACTCGCTCGCTGCGCTGTGACGTTTTGGCTGTTGACAGATACTTCGCGCTGAATCTTTGAGTCAATTACTTAAAGGGTGTTTTTTTGGGGAGTAAAAGTGTTTTTTTAACAAAATGGATTGGCGTTTTATAGATAGATGTTTATTATTACAGCAGAAAATATCCAGTGTTTGCAAGCCCGTTTGCGGGGTTCCTGCGACACAACAAACACGCGAATTAAAGTGAGAAAGGCTATCAGTTTTATCCGTTTTTGTCGAATATTTTTTGGCGTGGATCCTCAGAAATAATTTGTCCCAAGGGTCTTTGATTGTAGGTGAGAACTTGAGTCAGACTATATGACTGAGTAATATTTCCTACCCATTATTTGTCAATTTTTTATGTTAGCAAATAACCCGAAAATAATTGGGCATAAATTTCACCTCATTTCCAATTTGTGTCCCGGCTCGGGTGCCTTTCTGTGTGGAGTTTGCATGTTCTCCCCGTGTCCACGTGGGTTTTCGCCGGGCACTCCGGTTTCCTCCCACAGTCCAAAGACATGCTGCTGCATAGGTGAATTGGCCTGTTGTTTAAATTGCCACCGGTGCCCTGTGATGGACTGGCGTGCCGTCCTGGGTATAGCCCTGCCTTGCGCCCTGTGTCTGTCGGGATAGCCTCCGGTTTCTGACAATGAGGTGAGATGAGACCTCTTAAGCATCATCAGCTGCATCGTGCTGAGTGTGGCTTTTAGGGCAGGGGGTTTCCACAACTCCCGCTGGGGAATTGGGGGCTGTTACCATCTTTCTTTAAATGGGCCTGAGTATTGTAATTCGTCACAAACACGTTGATGATTCATCTTGCAAGTCGGTTAATCAAGCTATCAACTCCAACAGTTCCACAGACAAGAGGCAAATATTTAAGGATACCAGCCTGTGTGCACTGTTAACACTAGAGGATTATGTGATAACACACGTTACATGTTAAATAAAGTTATTGCGTAATTCACTTGCTGGCTATTTAAAGATGTTTACTCAACCCAAGTGTCGCCATGTCTGGTGGAGGCAACAGGTCAAACATTAGCCCTGGGGTCATGGACGAGTACAATTCGGTTGCACGGTGTTTTGTGCAATGAATTGCAGTGGTGTTGTTCCGTAGCGTGCCGTGTGTTGCTATGGAGCAGTTTGGCCCGGAGGACGTGGAACAAATAAGGTTGGAACAATTAATCGGTTGGAATCGAACCATAGCGATCGCGATGCATGCACTGGATACGCATGCATAATCTCAAAACAAGACTGGGTTCGGGGTGCCTTTCTGTGTGGAATTTGCGTGTTCTCCCCGTGTCCGCGTAGGTTTTCGCCGGGCACTCCGGTCTCCTCCCACAGTCCAAAGACATGCTGCAGCATAGGTTAATTGGCCTGCGGACTAAAATTGCCCCCCGGTGCCCTGTGATGGACCGGCGTCTCATCCTGGGCATAACCCTGCCTTGCGCCCTGTGTCTGCCGGGATAGGCTCCGGCCCACCGCGACCCTATACAGGATTTAGCGGTGTCTGAGAATGGATGAATGGGGGTCAAGGTAGAAGCGTTCACGTCGCGACCCCTGTCAGGTAATACTTGGTGTTGCCTGCGAATTCTACCAAACACTTCGAAGCCAAGCTGAAAGACAACGATGTCCAGAAGCTGCCCATCGTGCTTTGAAGAATCGCAAAGAAGAAGATCGTCCCTCGAGATGCCCCCCTTGGACCCTCCCCCCTCTCCATCAGTGCAAGTGCTGAGGCGGGGTTGATAGGGGGGGCCCCTGGACACAGCCTAGCCAGTGTTGTTGTTGCTGTGCACACAGTGTAGACGGTCGTGTGCTATTGGCTCAGCCTGAGTGGTATAAATACTCGCGATACCGCCGCCTTTTCCAGGAAAGGTCCTGCACAGGGCGCGGCGGTTTTCAGCAAATCCCTCCGTTTAGTTTGTGCGTCTGTTATTAATACAGCCAAGGGTTGCTGTTGTCACCCCGACCAACCGACCGACCGCTTGATGTTTGTCGGTCACTGTTTGCCTTTCGCTCAGCAACTTGGCACGGTAGGGGAGCACAGGTGGTGCCCCCAGCCAGTCAGTTCGCGTGTTTGTTGTGTCAATGCAGGAATCCTGTAAAGAGCTTGCAAGCTCACTGGGTGTTTTTCTGCTGCAATAATAAACATCTATCTATCTATGTCAGCCCGTAGCACCTGGGTCTGTCCCGTGACCTGTCAGCGAGCTTTCGACACTCTGCGTGGCCTCAAGGTGCACCTGGCGTGGCACATGCGCCGTAGTGACGTTACCGCCACTTAGTGGCGAACGGCGGATGTTGTTGGTCTCTCGCAACGTCATCACAGAAATCCCCTCACTCGGACACAAACACTCAGCTTCCCGCCCTTTTAAAAAATACTTCTCGTTACTTTTTGATGGAAATGCGACCGTATTCCCTCATGTACTGATTACACGTGAGGCCGAGATAGGGCTAGAGTGCGTGACAGATAAAAGCAGGGTGCTATAGGTTACCCATTCTGATTAGGGGTTAACCGATTAATGTTGAGTCTGTAAGGTCAACAGTATTTATCAGTGCTACGGTATACGCAGTCAGAATGTAATGGAATGGAGCGTGCTTGAAGTTGCCCGGTTTAAATGACAGTTCCTGAAGAAATCCATGGGTGCATCATCATCATTCTGCTTGTTTGTGGTGGCAGGGTGTCTATGCAGTAGAAACATTTGCTCCTCACAGAAAGAAGGTCCTGCCCGAAGCGGTTCGATTCCCGCCTCGGGCGCCTCTCTGTGTGGAGTTTGTGTGTTCTCTCCCCCTGTTCTGCGTGGGCTTCCTCCGCGTTGCCCGGTTTCCTCTCAGACATAAAAAAAACACTCTTAATTAATTGGCCGATAACATAATATATAGTACAGAGCGTCTGGCGGGTTGGCACCGGCCAACTGCGTGTCTGCCTTCCCCCCCCCTTCCCGCCTATACGGTTTCCTCGCGGCTCTGAATCATTCTCTCTTCAAATAAACGCCTTCGAAACGTAATGTGCCACGCGTTAGAAACTGTAATAACAATTAAGTAAAACATCACGCGAAACGATGCGAAAACAGCTTCAAGCTCGCTCTCTCTCTCTGCAAAGTGTTTGGTTGATTTATGAGAGGGAGATAACAGCAGGTCTTTAAGCTGGCTCACATGGAATTGTTTGGCCAGAGAAAGCAACTGTTCAACCACTGGCTGCTTGGAGTCTCCTGGCAACCGAAAGCTAACGCTGGCGAAATCAATAACAGCCCGAGTGTGTGTGGCAGTCCGTTCAGTGAGCCTTGCATGTGTTCTTTGAAAGAACATATACAAATTACCTTATTTTGGCAACCCTACAGCGTGACCTTGTTTCAAGAATGGAGGCTATAGAGGCGCGCGACGACACAGCCAGTGTTGTTGATTGGATTACTCTGGCGGGGCTCCTAATGGGGCATTCCGTTTACCGCAGCACTTTAAATAAACGCTAAACGCCACACGGAATGAATTACGCACGATCTGCATTTGTCTATTGTGCATTCTGCGCTGGTCCTCTCACCCCCTGTGTATACGTGAGGGAAGGCTGCGTCACCCACCCATCATCGCTTGATTGACTTAACACATTAACCTGGTGGCTGAGCTTTCTACAGAAGAGGGGGGAAATAATTGTGGGGGACATGGCCACCCGTGGCCACCAGAAGCCCCCCCTGCTGAAGGACTATGGGGTATTTTATTTTATAAGGATCCATGTTCGATTTTGGCGGAGCCCTATTTTATAAAGAAATAATTTGTGGAGTGTGGTGAGCTGCTTGGGGGTTCTAATTCTCTGCTTAGTTTCCTTATGCTTGTGGTGGCATTGCCTCTGCTCCCGACGCAAATGGTCTTAGGGCCGACTTCTGCTCTATTTTATAATAGCAAATGCAATTTATAATGCAGACATTCATTACTGCTGCCACCGCGACCCTCCCCAGGACAAGCGGTTTAGAAAATGGATGGATGGTATTAATTCTAAGAGAGAACGAGAGGTGCGAGGTAACCTGCAGAGTGGTGGAGTCAAGCTACGCGGTTAGCTGGCGCCAACCCGCCAGACATGCGCCAATTAATGAGTTTTTGTTGTTGTTGTGGGAGAAAACCGGAGAACCCAGAGGAAATCCACGCAGAACAAGGGGAGAGAACACACAAACCACACACAGAAAGGCGTCCGAGGCGGTAATCAAACCGCCTCGGGCAGGACTTGCTTTCTGTGAGGCACAGATGTTACCGCTGCATAGCCATCCTGCCGCAGACTGAATGCTGGAGAGAGGTAGGCTTGTTATTGGAACGCCAGCGTCTAACGTTCATAGCACGGGCGTGTAATGTATACGCGTGTCAACTACATTACTGCAGGACTGCAGTGCAAAACAAAAACCCTTGATAACAGCCTGAGCCTTTAAAACACGCTGTACTTGTTAATGGAACACTGCGTTCTCGCAGTGTTTGTAAGTGCGCGCCAATGCGACCTCATGACAGATTACATAAGCGGAGATAATATCAGCTCAGGTTTTTTTTGGAGACCGAAAGTCGCCAAACTTTAGTCGGGTCATCTGTAAGACAATACTGCAATGCGTTTTCCCATTGTTAAGCTGTTCGACATCTCTGTACACTCTGGAAATAGTTATTTTTAATATCCTCCATCCATCCATCCATTTTCAGAAACCGCTTAATCCTGTACAGGGTCGCGGTGAGCCGGAGCCTATCCCGGCAGACATAGGGCGCAAAGTAGGGTTATACCCGGGATGGGACGCCAGTCCATCGCAGGGCGCCTGGGGAAATAATAATAATAATAATAGCATTTATATAGCGCCTTTCACCCGAGGGTCACAAAGCGCTGCACAAAGCTGCAGAGAGAACGACATGTCAACAACGACAGAGCCAATTAACCTGGCAGCATATCTTTGGACGGCAGCATATCTTTGGACGGTGGGAGGAAACCGGAATGCCTGGCAAAAAACCCACGCGGACACGGGGAGAACATGCAAACTTACACGTTTCAGTAAATCACCCCGTACGTAGCTCGTGTCAACTTTGTACGGCTTCTCTCTGGTAAAAAACCTCTCTCGTGATCGGCGGCACTGCGTGCCTTAATCGAGCAAAGGCACATGGAATGAGTAACACGTGTTACGAGAGCACACGCGTGGCTCAGATTCTCACGGCGCGCGTTACACAACAGCTGGCTCTGTGTTCTGGTCTGCAGGGGCTAGAGGAAAATTTTAGGACAAGCACAGGTACTGTTTTTAAGTCCCCCCCCCACCACCCTCCTCTGTCTTGGCAGCTGGGGCTATTGTGATTGTCGTTGGGGCCATTATCGAATTAGCGCTCTGTTCAGCACGGGTGCTTGTGAACAAAAACAGCCCATTCATCGTCTTTGCTGAGAGTGTGGCGATATCTGTGTCGTTTTTCATGTGGCATGAAAAATAGACGAAAAATATTTGCTGGATCATGAAGTGGTATGGTCCGTCGTGCCAACTTACGATGGCGAGAGTTAGAGAGTATTTAACTCACTTAAAAAAAATATTACAGCAACGTGTCCCCCCCTTTCGTAAGAAATGTTTTCTAGGGCATGGTGCCTTTGCTGAGTTAGTTGTGGCATTAATTAAAGGGGTAGAATTAATCTCCATCAAATTGTAACAAGGTAATACTCCAGTCTTAAATCGCAGAGGGCTGGGAGCCAATGTTAGTTGTGGAGCAGTGGGACGTGTGATTTTTCAGCCTCATTCATGCACCGGGTCACTCACCCATCCACCCATTCGCTCGCTCGCCGGCCAGCTCACTCACGCATCTAACTCACTCGCTCGTTCACTCGCCAACTCACTCGCTTCTACTCACTCGCTCATTTGTACACCCACTCGTTTGCCAGGCCGGGCCCTCCGTTGTTGATGGCACATGGCCTGCTGTCCTCGTTCCTACACTCGCCCAGGGTCACGGGGACGAGAAGGATCGTGTTTTCATTCCCCGGAACCTCCCCCTGCGTCTCCTAATATTTATATTTCCCGCTAATGCATCTCACACGCGGCCATGGCTCCAGATAACGTGACTGTTTACATGCGTTGAGCGCAGAGAGTTACATTAACGTTCGGCGCAAGTTATAATATATATAGTCGTCCTTGTGGCGCAACGAGCCTTATATCTGTTCATCTGTACGCGGGTCTGTGGCATTGCCCAGGTAGGCGTGTGTTTGTTGTGAGTAATGATGGGCTTTGGAATGTTTCTCTTTTTTTTGCTGTTGACATGTCATGTCAAATGTTGGTGTGGCAGGAATTTCTGGAGTAGCGCGCTCATTATACTATGACTGTACTTAACATTCTAAACAGACACCGCCAGATGCTTGCGATAGTTTTGACTTATTACAGTAATTTCCAACACAAATCAAGAGGAGATTGTGTCTTCTTTCCCAAGTGGTCGAGGTGGACACCACCAGAGTTAATGGCCGGTCGTATACTTTATTGCCACCCTATTGCACTTTGCCCGTTGCCATGGCAGCGCAGAGCTGGCCCCTCTGTGCGGCCGAGTGGTGGTGGCCTCACCCTGCCACCATCACCATCACGTCACTATGACGCTGCAGTGGGGACTGATGGTCTTAATCGTGTCCTCCGATGCAGCGATCACAACATGCCGGTCAGATTTTTCGCGGAACCGCTCGGTGCCAGTTCAGCCGCTAAACCCAAATCCCCGTGTCTCTCAATTTGCCAGCAGGAGGCAGGGTGAGGAAGCGACCTCCGCTCACCATCACCAAAGTGAACGTTGTGCCCACGCCGCCCACGACGTAAGTGCTGCCCCCTTGGCCTGCGACGCACGCGCACGCACATGCACACACACGCGCGCGCCGGATCCCGCGTGTTTCCGCATCGTCTCAGCGATGGTTGTATCTTCAAAGCTGTTCTTTCGGGATAGCAATCTCCTTCTCTGCCTCGCAACGTTTCGCCTCCAACGATGGAGGCATCGTCAGGCGTGTGAGGCGAAACGTCGCGAGGGAGAGAGGGAGAACGCTCGACACGGCTGTCCCGAAAGAACAACTCTGAAGAGCAACTATCACGAATCGAGCTGGGAAAACCTACATCAATAGTACATCGTTATTGGTGTCCTCCATCATGTTCAATACACATGTTGCTTCTTTGGACGAATGAACAACATATATACGCATCGGCGGCACAGTTCTTTGATATTATTCAACGTCTCGACCTCTTGACGTATCAAATAAGTATTCTCGGTAAAGCGACCTATGCCGCACCCTGTATATACGTTGGGTCAGGTGTAGGCAGTAGTAAACGCAGTGCAGGAGGTGCCGATTGACAATTGACGACGACAATGATGAGGGATGATGATGAAGGTGGCGATAATGACAGATAAGGTGATTATAACGCAGACTTATTCTGTACCACGCCTTCGTAAGTGATGTCAAAAACGTAGATAAACACAGGTCATTAGGAACCCACGTGGTCCAATGCAATCCACAGATGCGCGCGATGTAATGTGCACGGCGCCGTGTTAATGGCATGGTAATGGGGTCGAGGTGTGCTTACAAATGTTTTAAAAGTTTACGCTGTGCAAGCTCTCAGCTTTATGCCAGCGCAAAGGTTAATTTTTCACATTGTAGGCACATTTTTCGCGAATAAGACTAACGTGTGTTCGAGATCGCGTATTTCATTGCTTCTATCAAGTGTAAAAATCGATTCGAAATTGTGCCGTGTAGTTTTTCTAATGTCGTTTTTACTTTGCTCAGGCCACCGAGAGATCTGGACTCAAAGGCGTACATTACCGTCGGAGACAAGGTGCGTATGTGCTACATTACCATAGCGACAGACATTCTACCCGTTCTATCACATACCAACTGCATATGTATGCAAGCACGCACAGGATTATCCAGACGCGTGTAGACCCGCCAGGTAGTAGAGTTACACCACAGGGTGGAAACGATGGGAATCCCTAACCCTGCTACGATCGACAATTTTTAGTTATGTACTGATGTAGGTTTTCACGGCTCGATTCGTGACGGTTGCTCTTCCAGAGCTATTCTTTCGGGATAGCCGTGTCACTGAGCACTCTCCCTCGCGACGTTTCGCCTCCCACGTTGGAAGCATCACCAGGCGTTAGGACGTGTGTAAATTGACCGAAGTTATATGCGTCCTATGTCCACGTGGCACCTGACAAAGGGGGGGGCCTTAATGTGTAGCCTCCACCAATAAAATGTCTCTATAATTGCCGCTTTGCACGGAGCGTCGACCGAGCGCACGGGGAAATGTTGCCGCGAAAGTTAAATTCTGCCGCAGTGCCGACGGTCACGTCTGTGTGTGTGTGCGCGCAGAACTTTGAAGTGAAGGCGGACGACCTAGAGACGCTGATCGAGCTGGGCCGCGGGGCCTACGGCGTCGTGGAGAAGATGCGGCACGCGCCCAGCGAGACCATCATGGCCGTCAAGGTACCAACAGTCACCGTTACAGAGGGCGAAGGGGCAGCCCTGCAGTAGCCTGCTCTCGCTACGGGTGACGGCAGATGACTTCTGATTGACGGAGCTCTAACGAGAGCCGCTGTAGAGGGTGTTTTGGCCTACTCTTCCCTGCCCCCCCCCACACGTAATCTGCCGTTCAACTAGCTGCGATTGCCATGGACCCAGGGAGAGATTTAAGAAACTTGCCCATTGTTTTAATGCCATGGTGCAAGATGGAATTGAACCGTGACCTCTGGATTTCAGGTCCAGTGTGATGACCATTGCACCACAGCAGCATCCATAAACTATCAAGTGACAGCTGATATATGATACAGCGAAAATGTCAAGCTCGAGATATTATATCTCCTGTGAGTGACAAGCTAATGTAGTGGGAGTGTCCCCATAATGAAACACGGCGTCAGTGTTGCTTCACCTCGTTGTGTGTGTGTGTGTGCGCGCGTGGGGAGTGGTAGCTCAGCGATTAGCGCGCTGGGCTACAAACCTGGTGACACGTGTTCGAATTCCGCTCACGGCCAATGCCAGTGACGATTCTCCGAACCGGTCACGGGGCTCCCCTAGTTCGACTCGGCCTCAAATGAGTACCTAGTGCGGCGTGTAAACATTGCCGTCAGGTAGACAACGGTGGCCGGGTGTGGCGCTGGTCACCCACTTGCTCGCGTGTCGACCTCCGCAGGTGGTACTCGCTAACGGCACTTGACCCTACAGTCTGCTAAGTCAACGCGGGGGATCGTTGCCTTTATCTTTGCGTGCGCGCCCCACGCGTGTGTCGCAGCGCATCCGGGCCACGGTGAACTCGCAGGAGCAGAAGCGCCTGCTCATGGACCTGGACATCTCGATGCGCACCGTCGACTGCCCCTACACGGTCACGTTCTACGGCGCCCTCTTCCGAGAGGTCAGCGTCGCGCGACAGCAACCCTTGGCGCGCCGCCGGAGCGGATCATACAGTTTGCCCGTTCTGTTTACAACTCCCGTGGGGGGACCGTTTTGTTGCCACTGTACAGATGTTCGAAGAGAGAGAAAAGTTTGCGCCCCCCTTTTCTGGCAGTAATAATACAGGCGATTAAGATAGCCGCGTGTTTATTATTACGCGTTTGTTGTGTCAGTGCAGGAATCCCGTAAAGAGCTTCGCAAGCTCGCCGGGTATTTTTCTGCTGTAATAACAAACGTCTACAATAAACATCTACTTACCTCTACAGTCTGTTTGGCTACACGCGGGGATGTTTGTGCGGGCGTGTGTGTGTGTGTGGCGCGTAGGGCGACGTGTGGATCTGCATGGAGCTGCTGGACACGTCTCTGGACAAGTTCTACAAGAAGGTCATCGAAAAGATGCAGTCGATCCCCGAGGACATCCTGGGCAAGATCTCCGTCTCCGTACGTATCTCCCCGCCTCCGCCCGTCTCCACCACGCCCGCTGCAGTGGGACGTTTATAGTAATAATATTCTATATTTGGCACATAGTCATTCAATGTCGAAGGTATTCATTCGGAGAGAGAATGACTCGGAGGCGTAGCGAGCAAACCGCAGAGAGGCGGAGGAGGCAGCCACGCGGTTTTGCCGGTGACATATTGCCACACACTGCGTCCTATATATGATGATGTTACCGGCAAATTAATTAATTAGGTTTTTTTTTAAGTTGTGGGGGGAAACCGGCGAACCAGGATTAAACCCACGCTGAACAGGCGGAGCACACACAAACGCCACACAGAAAGGCGCCCGATGCTGGTATCGAACCGCCTCAGGCAAGGCCATTCATTCTGTGAGGCGCAGATGTTACCACTGCACAGACACCCAAGTCTCAGTTTCATGTTTGAGACAGCCGTCCTCCTGTGTGCTCGGGCAATGAAATAAATATTTTGTACTGTAATGAAACGACGTACCTTTCTTTCCTCTGTGTGCCGGCTCAATAGATCGTTAAGGCTTTGGAGCATTTGCACAGAAAGCTCTCCGTGATTCACAGAGGTAAGACATTGCGTTGTTTCGAGCTGTCCGGGTCCGGCCACAAATCACGCAACAGCTTGTTCACCATCGTTGATTGTCCGTTCCATCGAATCCATCCTGGCAGACACAGGGCGCAAGGCAGGCTTATACACATGATGCGACGCCAGTCAATCACAGGGCACCGGGAGCAATTTAGTCCGCAGGCCAATTAACCTATGCAGCAGCACGTTTTTTGGACCGTGCGAGGAAACCGGAGTGTCCTGCGAAAACCCACGCGGACATGGTGAGAACATACATACACCACAAAGAAAAGCACCTGAGCCAGGATTTGAACCCGGGTGCTTCTGGCTGTGAGGCGGCGGCGCTCCTCACCGTGCCACCGTGCCGCTCAATCGTCGATTGTCGTGTCGTGCAATCGCTGAGTCGAGGGTTTGTTTCTGTCTCCCATCCCCGACCCGCTTAACTTCCCGCTAGACGTTAAACCGTCAAACGTGCTCATCAACACGCAGGGTCACGTGAAGATGTGCGATTTCGGGATCAGCGGCTACCTCGTCGACTCCGTGGCCAAGACGATGGATGCTGGTTGCAAGCCCTACATGGCTGTAAGACACGTGCTTTTTGCCGTTGTTTATCGAAACACGATTATCGTAATCTCTGGATTACCAGACACACACATCCCTCGCTTTGGCTTTAAACACTCATTCATTCGTTGTCAGAAACCGGTTTTTCCTGTACAGGGTTGTGGTGAGCCCGCAGCCTATCCCGGCAGACACAGGGCGCGAGGCATGGCTATACCCAGGGCGCAACGCCAGTCTATAACAGGACACCGGGGGCAATTTAGTCTGCAAGCCGATTAACCTATGCAGCGTGTCCTTGTGCTGTGGGAGGAAACAAGAGTGCCCGGCGAAAACCCACGTGGACACGGGGAGAACATGCAAACTCCACACAGAAATGCACCCGACCTGGGATTGGAAATGGGGACCTTCTTGCTGTGAGGCGGCAGCGCTACTCACCGTGCCGACCCTGGTTTTAAACATTCAGGGGGGAAATGTTTTTTTAATTACAGCAGAACAATACCCAGCGAGCTTGCAAGCTCTTTACAGGATTCCTGCGACACAACAAACGTGCGAATTTACAAAAACAAATAAAACATATAAAAATAAAGAAATTTACCAAACAAAAACGAAATTCATTTACACACAGCACCGCACAAAAGTGACAAAATAAATACAACAAATACAAGGTACTGATGTTCTCCGGATTAAAGACTCACTTATTCCAGTGTATAATAAAGCTAAAGTTTGGGGTGCGTCTTATAATCCGGTAGGTGTACGGGTGTATTCGTCATCAGATTTGTGCGCAGTATCTATTGACGCACGGCACCAGTTGACGCACGGCACAAGTTTGACGCAAGGCACAAGCAGGGGTGCGTCATACTTTCCAGAGCGTCATAATCCAGAGTGTGTGGTAGACGGCATTGCATTGGTTAGTTCGAACGTTTGTTGTGTCGCGAGAATCCCAGCACCCAAAGCTTGCAAGCTCACTGGGTGTTTACTGCTGTGATAGTAAACATCTATCCACGTGTACCGTAGGCATGTGGGTAGTAGGTAGGTATGTCAGCCTGCAGGCCTTTCACCAGCCACTAAATACACACGGCTCTGGTTCATGGGTTGGGTGGTTGTGTGGCGCCCTCTTCAGGACGTTGGGTTAACCCATTTGTTGCCGGTCGACTGGTTTAATCCCAACCGCGATCTGTTCACCATGTGAACGCATGCACCCGATGAGTTCTGGGAAACTAAGCAGTGACCTAGCCTGGTTAGTGTTTGTGTAAAAGTAGTGGGTGTTGGGGGCGATTCGTGAAGTGCTTGCTTGGGCCGGGATATGTGCGTTGTGTTTGGCCTCAACGGGGCACCTATTGTTATTTTGAAGAGGTGATGTGTCACGTGTGTTAATTGTCACGTTCTTGGGAATCCGCCAAATGAACCGCGTGTGGCTCTGCTGTCTGTCTTCCTGCCTCCAGCCGGAGAGGATTAACCCGGACTTGAGCCAGAAAGGCTACAACGTCAAGTCTGACATTTGGAGTCTGGGCATCACCATGGTAAGCAGAATTTACTCGTGAACTTTATATACTAAAGTGAGATTTAGATGTTTGTTATTACAGCAGAAGACACCCAGTGAGCTTGCAAGCTCACCGGGTAACGACGCACGGATCGGCGTTTCGCGTCGGTCCGTACGGCGCGACGACACCGCGTCGTGAGGTCACCGAACACAGTTCCGGTTCCGCAGTGGAAAAACAACCCGGGCCGGAGCGGCGCCCCGATCGCCGATCGATCGCGGAGTGGGAAGGGGAGTCTCGAGCGAGTGAGCGATCGAGTGTGCGTACGTACGCGCGTTGCCGTGGCAGATCGAGCTGGCCATCCTCAAGTTTCCGTACGAGTCGTGGGGGACGCCCTTCCAGCAGCTCAAGCAGGTGGTGGACGAGCCGTCGCCCCAGCTGCCCGCCGACCGCTTCTCACCGGAGTTCGTGCAGTTCGCCGCGCTGTGGTACGGCAACAACAACAACCGCCATTCGCCACTAAGTCGCGGTGACGTCACCACGGCGCCTGTGCCAGGCCATGTGCACCTTGAGGCCGTGCACAAAGACAAAGATCCCCTATATAGCCTGAACAGACTGTAGGGACAAGTGCCGTTAGCGAGCACCTGTGAAGGTCGACACGGCACACGAGGGGGTGGGTGACCAGTACCACGCCAGGCCGGCTTTGTCTCCCTAATAGCGATGTTTACACACCGCACTAGTTACCCGTTTGAGGCTGAGTCGAACTAGGGGAGCCCCGGGACCGGTTCGGAAAATCGTCACTGGTGTTGGCGGCACACGCACCCGCGCACGAACATCCCCCATACAGCCTTACTGTAGGGTCAAGTGCTGTTCGCGAGCACCTATGAAGGGTAGCATGGTACACGAGGGGGTGGGATGGCCCAGCATCACGTTGCGATGTTTTACTTAAAGTTGTATGTTTTGTTTCTCCCTTTTTGACTTCAGCCTAAAGAAGAATCCCAAGGACAGGCCGACCTACTCCGAGCTGATGGTAAATATGAACATGAAGCTCCTCGCGCTCCGGCTCACCGCGACCCTGTACAGGATTAAGCGGTTTCTGACAACGGATGAATGGTAACCTCACCCAGCACGGCCCAATTCCAGGGCAAAGCAGGCGCAATACGTGCCGTGTACAGTAGAGGTCGCAACATGCACGGCCTGATGTGAGCACGGAGTGGCGCTGAAAGGAATCACCCATCCATTGTCAGAAACCGCTTAATCCTGTACAGGGTTGCGGTGAGCCGGAGCCTATCCCGGCAAACACAGGGCGCAAGGCAAGGCAGGAGGGTCTTTGGATCGTTGTTTGTCTGGAGCCTCCCCACAGACCTGTTTACCACGGTAGACCCTAGCAGGAGCGCTAGACTCCAGACCTGTTCAGCAACGGAGAGCCTAGCAGGTCTGCTGGAGTCCAGACCTGTTCACCAAGGGAGACCCTAGCAAGAGCGCTAGACTCCATGTGACACAGCTCTGAGGTTCATTTAAACACGCAAACCCCTCCGTCAAGGACAGCGATACGATCCACGCAGAGGGGAATTTGACAATCGAATATCGTCCGTAATATATCGCGTAGTTATTGCGCTTCGCTACTTCTTGTCGTGGAAACAAATACGTTTGTGTTGAAGTGCCTTGACTCGCCGGCGTGCGTTCATCTCGCCCCGCTCTCCCCCTGCGTGTCCAGGAGCACCCGTTCTTCAAGATCCACGACGCCAAGGAGACAGACGTGGCCACGTTCGTGAAGCACATTCTGGTCGAGTCGCCGCAGTGAAGGGGAGACGAGAGTCCCTGCCTCGCGTTGCCTGCGAGAGACGGAGGGAGGGGAAACCCTCGGCGTCTGAAGGAAGGAAAAAAAAACCGAAAAACATTTTGAAACAACGTAGTAAGCAAAAAAAAATCAGTTCGAATAACAATCGCTTCTGCCGAACGGCTGCTCGGAGAAAAGTAAGCGCCAGCGAGGAAAGGATATTTGTTTTTTGCCGGAGTTCGGACTCCGCGGTGTTTTGCGGGTACGGCTGAGCGATTTTCGGCACGATCTCTATTTTGCGATCGTCAAATTCTCGCGTGGCCCTCCTCCCACGTCGCAGCCGGCGCGCCGCCGCCGCCTCTCCGACGCCGCGGCTCGTGCTTTTGTCGGTTCGCAAATATTTAAAGCGAGCGGATAGAACGACGGTTCCCTTAGCGCCGCCGATCTCAATCGGTGGGGTCGCGACCCATCGGTGGGCAACGAGCGTCACCTAGTGGCCCGTCGCGACTGTACCCAAGTGGGCCTTGACGTGCAAAAGGTTGAGAAGCTCTGCCGTGGAGCACGGCCGGCCTGCCGCACGGTCGGCCGTGCGGTCGGCTGCGGCCTGGCGCGATGGGCGACGACGCCGTGACGAGCCGCGTTAATCTCCGCGCGCAGCTGCCTCGGCCCGCGTCTCAAGCGCTCGCGGTTCAAATCTCCCCGTCGTTTCCTTTCGCTTCACGGAGCGCGTTTAGTTGTTGTTTTTTGTTTTGTCGTCGTATCGACCGCGCCTGGAAAGCAACGCGGTGCGGGCCGGGTTATAAGACGGTGCCAGCGAACACTGTAACGGTGTCGGGGCGGTTGCAGAGGGCGTCGGCCGGAGGGTTGTAACGGAGGGTTGTAACGGAAGCTTCGGCGGTGTCCTGGCGAGAAACGTGCGGCGATGGTATTCGGCGGTCTTTCACCGGAACCTCCAAAGATTCGTGTTTCTGCGGTGCACAACGTATCCTGGAGCAGCCTGTGGCCTTCAAGCTTGTCGGCATTTATATTACACAATCGGG
>JAZEWU010000039.1:4196430-4214624 GCA_036362915.1 Geotria australis | reverse complement strand
GGGGAGGTGGTCAAGCCTAGGCAGCGGCATGTATTTGGACTGTGGGAGGAAAGCAGAACACCTGGCGAAAACCCACGTGGACACGGGGAGAACATGCAAAGCCACGTGGGTCAAGCGGGCCTTGAGATGCAGGATTTAACATTGAAGTCTATGGGAGACTTTAACATTGACGTCTATGGGAGGCTTTAACATTCAAGTCCACGGGAGACTTTGACATTGAAGTCTATGGGAAACTTTGAATTAACGCACAGAAAGGCGGCACCGGGCTCGGGTGTCTTTCCATGTGGAGTTTGCATGTTCTCCCCGTGTCCGCGTGGGTTTTCGCCAGGTATTCTGCTTCCCTCCCACAGTCCAAAATACATGCTGCTTCTTCTTCTTTGCGATTCTTCGAAGCACGATGGTCAGCCTCTGACCATCGTGCTTCGAAGAAGCTCGGCCTCGAAGTGTTTGGTAGAATTCGCAGGCAATACCAAGTATTACCTGACAGGGATCGCGACGTGAACGCCTCTACCTTGACCCTGCCTAGGTTAATTGTCCCGACTAAACTGCCCCCCGAGACGTTGTAACTCGCTTACCCCCTCCCCGCTGGACAACTGTTAAAAGGAGCTACACAGCTCAACGGTTCCTTGCAGCTTAAATAAAATCTGACCGTCGTCAAAGGGCTGTAGATTATTAATGATAGAGGGTACAGCTGTGCCGCTTATGACCCTGGCGTTAACCGTAACCCAATGTAAATGTTTGTTTATTTCGCACCGCGTCACGTATAGCTCGACACACACACGCGGGTAATCCATCCATCGAGTGTGGCTGAAGGTTGTGGCAGTCAAGGTCAGAGCCGTGAAGAAATCACACGGAACGTGTAGACATCGCGCGAGGAACGGACGCCCGGACAACCTTGGCGAGCTGCGATTTGTAACCGTGGAGAGGCGGGGAGGGGGAAGGCAGCCACGTGGTTAGCCGGCGCCAACCCGCCAGACGCCGCGTTCTATAAGGATGTTACAAGCCGATTCTTCTTCTTTTCGATTCTTCGAAGCGTAATGGTTATATGACAGTTTCCCATTTCTTTACACAGTTCTTTGCATTTTTATTGAACTCTGCAAGGTCTTTTGAGCTGCATTGGTATGGGTAGTAGAGCGCAGACAAGGCAGTGCTCCATAGTATGGTCTGCTTCTCCACATTCACAGGTGGTTGGCCGGTCTTGTAGCCCCATCTGACCAAGCCGATTAATTAATGCGTGTTTTAAAGTTGTGGGAGGAAACCGGACAACCTGGAGGAAACGCACGAAGAACGGTGGGAGAACACGCAAACTCCGCATAGAAAGGCGCCCGAGGCTGCCTGCTAGGGATTAGCGGCGTAAGGCACTACCACTAAAGTACAAGGCACACGTATCCAAATTAATCCCTATGTTCGAATTTCGATTCGATTCTTCGAAGCGTGATGGTTATATGACAGTTTCCAATTGCAACAAGTTCTTCTTTAGTTGCAGACAGCCCTTCAACATTTAGAGATATAATAGTCAGTGCTGGCCTTAAAGGTGGCGGGCATTGGCCTCTCTTCTTGCTCCAGACTGAGGGGCTTCTGGCATCTGTTGAGCTTCTGGACATCGTTGTCTTTCAGCTCCTCGGCTTCGAAGTGTTTGGTAGAATTTTCAGGAATATACCGAGTATTACTTGATAGGGATCGCGACACGAACGCTTTTACCCTGATCCCCATCCCTATGTTGTTCTATCCTATATTCTATATTCCTATAAGCTTACGAACAGGTGTATGATCATTGATGAGGCCAAATTAAGGCCGGCAGCGAGATGGGTGTGAGCTGGCTGCCAAAATAATTCCCAAAGCAGCGTTCCGGACTCTTCCGCCCGAAATCAAGCACCCACGGGCTATTTCTATACCTTGGCTCTTCCTGTAACTTGATTGGATTTCACCTCGACAGTAAATGTATATCATCATCATCATTGTCAGAATCCGCTTAAGCCTGTACAGGGTTGTGGTGAGCCGGAGCCTATCCTGGAGTGTATATATTTTCCCCCACAGCCTTAAAAAAACTCTTAAAAAGTCACCTCTTCACCGACTCACAACAAACCGACTGAGCAGGGATCCGCGCCTCCGAATCAACGGGTGCAACGCGCCCGGAGAAAATGCGCGCGTTACAAAAGTAGATTATTATTATTGGCTTTTACCATTATATCATTAGTTTATCTATATTGTGAGTGGCACGGTGGTGGCGCGGTGAGAAGCGCTGCCGCCTCACAGCAAGAATGTCTCTGGTTCGAATCCCAGCTCGGGTGCCTTTCTCTGTGGAATTTGCATGTTCTCCCCG
This sequence comes from Geotria australis, assembly GCA_036362915.1. Taxonomy (NCBI): domain Eukaryota; kingdom Metazoa; phylum Chordata; class Hyperoartia; order Petromyzontiformes; family Geotriidae; genus Geotria; species Geotria australis. The sequence continues at coordinate 4,212,301 of JAZEWU010000039.1, read as the reverse complement.
TGTCGGCGTGGGATTTCGGCGGGCACTCCGGTTTCCTCCCACGGTCCAAATACATGCTGCTGCATATGTTAATTGGCCTGCTGACTAAATTGCCCCCAGAGCCCTGTGATGGACTGGGGTCCCATCATGGGTATAGCCCTGCCTTGCGCCCTGTGTCTTCCGGGAAAGTCTCCGGCTCACCGCGACCATGTACAGGATTAAGTGCTTTCTGACAATAATAATATGAATTTATAGAGCGCCTTTCACCCGAGGGTCACAAAGCGCTGTACAAGGGCCGCGAAGAGGGCGGCATGTCAACAACGAACGCAAAAACAACCAATAAAAACCAAAGCAACAGAAAATAAATGATTAAGGCTGCTTCGAATATACTTGAAAGGTCGTGAAACTGGCAATGACATGAATCAACCCTTGTGATTTGCCACCAGAGCCTAAATAATCCTGTCTTGAGCCGCATTCAGCAGCTGCCTTCAACCGATCGAGGGCAGTTGAAACCAGCCGAGACCTGTCTCTATCTCGCTAAGCACCTCAAGTGAAACGCGTGTTGGAATGTTCCTCATTTGCTGGTGTCCCCTCATAGCCCTGGAGCGAGGATTATGTAGGTGGGAGAGGGGGGAGCCGGGGTTAACTTTCCTCTGAGTTGGACATCGATACCTTGAACTTAAATAATTAACCCCGGATGGGACCCTTGGTTTAACGTGAAGGATTTAATCCGTAGTATATCCCTTTTTATGCGTTGGGTCACGTAGAGAATGTGTGTCGTAAACCCGCCTCCATCCGGGCACAGCCAGGTATAGATGTTTATTATTACGGCAGAAAAATACCCAGTGAGCGTGCAAGCTCTTTACGGGATTCCTGCATGGGGATTGACTAAAATAACTACAAATAAATTTATCAATCATAAAGAAAAAAACCATTTACACACAGCATTGCACATAATTAATCGAATAAACAAATAAAAAAACAGTTATACATTGGTTAGGTTTGTCACGTGAACAAAACGTACCAATTCTGTACTACTTCAGCACACCGGTGTGTCGGAGAGCGGACTCACAACATTTAGCTTATTGTAACTATCAGCGAAACGTCGTATTTCATTGTAAATGTTGTGGGTTTGCTCTCCAGTAATACCGGCGTGCTAAACACAGAATTGGCACGTTTTGGTCACGTGACAAACCGTACAAACTGGCAGTGTCGGGTGGCGGCGGGTTTACGACACTTATATTGTTTACGTGACCTAACCCATAAAAGTGATAAAACTATGTATCTTTGGTTTGTTCGGTACATGCGCCAGTTGGCGGCCGGCAGCGGTGCTGGCCACCCACCCCCTTCGCGTACCGTGCCGACCTTCACCTTCACGGGTGCGACTCGCTAACGGCGCTTGACCCTACAGCCTGTCGAGGCTACACGGGGGACCTTTATGTTTGCGCCGATTGAATCGCGACGGTCCGCGGGGCTAAGTTGACCGTGTACCGGCTGCACATTCTCGGCAGCCAGGTGTGTTTGCACAGGTGCTGGGGGGGAGACGCGTGTGTGTGCGCCACGGTGGCCCAGTGGTTAGCGCGCTGGGCTACGAATCTGGCGACCCAAGTTCGAATCCCGCTCACGGCCAACACCAGTGACGATTTACCGAACCGTCCGTTTAGGCTATACGGGGACCTTTGTCTTTGCGCCACGGTGGGGAGCACAGACGGTGCCCCAGCCAGTCATCTCAGTCAGGCAGCCCGTGGCACCTGGCTCTGTCCCACGACCTCCTGCCAGCGAGCCTTCGACACTCTGCGTGGTCTCAAGGTGCACCTGACCTGGCACAGGCGCCGTGTTGACGTCACCGCCGCTTAGTGGCGAACGGCGGTTGTAGTTGTTGTCGTTATAAGGCTATTTTCGACTTATACCCGAATCGACTTACGACGGGGTCATCGGAACCTAACCCTGTCGTAAGTCGAGGAGAGACTGTATAACGCAATGAATATTTGCTTGTCAACGTTTCTCAGTGTTGTTTTCGAGTCGAAACTGCGTGTTTCTCTGCTCACCCAGCGGTGGGTCAGGTCAAATTAGAGGCTTGTGCCTTATTCCCCGTTGCCATGGTAAGCGTAATAGCTGCTTGAGTGATTTTACTCAAGCTCACGTTAGTCATAATAGGGGGGCATTTCTTTATTGCTCCTGGAATCAACCGACCGAAGATTTGGCCGGGTCGGGTTTCTCCAGGTTTTTTTTGGTGAAGAAATCCTCTCTCGCTCTCTCTGGGGTACGTGAGAAAGATAGATAGATGTTTATTATTACGGCTGAAAAATACCCAGTGATCTTGCAAGCTCTTTACGGGATTCCTGCGACACAACAAACAAGCGAATTGCTGACAATTCGACAGTTTGATCGCAGGAATCTTGAACAGTCGATCTTAAAATTCCCTAAATATATATAACCTGTATAGAGAGAGGACCGGCGTTCCATCCTGGATATAGCCCTGCATTGCGCCCTGTGTCTGCCCGGATAGGCTCTGGCTCTCCACGACCCTGGACAGGATTAAGCGGTTTCTGACATCCATCCATTTTCAGAAACCGATTAATCCTGTACAGCGTCACGGTAGTTTCTGACAATGGATGGATGGATATTTATAGAGTGGGCAAAAGTAGAGATTCTGTCAGGTGGTTGTATTTAACATTGTGACGGTCGTGGGTCAGTTATTGAGTTTGCATTTAAGCTGGAAGGAACCTTTGAGCCCCGCAGCTCTTTTTAACAGTTGTTCAGCGGTGAGTGGGTAAGCGAGCTACAACATCTCAGGGCAATTTAATCACGATAATTAACCTATACAGCGTCGTGTGTTTGGGCCGTGGGAGTTAACCGGAGTACACGGCCAAAACACCACGCGGACACGGGGAGAACATTCAGAAAAGCCACCCGAGGCGGGGATCGAACCGGGGTGATTCTTGCCTTGAGGCGACGGCGCTTCTCATGCGACAGCATGATCCGAGCGGGCCGTGAACCAACAATGTGTCTTTTTCCCATCAAATCAACATCCAAATGATAAAACATATGTTAATAGGTGTGGGCGTCTAACCTATGGGCACGATTTAGTGCGAGAGATATAATGACATAAAAGTGCCTTTTCTCACAATTCATCTCTGGATGTCTCCGCTGACACTAATCCCTCGCATTTACATTTAGCTTTAAGGAATGTAATTAGCGACTGTATAAGCGCGTCCAAAATAGAATTACTTGATTGTTTCTGAAATCCCAGCACGTGTGTTGAACATTCACGTAATGATGGTTGCTCTTCAGAGCTGTCCTTTCGGGGTAGCCGTGTCACTGAGCGATCTCCCTCTCTCCCTCGCGATGTTTCTCTATGAGTCTGTAAGTTTTCTATGAGTTGCAACGTATCTCTATGTATCTCTATGAGTCCGTACGTTTCTCTATGAGTATCTACGTGTCTCTATGAGTCTCTATGTTTCTCTATGGATCTCTGTGAGTCTCCAAAGGGGACGTGGGACCTGATGCCTTCCCACAGTGCGTAGTTGACAATTCGACCGGGGGCTAATCCGATATAAGCTGTTTCTGTAAAAGTTTAAAAGCAACGTCCTATTAATGCATCATTGAGTGATTTTGCCCCTCAGCACCGGTCAAAGTAGAAGCGTTCACGTCGCGATCCCTGTCAAGTAATACTTTGTATTACCTGCAAATTCTACCAAACACTTCGAAGCCGAGCTGAAAGACAACGATGTCCAGAAGCTCAACAGATGCCAGAAGCCCCTCAGTCTGGAGCGAGAAGAGAGGCCAATGCCCGCCTTTAAGGCCAGCACTGACAATTATATCTCTAAATGTTGAAGGGCTGTCTGCATCTAAATAACTTGTTGCAATGGGAAACTGTCATATAACCATCACGCTTCGAAGAATCGAATTCATGTGAGTCTAACGCGTGTGTCTAACGCGTGTGTCTAACCTGCGTGTCTAACGCGTGAGTGTGTATTATCATCATCATCATTGCATTGATGTAGGTTTTCACTGCTCGATTCGTGATTCACGATGGAAAGAACAGATCTGAAGAGCAACCATCAATGCTGTGTATTTTTTACTATCTTATTTGAAAAATGTGTGCAATGCTATGAGTAAATCTGTTTTTGTTGGTTGATTAAAGATGTGTTTATATATGAATCTTGTATATACACTATATTAAATTATCGTCATCAATTCGCATGTTTGTTGTGTCGCAGGAATCCCGTAAAGAGCTTGCAAGCTCACTGGATATTTTTCTGCCGCAATAATAAACATCTACCAATCTATCATCATTGTCAGAAAACGCTTAATGCTGTACAGGGTTGCGGTGAGCCAGAGCCTATCCCGGCAGACACAGGGCGCAAGGCAGGGCCATACCCAGGATGGGACGCGCGTGGGTTAATTATTACAATGTGAAAAGTGACGTGTTTGGTTTGTAATGCCCATGTCTCGAAGCCGGTCCGCACGCATACCTTTCTGCTGAATTGTTTTCTGTTTGTCAGCGTGTTCAGTGATTTCATTACACAAATGAGACGTTTGAACTCGTTTGAACCGCCGTGTCGAGCGCTCTCCCGCTTCTCCCTCGCGACGTTTCGCCTCCCACGTTGGAAGCATAATCAGGCGTTATGCTGCTAACGTGGGAGGCCGCTATCCCGAAAGAACAGCTCTGAAGAGCAGCCATCATGAATCGAGCCGTGAAAACCTACATCAGTAAAACTGATTTTGTTCGGAAGTAATCTCAATGGGGAATATTGAAATCACGTTGTATTGTAATTAGATATGACAGCCACGGGCCGTGAGGAGGCATTCATCGAGCAGTGGATTGACAAAATTCCTGTGAAACGATTAATTATTGTCACAACATTTACATGCGTAGCATTTCTCTTGTAAGATATAACTTGCCCGGCTCGGCTAGCTTTCTGTGTGGAGTTTGCATGTTCTCCCCGTGTCCGCGTGGGTTTTCGCCGGGTACTCCGCTTTCCTCCCACCGTCCAAATACACGCTGCCTGTGTTAATTGGCCTGCTGACTGACTAAGCCGCCCGCGGTACCCTACGACTGGCGACCCATCCTGGTAACAGCCCTGCCTTGCGCCCTGCGTCTGCCGAGATAGGCTCCGGCTTCCCGCGACCCTGTACCGGATTCTGAGAAGACTAATAAACACGATGGTTACGCAACCTGCCTGTGAATATGTAACGCGAATGTTCTAACACAGGGCGTGACAGCATGTCTACAAACAGCTTCTGAATGACAGTGGGTGCCTGCTCCTCGAGCCAAGGAGGTTTATGTTGGAGTGAATAACTTCAAAATTAGAAATGCCTGATTTGATAAATACCTTCTCAATTGACGATGTACTGACGGGTTGAGTGACAGTATTTTGTTGTGTTTTATTTTATCACCGGTGTCCTTTTCCATCGGCCAGAGGTGATAATGTTTTGTCACTGCCCTGAGCACCCACTTGTTTTCCTTGGCTCTGAGAGCAATTGGCTTCAAGTCTGATCGTGTTGTATAATTCCGTGATGGAGCGAGTATACGATATTTACAACAACAACCGCCGTTCGCCATTCAGCGGCGGTGACGTCCACACGGCGCCCGTGCCAAGCCAAGAGCACTTTGACGCCATCACGCGAAGTGTCGAAGGCTCATAGTGAAGCTGTTTATGAGTTTAGGTTAGGTCATGTTAAAAAAGTGTGGAAGTGTAGTGCACCCGTCGATATGTTGGAGAAAACGAGCGAGCACACACAGCACTTACCTTAAAAGATGGTACCGACGTTTTGCTGAGGCTTCCACTCAGCTTCATCAGGGCTTGGAAAAGTGCTGTGTGTGTTCGCTTGTTTTCTCCAACATATCGACGGGTGCACTACACTTACACACCTTTTTTTCACATGACCTAAACTCATAAACAGAGCTTCATTATGGATAACATTGGTCATGAAAGCCTACGAGTTAATTTTGTCGAAGGCTCGTTGACAGGACAGACCCAGGTGCCATGGCTGATTGACAAAGGACAGGCCGGGGCACCACCTGCGCTCTCTACCGTGCCAACTCCCTGAGTTTTAGCCGCCCGGCTCGCTGTTGTGTTGGAAGGCGAATGCTACAAATGCCCAGTAGCGTCCTTCACGAACCTCCTCTACAGAGGTCGACCTTGACACCGCTGGTACCAGTCATCGGCAAGTTCAATCAGCTCCACATCCTTCTGCACCACATCAATCCACCTCTTCTCCAGCCCGTGCTGCGCACGTGTATCCCCCTCCTCTATCCATGCGGGCTACATGACCCAGCCAATGCAGTCTCGCCTGCTGGAGGAGCTCACTGATAGGAACGTGTCCTGATATTTTAAGGATCTGTGAGCTCCTCATACAAGTAATCCAGTCTGGTAAAACCCAGGATGGATTATCGGCAGGCCAACCTGAAAATTTCAAGCCGGCGCAGATATTCATCTGTCTTGATGTTATTGACATGCCGTTCTCTCCACAGCCTTGTGCAGCGCTTTGTGACCCTCGGGTGAAAGGCGCTCTATAAATGCTATTATTATTATTCAGAGGGGTCCACTTTGCACAACTATACAGCGGAGAGGGAATCACTATTTCCGAGAAGACCCGGAGCTTCGTCTGGAGCGACGGGCCACATTGCTTCAACTCCATATCCAGGAATGGAGTGTACACAAAGACAAAGAGTTCCCCATATGGTCTTAACAGAGTATAGGGTCAAGAGCTGTTAGCGGGTAGCACCTATGAAGGTCGGCACGGCACACGAGGTTGTGGGTGACCAGCACCACGCCCGGCCGCCTGTGGACTAAATTGCCCCAGGTGCCCCTATGATGGCCCGGGTATATCCCTGCCTTGCGCCCTGTATAGGATTAAGCGGTTCGTGATAATGGATGGATAATGGATGGATGGATGAAACAATAATCTTTATAATACTCTAACAAACACCAAACCTCGTGATGCATTGACATTCAGAACAACTCTCCTTTCCCTGTAACGTGGCTGTTCTGGAGCGGTTCCGTGTAATGCGTTTACGACTCGCGGGTTTTAATTACAAGGCATTAAAGCCCTGTTTGCATTACATTACTGGACACGGGTGTGTCGGAAGAACACCGCCACTCTTTGTGGCCTTGGGCGTTACAAATGTAAAAATGTAACGCGCAAAGTACACGGCGTTTCACACGCTAATCGCGACGCCTAGGATGCCTGTTAATTTTCAACCAAACGACCGCTTTGACCCCCAGTGTCTTTCCCAATAACCTTACATGGCACTAGCAGTGCTTGTTACGATTATAACACCTTGTTGCGCAAAGCAAGGTGACTCGGTGGATTAGTTGGTTTGGGCGTCGCAGCAGTCCCGTAAAGAGCTTGCAAGCTCACTGGGTATTGTTCTGCTGTAATAATAAACATCTATCTATCCATATCTGGCGTGGTCGCAAGCTCCACGTGGAGTGGCACAGTGGCTACCCAGTGGTAAGATCGGCGACTTACAGAAACAAGGTTCGATTTCCGTCTCCGGCGCAGCCCTTCTGTGTGCGGGTTTCTCTCGTTCTCTCCCTTGTTCTGCGTGGGTTTCCTCCGGGGTTCTGTGGGGTTTTTTTTTCCCCCCCATAACTAAAACACAAACCCCGGGGGACAGTGGCCCCGATGGCCGTTTGGCCAAGCGACGTTTGTGTCGCTGATGTTTGTGGATAGATGTGTACTATTACAGCAGAAAATACCCAGTGAGCTTGCAAGCTCTGCAAGCGAGATTCCTGCGACACAACAAACGTAGGAACTAACTACGAAGGCACGCTGCTGCCACTCACCCACCTACCCACTCACTCACCTACCCACTCACGCACTCACCTACACTCACTCACCCCAACTTACCCACTCACTCACCCACACACTCACTCACTCACCCACACACTCACTCACCCACACAGTCAGTGTGACGAAGCTCCGGGTCTTCTCGGAAACAGTGATGCCCTCTCTTTGATATGGTTGTGCAACGTGGACCCCTCTGAATAAACATCTGCGCTGGCTTGACATTTTCAGGTTCGCCTGCCTACGATCCATCCTGGGTTTAACCAGATTGGATTACTGTGTGAGGAAAAGATCAGGACACGTGCCCATCAGTGAGCTCGTCCGGCAGGCGAGGCTGCGTTAGCCCGCATGCCCAGCCACGGGATGCCAAAACAACTTCTGTTTGGTCGGATAGAGGAGGGTGTTAAGCGGGCACCGCACGGGCTGGGGAAGAGATGGACTGATGTTGGTGAAAAGTATGTGGAGCTGATTGGACTTGAAGATGACTGGTACCCTCGGGTGAAAGGCGCTATATAAATGCTATTATTATTATTACCAGCTCTGTCAAAATCAACCTCTGTGCAGGAGGTTTGTGAAGGACGCTACTGGGCAGATGGAGGTAGTCGCCCTCCAGCAACAACAGAGGGCGGAGGAGCGACACTCATAACAATGAGTGGACCGCCGGGCGGCTAAAACTCAGCGAGTTGGCACAACGAGGGGGATTAGGTGGTGCCCCGGCCAATCATCTCAGTCAGTCAGCCCATGGCACCTGGGTCTGTCCGGTGACCTGTCAGCGAGGTTGTGCCACATCGCATGATAGCCTCAAAGTGCACCTGGCCTGGCACAGGCGCTGTGGGGACGTCAGTAGCGGTTAATGTTATTGCGTGTGTGTATGTGGTGTTATCTTTAAATTTTTGCCCAGGGCCCCACAATCACTAAGACCGGCCCTGGAATCAGGAATCCCGCTTCCAGAGCTTGCAAGCTCACAGGGTATTTTCTGCAGTGATAATACGCATATATACATTTACCCACCTGTTAGGTGGTTTGATATCACCTCGGGCACAACTGATACCTCCAACTGGGCGGAACGGACGTCGGTTAAATCGAATCCAGAAACGAGCAGCAGTTAGCAGTGAACTTCAAGCCTACCCAAGCCAGGGATGTTGTGATTTCACGACAACGCCACGTGTCTCTCTCAAATACGGGCTACCGCTGCAAAGCCGTCCAACGTTTTGGGTAACATTCAGCAGCCCCGCGCGTCTGGGAAATAGCAACCGGTTAAGGCCGGGACAAACCAGACACACCTGCCCCTTTTCGGTATCAATGCCCCGTGGAATTTTGGCCTACGGGCACGCGTGTGCGTGTCTTTGTTTGTGTACGTTAGTCAAAGACAAAGAGCGGTAGTCTAGCGGTTAGAGCTGCGCTACGAGCCCGGCGGCCCGGAGTTGGGTTCCCGTTCACGGCCAACACCGGTGACGATTTTTTGAACCGGTCCCGGGCCTCCTCCTAGGTCGACACAACGGTCTGTTAAGGCTTATACGGGGGAATCTGTGTCTTCTGTATGTGTGTGTGTGTCAGTGTGGGGAGCGGTGGCGTAGCGGTTAGCGCGCTGCGTTACGAAGCCGGCTTTTTCCCGAGTTCGATTCCCGCTCACGGCCAACACCAGTGGCGATTTTCTGAACCGGTCCCGGGCCTCCCCTAGGTCGACGCAGCCTCCAATGAGTCGCTGCTGCCGTGTGTAACCGTCGCCACTAGAGAGACAAAGGCGGCTGAGCACGGCGCCGGCAACCCACCCGCTCGTGTGCCGTGCCGTCCCTTTAATAATTTACATTTCCCAAGCGCCTTTCACTCAAAGGTCGCAAGGCGCTGTACATACATAGAAGAACAGTACTTGCCCTACCAGTCTGTCGAGGCTATACGGGGGATCTTTACCTGCGTTAATTGTTAATTGTGTCGTTGTTAATTGATAAGCCACACTGAGCTACGGCGCGAGAGCTGGACAGAATTGTTCTGGTTTGCATTGTTCGTGCGCTGTTCTGTACGTGGCAATCAGGACCGTTTATAACTTAGAGGCTGTCCTGTTCTAAGCTTCCCAAATGAATGAGATTAGCAAAGCGCACCGATCATCTGTGACGATGCAACTCGCGTCTGCACGCATTGCCTCAATGTCTGGCGAGTTGGCGCCGGCTGACTGCGTGGCTGCATTCCCCCCCCCGCCGCCCACCTCTCTGCAGTTTTCCTCACTACGCGTCCGAGACGTTTCTATCTTCGAGCAAACGCCTTCGATAATGATCCAAGGGGGTCAAGGTAGAAGCGTTCACGTCGCGATCCCTGTCAGGTAATACTTGCTATTGCCTGCGAATTCTACCAAACACTTCGAGGCCGAGCTGAAAGACAACGATGTTCAGAAGCTGACCATCGTGCTTCAAAGAATCGCAAAGAAGAAGATGATTCAATACCGGCGCAGCCGCCCGGGCACCGTTATAAATTGTACGTTTGTTTACGTTTAGCTTGAATCGTACGAGGCAGCATCACCGGCTGAGAAGCCCATGAGACACTCATAAGAAACCTATACTCTCCAGAGGCGGCCCGAGCCTGTGTGCGCGCCCGGTTAATGAATACACCTCTGCTGACAGCTCCAATGTTATAGCACTCGGTGGGAAAACACTAGTTCGGTAACCATAGAGTTGCTGTGAAAAGTCTGAGAGCCAGACGCTGAGTTATTTCTGTTTTCTTTACCTATGTTCTATTGCTAAAAGGCTGCGTGGGTTTTGCTCTCAGCACCAGCCTTGTTATCATCAACACAACCCTAGGGTCTCGCCGCCTCACAGCAAGTAGCTCCCGGCTTCGATTCCCGGCTCGGGTGCCACCTGTCTGTGTGGAGTGTCCGTGTTCGCTCCCCGTGTCTCTGCGCGTGGGTTTTCGCCGGGCACTCCGGTTTCCTCCCGCAGTCTAAAGACTCGCTGCTGCCTAGGTTAATTGGCCTGCTGGCTAACTTGCCTCCTGTGCCTTACGATGGACTGGCCTTCTATGTTGGGTATAGCCCTGCCTTGCGCCCTATGTCTGTCGGGATAGGCTCCGGCCACACGCGACGCTCGACAGTATTAAACAGGGACTGATGATGAATGAACAACGTCGATTTGCAACAATGAAAATATTTTTGCACATCACCGCAGGATGTTTGCTGACTTAAAAAGAAATAAGGAAGCAATGTTATGTTTACATAACAAGAGAAGCGCAATCGCGGTAAGAAATTGCGTTATAAGCTGTGGTGGTGCAATGTGCAGTATTTGTTTCGTAAAATGATACAGAACCCAGCAGTGGATAGATCATGCCTGATGACTAAGAAAGGGTTGGCGATTTACCAGTGGCCATTCATTCATTCTTAGTTCCCGTGTAATCCTGTCGAGGGTCGCGGTGAGTCGGAACCTAACCCGGCAGACACAGGTCGCACGGCAGGTTTACACTTAGGATGGGACGCCAGTCCATTGCAGGGCACCGGGGCGCAACTTAGCCAGCAGGCCAATTAACCTAGACAGTGTGCGTTTGGACTGTGGGAGGAAACCCGAGAACCCGGTGAAAACCCACGTGGCAGATTATGCTAACTCCACACAGAATAGGCGGCACCCGAGCCGAAAATCGAACCGGGAAGTTTCTTGCTGCGAGGCGGCAGCGCTACTCACCGGGCCACCGTGCCGCCCAGCGTGCCGCCCAGCGTGCCGCTCACTCTCCTTCATTCCTATACAGAGGACGCAGTGTCTGGCAAATGTTGGCGCCGGCTTACCGCGTGGCCTTCCTCCCCCCTCCCCACCCGCCTGTCAGTGGTTCTTCGCGCCTCTAAATAATCCCACCCTCCGTCTCGTCGCGAATGCACGATCGCGCGCGCGATAAATGACACTTATTATTATCATCACGTTCCGAGAGGCGCGGTTCTCCGTCACGGGATTTAACAAACACGCGGGGGCGTGTATGGGAACCAGAAAACACTGTCATCACAGTGCGACTCAACCCGAAACGTCTTCTGTCGTAAATCATCACCACCTGTCCATCATGTCCAGGCGATGACGTAAGTCCCCAGGGTCGTCTAGAGTGATGACTCACCGTGACGATTCTGACATCCGGGGCGAGAATTTCTCCCCCGGGCGGCACGGTGGCGTAGTGGATAGCGCTTCCGCCTCACAGCAAGAAGGGCCAGGGTTCGAATCTCGGGTCGGGGTGCCTTTCTGTGTGGAGTTTGCATGTTCTCCCCGTGTCCGCGTGGGTTTTCGCCGGGCACTCCGGTTTCCTCCCACCGTCCAAATACATGCTGCCAGGTTAATTGGCGAACTGACTAAATTTCCCGAGGCGCCCTGCGATGGACTGGCGTCCCATCCTTGGTGTTCCCCTGCCTTGCGCCCTGTGTCTGCCGGGATAGGCTCCGGCTCAACGCGACCCTGTATAGGATTAAGCGGCTTCTGAAAATGGATGGATGGACTTTCTCCCCCACCCCGACCTTGAGAATAATGTGCTCACGTTAGTGAAAATAATAAATACAACGTATAAGGCGGGGCACACGTTCAGTTACGAAGGTATTCATTCGAAGAGACAAACGGCTCAGAGGTAACCTGCAGATATAGATAGATAGATGTTTCAGTGCTGTAGCAGAAAGTGCCCGGTGAGCTTGCAAGCTCAGGATGCGGGATTGACGAGAGGCGGGAATCGAACCGTGTCTCGAGGAGGACTTTCTTTCCGTGAGGCGTGGATGAGACCACGGCACAGCCGCCCTGCCGCTCACTGTCCAGAAGCTCTAACGACGAATAGACAGCAGATGGGGGTGTGAAGCAGGTGGTAATGTTATGTTGTTAATGAAAGGGAGGGTGGGTACGGCACGTGGGCTGACCTGCCCACTGCCTGGGGCTGTTTAACACCGAGTTTGTATTAATAACAATAATTTCACAATTACAACGCGTGGCACATATTCCATTCAATGTCGAAGATATTCATTCGACGAGAGAAGGACTCAGAGGCGTAGCGAGGAAAGCGCAGAGAGGCGGAGGAGGCAGCCAGGCGGTTTGCCGGCGCTAACATATTGCCACACACTGCGTCCTATAAATTATGATGTATTAAAGCTCGGTTTTTATTTAAGCTGAAAGGAACCGTTGAGGTAGGCGGCACGGTGGCGTAGCGGTGAGTAGCGCCGCCGCCTCACAGCAAGAAACCCCCCAGGTTCGAATCCCGGCTCGGGTGCCTTTCTGTGTGGAGACTGTTTGTTCTCCCCCCTATTTGTGCGTTGATGATAACATCATAGTATATAGGAACGCAGTGTCTGGCAGGATGGCAGATTCCACGCTCCACGTCTCTGCTTTTTCCTCGCGCATCCGTATCCGTGTCTCGTCCATGACCAGGCGTGGAATTATAGATTGTCTTATCAGCATTGTTGACTGTTAAATGACTAGCGTCTCAATTCCCTGTCGCACACCTAACCTCTTAAACCGGCTCGCAGCAACCGTACAAGTTAATGAGTTTACCGACTATGCAACCTGCATTCCCGAGCAGGGCAGGTGTTGATTGAAACGCGACTAAGATAGCAGAACTCTAGCCGCGAATGTTTATTGGGAGACATAAATAGCGAGTCTCTGCTGGAAGCTGATGTTCGGTGGCTGCCCGCTTCTCATCCAGGCGTCGGCAAGGTATATGGCACGGCTGCCGTGAGCGCGTGCCGTGAGTGGCACGCGAGATGATTTGCAGTGGCACGGGCATCCATCCATCCACTGTCAGAAACCGCTTAATCCTGTAGAGTGTAGAGCGTCGCGGTGAGCCGGAGCCTATCCGAAACAACAGTGCGCTAAACTGCAACGTCTCCTAAGCAACCTAGCACGTTGCAGTCCTCAACATCAAAGCCAGCGACCAACCAACCACAAAATGCACCGACAACTCTACACTGGCTACCCATCCATCAACGGCATCGCTTACAAAATAGCAATACTATGCCACCGCGCTATTCGCACAGGACACCCTAAATACCTCGCCTCGCTACTCCGGCCACTCGCCTCAACACAATCCCGCACTCTACTCAGCTCATCACAGCACCTACTTCACACACCGCGCTCACGCACAACCTTTGCACGAAGCCGCTTATCGGTCACGGCACCCACAACCTGGAACAGCCTGTAGCCACATCTACTACGCGAACACGCAATCCCCCGCAACCTTAAACAAAAACTTTAAAAAAACCATCTCTTCACCGACTCACAACAAACCGACTGAGTCTGGCTCCGCGCCTCCGAATCGACGCCCGCAACGCGCCCGGGGAATATGCGCGCGATGTATTATTATCCCATCGGACACAGGGCGCAAGGCGGGGTTATACCCAGGATGGAACGCCAGTCCATCACAGGGCACTGGGGGAAATTTAGTCCGCAGGCATAGGAAGTCTAATTAGCGGTGAAAAAGATAATTGACAGCAACAAAAAACCCACTCACGTAAAAACTACGCTCTGTCAATCTCTAAATTATACTACCCAACTGCAAAGGCTTCTGAAGAGAAAATCTTACACTTAAATATTGTTTGTTGAATGGTTGCTCTTCAGAGCTGTTCTTTCGGGATAGCCGGGTCATCTCTCCCTCGCGACGTTTCGCCTCCCACGTTGGAAGCATCATAAGGTGTTATGCTTCCAACGTGGGACGCGAAACGTTGCGAGGTTCATTTCCCAGCCGGCACTGTCGCGATGGGGTTTCTCATCATTTACAGGTCTGACTTGAGTCTGTGTTTACAAACCGCCACCTCTCTGTGACCCACACCCCCTGCCTTCGACACACACAGAGCTAATCGGGAATTTTCAGTTCTCTTCACACAAGCTTATCCCCCCTACGCACACCCCCCCCCCAACCAGCACCAACCCCTCCTAAGCGGAGTCTCGGTGGCACCGTGAGTAGCGCTGCCGCCTCACAGCAAGAAGGACCCGGGTTCGATTCCCGGCTCGGGTGCCGCATTTCTATGTGGAGTTTTTCACGTTCTCCCCGTGTCCACGTGGGTTCTCGCCAGCTATTCCAGTTTTCTCCCAGAGTCCAAAAACATGCTGCTGCCTAGGTGAACTGCCCTGACTAAATTGCCCCCATTGCCCTGATATGTTATAACTTACTTGTAACATTGGAGCGTTTGTTGTGTCGCAGGAATCCTGCATACAGAGCTTGCAAGCTTACTGGGTATTTTTCTTCTGTAATAATAAACATCTATCTATCTGGCCAACCGAGAGATACAATCCCTCAAGCGTGTCCTGGATCGGCCTCTACGTCTCCGCCCAGTGAGCCGTGCCTGATAGACTTCATCATATCCATCCATCCATCCATTTTCTTAACCGCTTGTCCTGGTGAGGGTCCGATCTATCCATCTGTCTATCCATCTAACCCCTCCCTGCTAACAAGATCTACACAGCTCGACTTTCTTCCAGCTTAATCAAAAGCTGAGTGACAATGCGGTGCATTCTTTCTAAATGAATCATTCATTCCACTCAATCCGGGCGGTTAAGCCCTCTAAACTGGCAGGTGCCACTGTTTGTGGTCCGTCCTGTTTACCTGTTTGCGAGGCTGATTAGCAGACAGCTTTACATCCAGTATTCGTAACGCAGTTTAGATGTCTACCGAGAGTCAGGGTGGAAAGTGGGGGCGGGGGGGGGATTTACGATCCGGATTAAACGAGTTTGCATTGATCTGTATCTGTTATGAAAGCACGTATTTGTCAATCACTTTGACTCCAGAAAGGAAACATTGTGAACACTGCTTTGACAGCGTTTCCAACGTGGGAGGTGAATTAAGTCAGTTTGTAGTTAAGCTGGAAGATTGATAGATAGTTGTTTATTATTACAGCAGAAAAATACCCGGTGAGCTTACAAGCTCTTAACGAGACAAGGGAGGAACCGTTGAGCTGTGTGGCTCTTTTAACAGTTGCCCAGCGGGGAGGGGTAAGCGAGTTACAACATCTCAGGGCACAGGGGACAGTACATCCAGACAATTAACCTACGTAGCACCTACTCCACACACCGCGCTCACGTACAACCTTCGCGAAACGCCGATTCTCGGTCGCGGTACCCACAACCTGGAACAGTCTGCCACACCTATTGAGTCAAACATTGTC
>JAZEWU010000039.1:4172842-4184808 GCA_036362915.1 Geotria australis | reverse complement strand
CATTGGCTGGTCGTTAGTGTAGATGTTATATAGTAGGGGAGCCAAAACACTACCTTGGGGTAGGCCATTCCGTTGTCGTCGCCAGCGACTTTGCTTGATGTTCAAGACAACAAAGAAGCACAATGAAGGTACGACGTTTTGCGACTATCGGCGAAACGCGTTGGACTGGGGTCCAATGCTGCATCCAGCATCTGGCGCCAGTCAACATATGGCACCGGGCCAATTAACCTAGGCAGCGTGTCTTTAGATTGTGGAAGGAAACCTGAGTTTCCCCACGAAAACCGTCTGCAGTGTTGATCAGCCTGCGTTGCTGTTTAGTTTTCAATCTTAGTTTTACACGGCACTTTGCATGTTCTCTTTCCCCGTGTCCGCGCAAGGTTTCTCAGGGCACTCCGGTTTCTTCCCACAGTCCAAAGACACGCTGCTGGATAGGTTAACGACCTGCGGACTAAATTGGCCCCGGTGCCCTGTGATGGACTGGCGTCCCATCCTGGGTAATAGCCCCTGCCTTGCGCCCTGTGTCTGCCGGGATAGGCTGCGGCTCACCGCAACCCTGTACAGGCAGGATTAAGCGGTTTCTGACAATGGTGATGACGACTGTGCGACACTTTGGGTGAAAGATGCTTTAAGCATTTCACGGCTCGATGTGTTAGACAACTATCCATCATCCGTCCATTTTCTAAACCGCTTGTCCTGGTGAGGGTCGCGGTGGCAGCTAGATAGACGGAATCGGGATTCCTGCGATGAGACAAGCGTACGAACTTACCAACGCTCTCGAGCCGCTCTTTCGGGATAGCCGCGTCGAGCGTTCCTCCTCCTCTGCTACTCGACGTTTCGCCTCCCGCGTCGTACTCTGTAAATATTATTATTTTTGTCCACGCTTAGCCATTGAGGTCACGGCCGTGGGGAAAGTCTGTAAGCCATCCCGGGACATTAATAGTCGCGGTTTTTCTTAGTTGCATCGTAATACGCCACTCAAGACGACGTGTTTACGGGAGCTCCCCCCCTCCCCACTCCCAAGTATCGTGGGATACTCTTTTTTTCTAGCGGGGAGAGGAGGCAACCTCACACCCTCCGCGTATCCCTGCGTGCATTCTACACAGGTTTTGAATGTTAATTGGGTGGCACAGCGCTAACATCTGCGCCTCGCAGAAAGAAGGTCCTGGCTGAGGCGGTTCGAATCCAGCCCCGGGCGACTCCAGCCTCTAACAATGTGACTACCATCTCTAACACTGCGACTCCCATATCTAACAATGTGACTCCCATATCTAACAATGTGATTACCATCTCTAACAATGTGACTCCCATATCTAACACTGCGACTCCCATCTCTAACAATGTAACTCCCATATCTAACACTGCGACTCCCATCTCTAACACTCCCATCTCTAACAATGTGACACCCATCTCTAACAATGTGACTCCCATCTCTAACAATGACTGAAGACTAGATTCTTACATGCATGCTTCTGTGAGGGGGGTGGGTAGTGCAGATGACGCTGGGTTGGACTGGAAACCTGCAGCTTCGGACCCAGAGGCCAAGTGGCCTGGTGAACAAACAATGTTGCCGAGTCAGAGAGAGGGAGAACGCGAGAGGCCTTGCCGTCTCTTATTTGTCTTTCCACTTTGCAAGAGGGCCGCACAGCCGGAGAAAGGAGCGAAAAGAAGCGTTATTAGAAATCCCAGTGGGGTGGGGGGGGTGTCTATAAATGGATCTCACTGTATTCAAATCGACCCGTGTGGCGTCTGGCGCCGTCTGTGCTGTTCGAGGCCGGTACACAGCCGGCATACACACCTGCAAATGTGACGGGTTTTCTCCTCAGAGCTGTTCTTTCGGGATAGCCGCGTCACTGGGCGATCAGCATCTCTCCCTCGCGAAAGTTTCGCCTCACGCGTTGGAAGCGTCGTCAGGCGTCAACGCCCGATGATGATTTTCTGTTTGGGGGGGGAGCGGTTTCACCTTGACAAGCCCGGCGACAAGAGTTCCCCTCAGATCGTCACGGCGGCCGGGTGGGGGGTGTGGGGATCGGGCGCTGTTGTTTATAATCGATGAAGGTGCGCGACGACTCTGAGGGGAACTCTTGTCTCCGGGCTTGTCAAGGTGAAACCGCCCCCCCCCTCCCCGTACGCCTCAACTCGGTGATGGATGGTTCTTCTCCGGCACAACGGTGGTTGACCCGGGATCGGATGATGCTGTCAAACCTGAGATGGAAGTCGATTGGGTCAGTCGGTAACGCGAGCCGAGGACCCGCGATACGATCTGACGAGGCGCACTGTCCCGCGATGGCGCGCGCGTACTGTATCTTCACAGTGTATATGGGGGTCAAGGTAGAAGCGTTCACGTCGCGATCCCTGTCAGGTAAATACTTGGTGTTGCCTGCGAATTCTACCAAACACTTCGAAGCAGAGCTGAAAGACAACGATGTCCAGAAGCTGACCATCGTGCTTCGAAGAATCGCAAAGAAGAAGAAGCAGTGTATATCTTCGCTGTCACTTGCTTTTTTTACCCCCCTTCCCCGCTCGGGACAACTGTTGAAAAGAGCTACGCGGCTCGACGGTTTCCTTCCGGCTTAAATAAAAAGCTGACGGATGCAGCGGGAAAGGGGGGCTTCATCCAGCAGTGTATTGACAAAAGGCTGCACGTTATTACGAGCACAACTGAATGTTGGTTTCTTTTTTTGACAAGAAATCACTTTGCCCACAGAGTTCCCAACGCACTCTAGCAGGAAGATCCCACCGAAATTTATTTAGAATTTAAAAAAATAATCTATGGTAAAAATAAAGCGTACGAGCAAAAAAGGTACACGTAGATTTAAAAACTGCAATTCGCATCTTCGCCCTGTGATGGACTGGCGTCCCATCCTAGGTATAGCCCTGCCTTGCGCCCTGTGTCTGCCGGGACAGGCTCCGGCTCAACGCAACCCTCTACAGGATTAAGCAGTTTCTGGCAATGAATGAATGAATTCCCATCTTTTTGAAATAGTATTGAAAAGCCCGTTATCTCAATAGACACCCGTACAGTCCAATGTAGCGCATATACCCATCCATCCATCACAATCAAAACGTTTGTTTTGTTTTCAGAACGCTACGACGACCTCCCCTCCGCCGCCCTCCGTCAACCGCGCTCGCGTTCTGACGGCCGCGTCTCACCCGAGCGACGCTTCCGGGCGCTCCGGCCGCCCGCCGGGAACCGAACCGTGACGCTGGCAACCGCCGCGCAGCCGTGCCGCCGCCGCCGCCGCCGTCCCAGCCGCTCCCACGGGCGCTCGGAGCGGCGGGGGGCGACGACGACGCCACGGAAATGTACGATCGCGTGGTGAGGAGCCTGCGTCCAGAGATGTACGGCGTGGTGCGCTCCGAGGCGGACGAGGGCGTCGCGCTGAAGGGCGTCTCGGCGCAGAACGGTCGCCCGGGCGGCAAGGCCTCGTACCGGCGGCCGATGCCCGGCCGCAGCCGCTTCGTGCGCAAGACGGGCCAGTGCAACGTGCACTTCGTGAACGTGGACGGCCGCCCGCGGCGCTTCCTCTCCGACATCTTCACGACGTGCGTGGACGTCCGCTGGCGCTGGATGTTCGTCATCTTCTCGCTGGCCTTCGTGCTGTCCTGGCTGGCCTTCGGCCTGGGCTTCTGGCTGCTGGCGTGGCTGCACGGCGACACGGCGCGGGCGCGCGACGACGGCGGCGACGAGCCGTGCGTCGCCAACGTGGACGGCTTCGTGTCGGCCTTCCTCTTCTCGCTCGAGACGCAGACGACCATCGGGTACGGCTACCGCTGCGTCACCGAGGCGTGCCCGGCCGCCGTGCTGCTCGTCGTGCTGCAGTCGGTCGCCGGCTGCATCGTTGACTGCTTCGCCATTGGCGCCATCATGACGAAGATGGCGCGGCCCAAGAAGCGCGCCCAGACGCTCGTGTTCAGCCGGCGAGCCGCCGTGGCGATGCGCGACGGCAAGCTGTGCCTGGCGTGGCGCGTGGGCAACCTGCGGCGCAGCCACCTGGTGGAGGCGCACGTGCGCGCGCAGCTCATCCGGCCGCGCGTCACCGAGGAGGGCGAGTACATCCCGCTCGACCACCAGGACCTGAACGTGGGCTACGACCAGGGCCTCGACCGCATCTTCCTGGTGTCGCCCGTCATGATCGTGCACGTCATCGACGAGGACAGCCCGCTGTACGCCATGGGCAAGCGCGAGCTGGACGCCGAGGACTTCGAGATCGTCGTCATCCTGGAGGGCATGGTGGAGGCGACGGCGATGACGACGCAGGCGCGCACCTCCTACCTGTCGAGCGAGGTGCTGTGGGGGCACCGCTTCGAGCCGCTGCTCACCGAGGAGAAGGACAGCTACCGCGTCGACTTCGCCAAGTTCCACGACACCTACGAGGTGGCGACGCCGCTCTGCAGCGCCAAGGACCTTGCCGAGAACAAATACTCGGTGCCGTGCGGCGACCTGTCGTACGAGAACGAGCTGAACCTGGGCCGGGGCGGCCCGCCGGCGCTGCCGGAAGGGCCCGAAGCCAAGAGCCTGGCGCGGCCGCTCGGCGGACTGAACGAGGGGCGGCCGGCGCAGGCCTCAATCTCGCTCGACGAGAGCCAGCAGCGGCGTGAGTCGGAAATCTGAGCCGCGGTTTTTTGCGAGCAACCGATGGAAAGTGCGCCCGTCTGCACGCCGCTGTCAGGCACCGCCAACCCCCACTCTGCTTCACGGTGCCGAGCTGGTGGCCGAGGTTGACGACGGGACGAACTGCCTCGTGGCGTACCGGCGCGAGCCTCGGAGGGGTTTCCTCGCAAGCCGGGCGCGGGCACAGGGTGGGAAGCTTCGCGAGCCACCGACGGGTGCCGAGGCCGTCGGCCCACGCGAATAATCGCGTCCCGGCTTTCCAAACGCGACAGACGGTTTGGTAAGAAGGCGGAATCGGTCCGAAGTTGGGTCGAAGCTCGGCGAGGAGGTCGCTCGGACGGCTGAACGGACGACCTGGGGTCGTTGCTCTCTGTAGCCGCCCAGAGATGAGGAAGCATCACGTGACCCACAACAACAACATTGACTTGTCCTGGTGCTGTCTCCCCAGCATGAGAGAGATCACTTGTACTTTTATTGCCAAATTGCTGCTACGTTTTTAGATCTTCGGTCTGGCATGCTATTTTAAAACAAACGCGTTGTCGTCGTTATTATTAATATTATCGTTATTATTAATATTATCATTATTATCCGCAGATGTGTTCTTTTTACTTTCGATTTTTTTTTTTTAAGAAATAAACAAACTCGCCGTCATACTGTAGAGCTCACGAGGAAGCAAAAGGTGTTCAAGCTGGACTCCAAAAAATGTGTTACCAGGAACAATTCACCCGTGGCCCATCGTTTTCATTGCCCGCCGGGCCATGCTTCTCACGGCGATCTAGTGTACATTACAAAGTGCCGCTGGGGAAACGTTTTTCACCCCCGCCGTGACTTTTTTTGGTTTCCTTTCCGCGCCCTCGCTCCCCGGACCGTCCTTCGACGGCCGCCCGACAAAGGCCGTCGTTGTTTTTCGGCGCGACAAAGAGGCCCCCTGTGCGCGGCTCCCGTCCCCGGAGTTCGGCGCGGCTATCTAAAACGTGCGCCTCCGCTAACAATCGGAACGGCCTCACAACCCCGATGCCGGCGCGACCGAGATTAATTTCTGGCGGGCAGCGCTGATTTCTAACCTGGGATAAATAATAGCAGGTGTTCGAGGTCCCCGGGTCCGACCAGTTACGTCAACGGGAAGGACGGCTTCGTGCCTGGGTACTGGATTACTTGTTGGCCCGAATGTGAATGTTTTATTCGAAACTGTAAAGCGACGCAGATAAATGTAACGCAGGACAGAAACGGAGGGGGTTTGGCGGCACGTAAAGGTGTGCGTGTGTGTGAGAGTGTGCGGCATTGCACGTGCAAAAGCCTCTCTCGGCTTTGCCCGGATCACGAGCTCAATAGAACTGCACATGTGGTCATCCTACCGGTTTTAATGGACACATTTTCTCAACATGCGATGGACTGGCGTCCCATCCTCGGTGTTCCCCTGCCTTGCGCCCTGTGTCTGCCGGGGTAGGCTCCGGCTCACCGCGACCCTGTATAGGATTAAGCGGTTTCTGAAAATGGATGGATGGACATCTTCTCAACCGTTTGAGCCTGTGGTTATAAACCGCAACACAGGCACACGTTCAGCTATTTTGAACCGGTGGTCTGGACAAGGCCAGAGGCTTGTGTTCATGCGGTGAAACAGCGCACACCTGTGTGTGAGTGTGTGTTGTTGTGAAACCTGTGAAAACTACCGACTGTTTCTCAACATCAGCAGGGTACATTCTGTTGCAATAGAGATTAGCGTCAGAGATATTATGATACGCGACGGTGTATGTGTGTTACACATGCACATGTAAATACATAAATGCGTTTTATAGCCGGTTTATACGCAGCGCGATCCTCGCAAACATCTGTTTTCCAGTTACTTTGTGAACCGAGGATTTTCGCGTAGCTCGCACCGCTAATAGCAGCTGAGATTCAAAATCTCAACGTCACCGTTATCGCCGTGCGTCCGTGAAAAAAACGCAAGCCTCGTTAAAATTATTTTTTTGCGGTTCCTGTGGCGCGGCGGCGTTGGCGTCTGCCCGGGGTAAAAAACCCGGCAGTTTCGGCAAGCCCGGTTCAACTCCAGCCTCTGCTCGTGATGTTGTACTTGGCTGCCCGTGACTGCTAGATCTGTTCCCACCTAAATAAAGAACCCGGGAGGGATTCTCGTGAGATTGGAGGAAGGGTTGAACTTCTACTGTACGTGGCTATCGTGCCCAAAAACAGCCACATTTTGGTTAAGGCTACGGCACAGAGTCGCGTAACCAACCAGTGGCTTGGCCCCCCGAGCTGGGGGGTAAGCGGCTAACTCTCCCTAACGAGACGTTCGCAAATTGGACCCGCTCTTCGACGCGCGGCGATGCGTTACTGGTCCCGCGTACATTCACTCAACCGCGACGGAACGGTGGAGCGTTTCTCTTCACACCCCGCACACCCCCCCCCCGCAACCAATGGAGCTCAAAGCGGCGCGAGATTGACATTCGTCCCCCGTCGCTAATTTTGCGCGCGATGGCGGCGATGGAACGCGTCGCCTGTTCGCATATCCGGCCGTTTCGCACTGTCCGCCGTTACCTCATCCACAAGCGAGGTCGGATATGCGACGTCGCGGTTAATGTTCCGCGAGTCGCGATTCGGCCACGCGATTGCGGTTACGTTTGTCGGCATCGCTTTTAACTGTGTATTTTCTAAAAATAATCCCCAAGCAGACTCTCTTACTCCTTGAACTGAGGTTCGACAATAACCTGGATTTTCAGCGATATAAATATACTGTAATCCCTTTTCTTTCTGCTTTTAAAGGTTATTTTTTGTTTGTTGTTGCTGTTCTGTAAATTTGTTTTCCGAAAACAAATCGACTTGTGCCAATATAGTCACTTGATGATATGAAGTGCCTTAATCGAGATCTGTGTCTTATATGCCGTACAGTGCGGCGAGTTTTATACGCGGTACTAATGTATATGCCCGCGCACTGTACGCTATATATACCGTTGCGAAGTGGCTGATGTATAGGAACTGTGTTTTACGAGGCGGAGGCCTTTGGAACTTTACGGAAAGCCCGAGATATGAAAGTCTTAAGGTGGTGCTGCCACTGACAGTCACTGTAAAGAGAATGTATGCGGCGATTTACTGTATTTCTGCGTGCACATTGAGCGGAAAAAAGTTGTGGTTTTTTTTTAAAAAAAAAAGCTCTGTTAAATTATTGAGAGAATATATAAATTCTATCTGCTAAATGTTTGTGACTACAACTCGATAATGCGAAGCAAGTTCAAAAAAAATACGCGCTGTACCATTTTTACTTTGCACGTGCGTGTGTGTGTGTGCGGGGAGCGGCGGCGCTATGAACCCAGCTACCGCCCAAGTTCGATATCTGGCCACGGTGAAAGTCCGTGGTGGTGACGTCTGAACTTGTCCTGGGCCCTACCTCCTCCCAGGAGGGCAACTCAGCCTTAAACGAATAACTGGTGGTATCAGATTCAGAAATACGAAATGTTAACCGGGCATGGTGCTGGCCTTACTATGTGCCCACTAGCAGCACTAACATCAAGAGCCCTATATATGTAGGCTTATATAGGATCGTTATTTTACGTACGGGTGCGTGTGAGCACATGTCACTGTGAGGTTGCGTCTTTATGCACAGGGGGGGTGGTGTGGGGTGGTAGGGAAATCTGCCTTCCAAGAAGGCCTCAACTAGGAAAGGATTATTATTCGGGTGGTCTGATCACATGGCGGCCTTGTGGACATTTTTTTTCCCCCAAAAATCCGGTCGAATTGATTGACACGAGTTTTGGACCAGGCCCCGGGGAGAAAAAAACACAAGGCGGACGAGCGCGACAAAACCGCGGACCGGATGACGACGGCCGCTGCCATTTTATAATAATAATAATAATAGCATTTATAGAGCGCCTTTCACCCGAGGGTCACAAAGCGCCGAGGTGTGTGTCACGCCGGCGGCAAGGTTTTTTTTTTTTACCCGTTACATCGAACGGCAGCGGCGCGGCTGTCGATGCGTGTCGACGCGCGGCCTTCGGGTCCCCCGAACGCACGCACTCTAGCGAATCGTTCGAAGGCGACAGCGCGTGTAAATGTACTGTACGGTTTTTTTTGTTTAAAAAAAAAATATTGCAATACCCAAGCTAAGCCTTACGTTGTCTTCTTGAAGAAGCTTACGCTCAGAATGATTAGTGCATCGCCTCTGTTGTCTATGTATAATGGGCCGCAATGAGGGTACCAGGTTCCAATTCGCACAACTCCAATGATTTTATGTCTCATGTCAACTTTTCTAGCTTCCCACGTATTGATTACTCTTCTGAAAATGTAATATTTCAGCATTAAATTCGTACCTTTGCACTAGTACCATCAACCCTTGTAAGCACTCTCGCGCCTTTACGCCTACGTCAGAAATACGTGTTCCGCGCTTGGAACAAGATCGACCCGTAGTGCGGGTACTCTGCTAGTAATTCTAATAATTATCTGGCACTGCTGCCCCTGTTTGTCGTTCGTCCCCACAGTCTGCGTCGTCCTCTCCCTCTTGCGTCATCGACACCCGCGATGCATCGTGGGTAGTCGCTCCTCTCGCGGTTGCCGGGGTCGCGTGAACCCCGTTGTAAACTAACACGCTGTCGTCGAGAAGAATCGATGCGTGTTTGAGAAACACAAAGATGTACACAAAAACACGTAATTTACAATTGATAGCGCGTGCGGTGTTGTACTCAATGCTGAAGGTTTCCATCCGAAGAGAGAACGACTCGGAGGCGCGACGAAACTGCATAAAGTAAAATTGCCCGTTGTACATTATGGTTGTTTCTTTCGGGATAGCCGTGTCACTGAACGATCTCCATCTCTCTCCGTCGCGACGTTTCGCCTCCCACGTTGGAAGCATCATCAGGCGTTATGACGATACCTTCAAACGTTCGGAGGCGAAACGTCGCGAGGGCGATAGATGGAGATCACTCAGTGACACGGCTATCCCGAAAGAGCAGCTCTGAAGAGCAACCATCAATCGACGCATTATTCCGTTCCTAATCACCAGCGACGGTGCTAAAGAGCGTTGTGCTTTCTCGTCACTGGCGCTGTGGATAGCGGGCCCCGTGACATTTCCTTATCCGTGATCCACGACATGCATTCGAGAGGAGGCGACACGGGATCCTGTATGTAGGTTTCGCCCGCTGGGTGTCACGTAATACAGCGAGGGACCTTTTAAAGGCTAGGTGGGCTGTATTTAGACCGACTCTTACGCACAGAAGGAAGATAATCGGCCCCGTCTTTGCCACCTTGTGCCCATGGAAAACCACCCCCCCCACAAAACTGATTGCCTTTTCGCAACACCTGGCTAGCACTGAGATTTGGCTATAAAATAAACCATCTCTGATGTGGGCCAATCGGTCAAGGAAATGCATAGATTTATGGTGGCTCTTCAGAGCTGTTCTTTCGGGATAGCCGTGTCGAGCGCTCTCCCTTGAGACGTTTCGCGTCTCACGCTGGAAGCATCGTCACGGCTATCCCGAAAGAACAGCTCTGAAGTGCAACCAGCATCTATCTATCTTCGGGCAATTTCTGCAAAGGACAAAGCTTCTGTTGCCCTGCGATAGACTGGGGTCCCATCATGGGTATAGCACTGCATTGCGCCCTGTATCTGCCGGGATAGGCTCCGGCTCACCGCGACCCTGTACAGGTTTCTGACAACGGACGAATGAACGACAAAGCTTCTGTCCCGCGTGGAGACACAGAGAGCGAGAGAGAGAGAGAGCTGACCAGCGGGGGATACTGTCGATTTGAAACGGTCTATCCGCTCCCTCCGGTTTCAGCGACACGGTTACCTATCTTGGATTTTGTCAGA
Source organism: Geotria australis (assembly GCA_036362915.1). NCBI lineage: Eukaryota > Metazoa > Chordata > Hyperoartia > Petromyzontiformes > Geotriidae > Geotria > Geotria australis. The sequence continues at coordinate 4,174,399 of JAZEWU010000039.1, read as the reverse complement.
GAGAAAACGTGCAGGAGTGAGTGGGTGGTGGGTGGTGGGGGGGGGGTATCTGCCCGTACGTGTGAACACGTGTGTGTGTGTGCTTTTGCCCTCAGTGTTTGTTTACCCTCGCGTGAATCCACTCTTACGAGTGAACGGTCGCGTTTGTGTCGCCTGTTCGCAGAGGGGTGGGGGGTTGGCGGGGAACTCTTGGCCACTAAACAAACCGTACGTTAGATCCAATTCGTCACGTCTGTCCCGTGTGAGCCGTGAGCTCACGCAAGCGGTTCACCCGCCCCTGCGATTCCAACCGTGACGGCGCGCTGAGTTTTATCCGACCGTTGTTGTGAGCGTCCGCCCTTTTGTTGTTGCTTGTTGCTGAGACTGCCTCTAGCTGCCCAGTAGCACTGGCGGTCTAAACCGTGGGGCAATTGCCTGGCAACCCAAGGCAATTGGAAGGGAGGGGGGGCGGTACGGTGGCCGGCGGCTTAGTCGTGTTTACAAGAACGATTGTTTACTGCTGTTAAAATATGTTTTTGTTTAAGTAATCTGAGATTACAATTGAAGTCCATCTTGATTCCAACCACCAATTGTCAGAAACGGCTTAATCCTGTATAGGGTCACGGTGAGCCGGAGCCTATCCCGGCAGACACAGGGCGCAAGGCAGGGCTATACCCATAATGGTGACGTCCATCACAGGGCACTGGGGGCAATTTACTCCGCAGGCCAATTAGCCTATGCAGCAGCATGCCTTTGGACTGTGGGAGGAAACCGGAGTGCCCGTCGAAAACCCACGCGGATTTTGGGCGGATTCTATACAGTGTTTGTGGCGGCGGTGGCGGCGGCGGGGGGGAGCTGTCTAATAATTGAATTTTGCCTGGGGCCCCACACTAACAAAAGACCACTCCTGGCACTCAGTCGCACAGTCGCCGTGACCACTTAACACGCTCGTGCCACCGGCTCGGGTTCGTCCGTGTGAACGAGTTCGCGAGTGCTCGCGATCGTTCAAAACACGCGTTCGTTCAAAACACGCCGCGCGGCTCAGTGACACCAAACCGTGAAAGGATGCTTCTAGCGGTTTCGGGAGGTCATCCCTCGCGGCGGTTGTGGTTTTCGCACGATGTCTCCCACCACCGCCGCGCCCGTCTCTCCCCCCGACGTTCCGCCCCGCGTGCTGCTGCAGGAAGCTTCCTTCGGGAACTTTGCCGCCCCCAACCCACCGGTAGCGCAGTGAGTAGCGCTGTCGCCTCACAGCAAGCAAGAAGGATCCCCGCTTCGAATTCCGGCTCAGTGTGCAGTGTGCATGTTCTCCCCGTGTCCGCGTGGGGTTTTCGCCGGTCACTCCCGGTTTCCTCCCACGGTCCAAAGACACGCTGCTGCATAGGGTTAACTGGCCTGCGGACTAAATTGACCCCCGGTGCCCCTGTGATGGACTGGCGTCAGCGCGAGTCGCCGCGACACCGTGCCACGCCCGCTAGTCCGAATCTTCGGCTCGTGTCTCGTTACGGGAGGCCGCTAGCCGGGGAACTCTTTCCGCTGCAGGGGCCAGGTGTACTGTAGCTGCAATTGGCGAGCCCT
>JAZEWU010000039.1:4148406-4164641 GCA_036362915.1 Geotria australis | reverse complement strand
CAGGTGCCGTGGGTTGCCTGACCCGGATGACCGGCAGATGCACCACCCGTGCTCCCATCTGTGCCAACTTTGCCACCACCGACCGGTTCACCACCGATCTCGCAATCACAACACTGGCATCTCCCGAGCGGGCGTGGAGCCTGCTGGTGTGCCGCCAGCAGTGCTGCCGCCTCACAGCAAGAAAACCTGTGTTCGATTCCCGCCTCGTGTGCCTTTCTGTGTGGGGTTTGCACGTTTTCCCCGTGTCCGCGTGGGGGTTTCGCCGGGTACTCCGGTTTCCTCCCACAGTCCAAAGACATGCTGCTGCCTGCTGTTAATTGGCCTGCTGATTGCAATTCACCCTACAATCTTGTTAAGGCTATACGGTGGTGGAGCTTGGTTTATATTAAGGTGGTGGGGAGCGGTGGCGCAGTGATTAGTGCGCTCGTCGCATTGAAAACCCGGCCAACTTGAGGTCTAATTCCTGCCACGGCTTCCACTACTGTCTCGCTTAGGTCGACTCAGCATACAATGACTACACAGTGCATGGTAAATATAAGGCCCTATTAATAGTTAATGGAAACAGGTTTGTTAGGATTATATAGATTCAGGGAGATGTGCCGGGGTTTGTTTTTATGAGCTGCGGCGATGTAAACGCGTCACACATTGTTGCCAAAATGTTAATTGATATTTTAGAGAAGTGATGTAACTGTTTGAACGCTGGCTCTTGTGACACAGGCTAGATTTCAGCCACGGTTCCACTCCTATTAAATAAGGCTTAATCCGAATAATCTCAATATGATCCTGGATAATATCCTACCCAGGTCGGTCATCGGTGTCGCTTGACCATACTTCACCATGCTGGTCAGTGTGGGCTATTCGAGGCTCCGGTGTCAGAATCCTAGCACCGGTTGGGATGACTGGCTACAGGTCAGCTATGGCCAGGGATGGTCGTAATGATTGTGGGGCTCCATGCCAAATTCAATGACGACCCCCACCCCCCCACACTGATTAAAAAACACTGAATCCTCCCACTGAATGTTGCAATAACGGGCTTCAATTTTAATCCTAGATTTAATGGGTTTATTTTAACAGAGCACCAAGCGGTAAATAAGAATTCCTGTATACCTGACTAATCAGTTGTGAAACTATCTTTCGTGTGTCGCGGGAATCCCGTAAAGAGCTTGCAATCTCGCTGGGTATTTTTTGCTGTAATAATAAACATCTATCATCTATCTATCATTGTGAAATTGTCACGGCTCGATTCATGATCATTGCTCTTCAGAGCTAGCTGAAAGACAACGATGTCCAGAGGCTGACCATCGTGCTTCGAAGAATCGCAAAGAAGAAGAAGAAGAGCTGTTCTTTCGCGTGGGAGGCGAAACGTCGCGAGGGAGCTCGCTCGACACGGCTATGCCGACAGAAGAGCAACCATCATGAAGTAGGTTTGTCACGGCTCGATTTGTGATGAGAATTACTCTCCATAGCTGTTCTTTCGGGACAGCCGTGTCACCGAGTGTTCCTTCTCTCTTCCTTCGCGACGCTTCGCCTCGCACGTCGGAGGAATCCTCAGGCGTTCTGAAGATGCCTCCAACGTGGGAGGCGAAACGTCGCGACGGAGAGACGGGGAGGCGCTCAAGTGACACGGCTACGCCGAAGGAAGAGCTTTTTGTAAGCAACTATCAAAGCTTTGTTGTTATAGCAACCAATTGCCTGGGGGGGCAAAGGTCGATTGGCAGTTGGTGGCAGGAGGAATGCCACGAATCAGACGCAAGGGTCACGGTGGGAATAGTGTGAGAATGTGGATCGGGCAGGATTAACACCATTCGTAATTAGCTGACACGTGCAGTTGCCTCTTGTAATTAGATGTTCACCGTGTGGGAGTCTCCCTTTGGGGTATACTTTGGTTCCAATTAGAATAATAATATTTTTAAATTTTCCTTCGACATTGAATGAATATGTGCGCGTTCAATTTATAACGCGCACATATTCATTCACTGTCCAAGGTATTCATTGGATGAGAGAACGACTCGGAGGCGCGAGGAAAGCGCGGAGGACGTAGTCAGGCGGTTTGCTGGGCTGTGATTGCAAATGTCGAGTTGAGTTTTAAAATGTCGCGACTGTTGCCTCTCTTAATGTGCAATAGGATGCCTGTGTTAATTATTTATTTGGTCACCTATGTGCAACGCTGTGTGTAAATGGTTATTTTTGTTTGCTCAATGTGTTATTTTTACGTTTTTAATTCATCTCATCCCATTGGATAGGAGGGGAAAGGGTGGGGGGGGGGGGTTGCCGGGCTGTCTTTACGTTTGAGAGCAAAACACAGGAACAACAAATCACACAAAGTCTCGTTGGCTGAGTGACACAAACCCGCTGCGTCGCGCGTCAAGTCTCCCAATTGCTATGCAGGACACACGGCCCGTGAGGCGCCGCTGTTCCGCGCGACACAAGGGTCGCCTTGTGCCGCAGAGCGGCTTGCACAACCCTCCCGTTTGCTGGTGCGGCGTCACTGGTGGCCCTGCCTCCAGTTCAGAGTCGATTACGCAAATCGCTCGGTGCCCCCGTTCGTTCCTTAGGCAAGTTGTTGTTGTTCCTCTCAAGAGCTCTCTAGAGGTTTCGAATTCGATTCTTCGAAGCGTGATGGTTATATGACAGTTTCCCATTGCAACAAGTTCTCTTCGCGGCCCTTGTGTAGCGCTTTGTGACCCTCGGGTGAAAGGCGCTATATAAAATGCTATTATTATTATTTAGTTGCAGACAGCCCTTCAACATTTAGAGATATAACAGTCAGTGCTGGCCTTAAAGGCGGGCATTGGCCTCTCTTCTTGCTCCAGACTGAGGAGCTTCTGGCATCTGTTGAGCTTCTGGACATCGTTGTCTTTCAGCTCCTCGGCTTCGAAGTGTTTGGTAGAATTTGCAGGTAATACCAAGTATTACTTGACCAGAGATCGCGACGTGAACGCTTCTACCTTGATCCCCTCTCTAGAGGTGTTCTTGCGGGATAGCCGTGTCGGGGGTTCATCCTCTCGAAGTTTGTTTACATGCCGTGACGTACGTATGTCCATCCATCCATTTTCAGAAACCGCTGAATCCTGTACAGGGTAGCGTTGACCCGGAGCCTGTCCCGGCAGACACAGAGCGCAAGGCAGGGGCTATATCCAGGATGGGACGCCAGTCCATCGCAGGGCACCTGGAGAAATCTAGTCAGTACGCCAATTAACCTGGCAGCATGTCTTTGAACGTACGTATGTGCTTTCCTCATTTCTCCTGAGAGAGGAGTTAGGAACGCTCGACGCGGCTATCCCGAAAGAACAGCTGTGAAGAGTAAACCGTCAATCTTTATGCAAATCGTCGCGGACTTCGTCGGGTTTGTACAAACACAGTGACGACCTCCATCCATCACCACAACTGGCTGTTGTTGTTATTGACAATCTCCTGCAGAGACCGCGGCGCGAGCGGAGGCTGAGAGAGGAATTCAATTAAACGCATAAGCCACAGGCCTCTAAATAACCTGGATTGAATGCTCAGCAACGGTGTCCGATTCTGCCGGCACCCTAACTTTAACATTTGGCGTCAGTCACTCAACTCGGTGTGGGAGTCGGGGGGGGGTGGTCAGGGTGGGGGAGGGGGGCTTGTGTCATCGAAGTTGTGCTGCTGTGGACACAGCAGGGCGACAGAATGTCGTCAATTGAGCTTGTGTGTATCTTGTGTGTGCATGTGTGTCTTGTGCTGCAGAGTAGTTGCCCAAGCAACGACTGTTTGGCCGGATAGAGGGGGATAAACGGGCGCGGCACGGGCTGGAGAAGAGATGGACTGATGCGGAACAGGAGGACCCGGAGCTGGGTGGACTTGCTGAAAACTGATACCAAACGGTGTCAAGATCAACCTCTGTGGAGGTTTGTGAAGGACGCTACTGGGCAGTTGGAGGCAGTCGCCCTCCAGCAACAACGGAGGGCGGAGGAGCGACGCTCACAACGGCGAGCCGAGCGCCGGGCGGAAAAAACTCAGAAAGCTGGCACGGTGGGGACCACAGGTGGTGCCCCAGCCAGTCATCTCAGTCGGGCAGCCAATGGCACTTGGGTCTGTCCCGTGACCGCCTGTCAGCGAGCCTTAGAGACTGAGCGTGGCCTCAAGGTGCACCTGGCCTGGCACAGGGGCCGTGGTGACGCTTTCCTCGAGCCTCCGAGTAATTCTCTCGTCGAATGAATACCTTCGACGTTGAATGAATGTGCCAAGCGTTATGAATTTCAAATTATCATTATATTATAAAAACCCCACCCGTTTTAAACCTGCGCTCTGATCACCTTGACAGAGCGTGCGTGCCGCGTTTAACATTGCAAACGACCTCGATCACGCGGGGCAGCCAGGTGGAGTGTTTTATTTGAAGAGTAGAATCAATGTTTTGTTTCCCTTGGACGGTGTAAGCCTATAATACGGCACGCAAACGCAGCCTGAATTACATTTGTAAACGATTAAGCTATCAGATGGCCCCGGTACATTGCACTGTCCTCCTCATTTCAGCCTTGACAAGTGCACACGGTAAGATGTGAGTCGCATATCTTGTAAAGAGCTCGCAAGCTCTTTACGAGATGTGGTTCTCATATCGTAACACGATGTGTGGCAATCTGTTGCTGAGCAAAGGGATGTCTGGTCACGCTCCCGAAGACTGCTGCCGCCGCGACCCTCACCAGAAAAATACCCAGTGAGCTTGCAAACTCTTTACGGATGTAAGGATGATCGTTTTTTCCCGCTCCGTCCCGCCAGACACTGAGTCCTATATATTGTTATGGTATCAGCTAATTAAATCAACGGGTGTTTTTTTAAGCTGTCATGTTAAAATAATGGGAATAAGTTACAAAAAACCCCACACTTTGCCATCGAGCGCGCGTTTTTCGTGACGTTTGACGAAGCGCACAACACGGCTATCCCGAAAGAGCGGCTCTTGCGAGCAATTCTCAATCTTCTTTGCGATTCTTCGCGAGCGCGATGGTTAAATTACAGTTTCCCATTTCTTTACACAGTTCTTTGCAATTTGTATTGAACTCTGCAAGGTTGTTTTGAGCTGCAGAGGTTGGGTAGTAGAGCGCAGACAATGCTCAATAAGACACATCCAGCCGCAGGCAAACAAATTGGCGCTTATGAAATATTAAAATACATAAACACGGCGCCTGGTAAGCAGAGTGCAGTCTGTAACGGGAGAAGCCGGCGGGATAATCACCACACAGGACATGTTACGAACATCGGTTGATCACCACACACACACACAAAGGACACGTTACAAACATCGGCACGTGTAATTACATCCCGCGGCCTAAGATGGAAAAAGTCACACTGTACTCCATCAACGTTAGAATTGTAGAAATAATAATAATGAATGCTATTTATGACGCTGCGTGGCACATATTCGTACGATTTTGAAGGTAAATCGTTCGAAGAGAGAACGACTCAGAGGCGCGAGGAAACAGCAGCGAGGCGGGGGAGGAGGAGGGGAAGGCAGTCAGGTGGTCAGTCGGCGCCAACCCGCCAGACACTGCGTCCTATATATTATGATGTTGTCGGCTAATGCGTTAATGATTTTGTTGTTGTTGTTGTGGGAAGAAACCGGAGAACGCGGAGGAAACCAACGCAGAACAGGGTGTGGGGGGGAGAACACACAAACTCCACACAGACAGGGGCACCCGAGGCGGCAATCGAACCGCCTCGGGAAGGACCTTCTTTCTGTGAGGCGCGGATGTTACCACTGCATAGACATCCTGCCACCCCCCCCCAACCCCTTTCCAAACCTAATGGGCCGGCTCGCTTGTAATGGCTTTTCTCTACAACATACCAACACAGCGCCACGTGTCGTGGGGCCGATCAAAGGATCATTCTATATTTCACTCTCTCCAGGGCGCCTGTCTCTCCGGACCAGACGCACGGATTCTGTAAATCGTAAAACTTTTTGTTCTATTCAAGCTCGAAGGAGGGCGGCATGGTGGCGTAGTGGGTAGCGCTGCCGACTCACAGCAAGAAGGGCCCGGGTTCGAATCTCGGCTCGGGTGCCTTTCTGAGTGGAGTTTGCATGTTCTCCCCGTGTCCGCGTGGGTTTTCGCCGGGCACTCCGGTTTCCTCCCACCGTCCAGAGACATGCTGCCAGGTTAATTGGCCTACTGAGTAAATTGCCCCAGGTGCCCTGCGATGGACTGGCGTCCCATCCTCGGTATACCCCTGCCTTGCGCCCTGTGTATGCCGGGATAGGCTCCGGCTCACCGCGACCCTGTACAGGATTAAGCGGGTTTCTGAAAATGGATGGATGGAAGCTCGAAGGAACCGTCGAGCTATGTAGCTCTTTGTAACAGTTGTCCAGCGGGGAGCGGTAAGCACGTAATTTTGCTGAGAGCGTGTGTTAAATTCGTTGCGTTACCTTCTGATTGTGTACATTGTTTACGTTGGTTAATTCGCGCGTTTTTGCTGTATCGCAGGAATCCCGCTTCTAGAGCTTGCAAGCTCACCGGGTATATTTTTGTTGTTGTAATAATAAACATCTATCTAGCTAATTCCACAACACGCTGTAGGAGGAAACCAGACAACACGGAGCCAACCCACGCAGAACAGCGGGAGAGAAACCACACACAAGCTCCGCACAGACAGACGCCTTAGGCGGGAATTGAACTGCCTCGGGCAGGACCTTCTGTGTGTGCGGCGCTGGTGTTACCAAACGCGCTGTCGGCGTCGCGTCGGAAAACTCGGAAATTTCCATCCGCAACTCCCTCGGTGGAGTTGCAGTGGAAAAAGGATTTCACAGAACTAGATCCGAGATTCCTTCACGTGATATCTTTTCCACAGACTGGGCTCGCGCCACTCTAGCCGCGAAAGCCCGGCCTAATCTTCTGTAATCGAACACACGGTCAACTTGAGAACTTGCTATCTGTAGCCGGTCTCTCGGGATAGCCGTGTCGAGTGGTTCCGTCTCTCTCCTTCACGACGCTTCGCCTGCCACGTCGGAGGCAGGACGCTTGACGATGCCTCCAACGTGGGAGGCGAAACGTCAAGCATTATATCGCTATTGCTTGACTTTCAGTTGATCTGTCTTGATGTTGTTGACATGCCGTTCTCTCCACAGCCCTGTGCAGCGCTTTGTGACCCTCGGGTGAAAGGCGCTCTATAAATGCTGCTATTATTATCCTGAAAGAACAGCTGTGGAGAGAAATTCTCATACATCGAGCCAGCCGTGACAAACCTTGGATCGGTATAAAATTGCCTTTTCTGCTCAGAGCGGGCCACCTATTCACGGCCCAAACGGTAGGTCACACTAGCAACGTGTGATTGTGGTAATTAAAGTTTCCCCTTTGGTGTGCCCACACGGCATACTTATTTTCAGGATGAGTCAACCTACGGGAGGTCCAAGCCAGGGCACGCGTGAACACAAATACACACACACACACACACGTGTGAACACACACGCAAACACACACCCACACAAATACACAAAGATCCCCGTATAGTCTTAACAGACTGTAGGGGTCAAGTGCCGTTAGCGCGCACCTATGAAGGCCGACACGGCACACGGTGGGGTGGGTGGCTAGCACCATGCCAGGCCGCCTTTGTCTCCGTAGGTACTCATTTGAGGCTGAGTAGACCTAGGGGGGGCCCAGAACCGGTTCAAAAAAATCGTCACTGCTGTTGTCCGTGAGCTGGATTCGAACTCGGGACGCCAGGTTTGTTGTAGCCCAGCTCTCTAACCACTGAGCTCCCGCTCCCCAAATACGCACTAACTCACACACACGCGAACACACATATACACACGCGGGTAGCGTCTGTACGGCACAGAAATACAATCGGTTTAAATTAGCCGCAATTTCGTCGCTTTTATAATTACCACATTTCCAGCTGTCGCGTAACGTAGTTTTAATTGAGCCACTGTGAGGACAGGGGGACGCGTAAGTTTGAAGGCCCGAGGAGGATGGGGGAGAGGGGGGGGCTGGTAGCGAAGGCCCCGACCCAATGTCTGGACAAACCTTGTGGCCCCCAGGACTGAAATAACCGCGACTTCTGTAGGCCTCACTCGACGCCTGTCTCGTATGGCGTGTGACCTGTGGGCGGCACACTGGCGGTGAGCAGCGATGCCGCCTCACAGCAAGAACGACCCTTGTTCGATTCCCGGCACGGGTCAGGCCTTTCTGCGTGGAATTTGTGTCTATGGGGCACGCTGGCGTAGCGGTGAGTAGCGCTGCCGCCTCACAAAAAGAACGCTCCGGGTTCGATTCCCGACTCGGGTGACGCGTTTCTGTGTTGAGTCGTCACGTTCTCCCCGTGTCCGCGTGGGTTTTCGCCATTCTGAGCCAGAGCTCAACGCAACTCCGCTCAGTGGCTTTCTTAGTCAGTTTGCATTTAATCTGCAAGCAACCGTTTGAACCTATGTAGGTTCTTTTTAACAGTTGTCCAGCCTGGGAGGGGTGTGAACAGGCTACGACATCTAAGCCGCAGCGTCGGCAATTTAGTCTGGACGACTGACCTGGGCAACAGCATGGCTACGGACTGTAGGAGGAAACTGGAGTAACCGGCGCAAACCCACGCGGACACGGGGTGAACACGGGGAAGGCGGCACCCGAGTCTGGAATTGAACCGTGGTTCTTCTTGCTGCGAGGCGGCAGCGCTACTCACCGCGCCACACCATGCCCCCAAACATCACGCAAACTCCACACGGGGAAGCCGGCACCCGAGCCGGGAATCGAATCGGGGAAGGGAGGGAACAAGCGTGAGTCAGTTCAAATCCCCCCGGCGGTCGCTCGCGCTCAGAGGAGAGAAGATCCACGCGGCCTCCTGTAAATCTCTAAACAGCCACAAGGCAGTAAAATTAGTCGCAGAAACCTTATCGCCGGGAGACTCCGGCGCGTCGCTTCCATGGAAATGCTGTAAACACCTCGGATAAAGAGTCACGGATACTGTGTTGGGTTGGTGAGTCGCGGCGCCTCACTCGACCGGGAGACCTCACGTCGCGGGGCCCACGCGATGTGTGTCTAACGCTGGCTTCTGTCTCGAAGCTGGCTCCTGTTTATAACGCTGGCTCCTGTCTCGAACGCTGGGTCCTGTTTCTAACGCTGGCTCCCGTCTCTAACGCTGGCTCCTGCCTGTAACACTGGCTCCTGTCTGGAACGCTGGTATAAAAACAAAAACTCCAGCACCAATCTTTCCTGCAGTATCACCATACCGCAGGCAATCCTGGTTGCTAGATGTACAAGGTGGTCCAGAGGTCGTGTGATTCCCCGTTTCGTTGATTCTTTTTTCTGCTTGATCCCATAATTGGTCTTTTCTACGGGTAGACTCATTCGATCATTGTTCGAGATGGGGGTCGAGGTAGAAGCGTTCACGTCGCGACCCCTGTCAGGTAATACTTGGTGTTGCCTGCGAATTCTACCAAACACTTCGAAGCCAAGCTGAAAGACAACGATGTCCAGAAGCTGCCCATCGTGCTTTGAAGAATCGCAAAGAAAAAGAAGATTGTTTGAGATTAGCTGCCGAGTGTATTTGCAAGTGGATTCGCTGTTCTTGTTTACGAATGCACAAAGGAAAAAAACACACATGTTAGGGGAGCAATTAAATGGGGGTCACATGACATCTGGACCACCCTGGATAGCGACTGTTCTGGTCCCCAGTGACCTGCCCTGAGGGTCACCCACCACCGAGGTTACAGTAAGAGCTCTGCAGAGGCTCCAATGACTTGGGATGGGCTCAAACTTGACCTTTACGTATGAAAGGTCATTTCATCCAATTAGCATCCAATTACGTGGCAGATTTAATAATAATGAAAATGATACAATTTTTAGCGCACCGCGCAAATTCCACGCCTGGTCATGGACGAGACACTGATTTAATCCGGTGCAGGGTCGCGGTGAGCCGGAGCCTATCCCGGCAGACACAGGGAGCAAGGCGGGGCTATACCCAGTATGGGACGCCAGTCCATCGCAGGGCACCGGGGGCAATATAGTCCGCAGGCAAATTAACCTATGCAGCAGCGTGTCTTTGGACTGTGGGAGGAAACCGGAGTGCTCTGCGAAAAACCCACGCGGACACGGGGAGAGAGACAACATGCAAACTCCACACAGAAAGGCCCACGAGGCCGGGCATCGAACCCGGGGGCTTCTTGCTGTGAGGCGGCAGCGCTACTCACCCCTACGCCACCGTGCCGCCCCACGGGCAAATCAGCCTATTATCAAACACGAGCGATTCTAAACAAATAACCCGTACGAGCGCCGCATCCAGGGCTTAAACCCGCTCTTCGGCTTGTTTTGGAAAAATAAATATCGGCGCGAATTGTTTGCCGTAGCGATGAAGCTCCTAGGCTGAGCACACGCCTGCACAAGTGTGACAAACGCGACAGCAGGATTTTAGAAGCAAACGTGTTCGGCCGACGCCGCTAGATTACTCATCATACCCAGGATGGGACGCCAGTCTATTATATCTCTAAATGTTGAAGGGCTGTCTGCAACTAAAGAAGAACTTGTTGCAATTGAATTCGAATAGAGCGCCTTTCACCCGAGGGTCACAAAGCGCTGCACAACGACAGAAAAAAAAACAACTAATAAAAACCAAAGCAACAAAAACATTAAATGATTAAGGCTGCTTCGAATACACTGTAAGGTCATGAAACTGGTAGCAGTGTGGTGGAAATACGTTGAAGAAGCTTGTTGCGTAATACGATGAAACGCATATGCAGCCCTTGAAAGCGCCTATCACTTTGTAGGGGGGCGAGCTGGACCGGTTCCAACCTCGGCCTGATCACCCCCCTAGGCTGTGGGGATTATGTTGATTGGAACCCACGAGTGGTGTAGGTTGTCACGGCTTGATGCGTGATGAGAATCGCTCTCGAGAGCTGCTCTTTCGGGACAGCCGCGTCACTGAGAACTCCTTCTCTCCTTGGCGACGTTTCACCTCCCGCACTGAAGATGCCTCCAACATGGGAGGCGAAACGTCGCGAAGGAGAGAGGGAGAGCGCTCGACACGGCTATCCCGAAAGAACAGCTTTGAAGAGCAACCATCAGTGTGTTCCGTTTATTTCTGATGTCTTTAAGTGGCACTAACCGCTGGCTGGAATTCACGAAGATGGCTCACCAGCTTCATCATCATCATAAATCTTGTCAATTCGCATCTTTGTTGTGCCGCAGCAATCCCGTAAAGAGCTTGCAAGCTCACCGGGTATTTTCTGCTGTAATAATAATAATAAACATTGCAGCGCTTTGTGACCCTCGGGTGAAAGGCGCTATATAAATTGAATTATTATTATTATTATTATTCTCTGACGTGTCCGTGTGGGTTTTCGCCAGGCACTCTGGTTTCCTCCCACAGTCCAAAGACATGCTGCTGCATAGGTTAATTGGCCTGCGGATTATATTGCCCCCGGTGCCCTGCGATGGACTGGCGTCCCATCGTGGGTATAGCGCTGCCTTGGATGGATGGATCTATGTATCTATAATCTTGAGGTATCTCTGTGTGAGCTGTATAATCTATCGATCGTCCTTCAGACAACCGCTGTCAGTCGTTCATTCCGCCGGCGAATGAAGCTCATCACCTCTGTCCATCATCGGATAATTAACCTCGCCGTTTCCACTCGTAAACAAAGGTCCCTACTGAACCCAAGAGGAACATCGCTCGGCGGATCGGATCGCTTGCTCATGCACCATTCATTCATGTCCAGAAGCTGACCATCGTGCTTCGAAGAATCGCAAAGAAAAAGAAGATTATAATCAATAATTCATTATACATTCATTCATTAATCCTGTAGAGGATGTTCCGGTTGAAGCCGAAGCATATCCCGGCAGGTAATAATAATAATAGCATTTTGTATAGCGCCTTTCACCCGAGGGCCACAAAGCGCTGCACAAGGGCCGCGAAGAGAACGGCATGTCAACAACGAAAGAAAAAACAACCAATAGGGGAGCGAGGCAGGGCTGTACCCACGATTGGACGCCAGCACATTTCGCCAGCAAGACAGTTAACCTAGGCAACTACAGCGTGTCTTTGAACTGTGGGAGGAAACCGGAGTGCCTGGCGAGAACCCACGCGGACACGGGGGAGAGAACATGCAAACTCCACGCAGAAAGGCGGCACCCGAGGCGAGAGTCGAACCCCTAACTCCACTCCCTATCCCCCTTGCCCACCCTCCCCCTATACCCTCCCCCTTAGTGGTGATGAGCAACACAGGTAAGTCGGCAATGACGTCTGTGTGTACCCATGGCGACCAGATCACCTGTGTGCGGGTCGGCGCTGGATGTTACCCGCGCTGGGAGTCTCACGGCAGGTGGGGAGACTGACAGAGCGATTAGCGACAGGGTGGCGCAGTGGTGGGCCACAGTCTGTCCTGGCAGACACAGGACGCAAGGCAGGGATATCCCTAGGATGGGGCAATTTAGTCAGCAGGCCACTTAACCTGTGCGGCAGCAGTCTGTCTTTGGACTGTGGGAGGAAACCGGGGTGCCCGGCGAAAACCCACGCGGACACCGTGCAGGCGCGGCGCATCCGCGGGTGTTGCGGGTGTTGCAACACCCGCACTTTCACAGAAACATGATTCCATCCCCCCCCCACTTTTTCCTGAGGTGGTCTCATATCATATGTTGCGACACCCGCACTTTCACAGAAACATGATTCCATCCCCCCCACTTTTTCCTGCAACACCCGTGGCTGCGACGCGCCTGCGGATACGGGCAGAGAACGTGCAAACTCTCACACAGAAAGGCACCCGAGCCGGCATTCAGAACCCGGGCCCTTGTTGCTGCGAGGCGGCAGCGCTACTCACCGCGCCACCGTAACTCAATTCCCCCCTTTAATACACGTCCACACTGCATGGGTGTCCCGATTACACGGGCGACTCGTTACAATTAATCCCACACTGGCTACAAAAAGATCGATCTTTCAAGACTCCGGAATCGAGCGGTCGGAGACCACTTGCTATACAGGATGAAGCGGGAACTGATAATGATGTCCACGCGCCCCCTGGCGGGTTGGGGACAGAACAAGGCTGGTGAATTGCCACTCGTTGACAAAATAAAGGCGGCTTGACTCCGTGAGAGGGTGGCTGGGTGAGGCGGTGGTGACATCCGCCCCTCACTGAAAGAACGTCCTGCCCGAGGAGGTTCGATTCCGGCTTCTAACACTGGCTCCTATCTCTAACAGTGGCTCCTGTCTCGAATACTGGCTCACATATCTAACACTGGCTCCTATCTCTAACAGAAGCTCCTGTCTCGAACAGTGGCTCCTGTCTCGAACAGTGGCTCCTGTCTCGAACAGTGGCTCCTGTCTCAAATCCTGGCTCCTATCTCTAACACTGGATCCTATCTCTAACGCTGGCTCACATCTATAACACTGGCTCACATCTCTAACACTGGCTCCTATTTCTAACATTGGTTCCTACTATATCTCTAACACAGGCTCCTTCCTATCTCTAACGCTGCAACTATCATTATCCCTACCAGGGTGTTCTGTGCAGTGTTGACATCCGCGCCGCACAGAAAGACTGTCCTGCCCGAGGGGGTTCGATTCCTGCCCGGGGAGCCTTTCTGTGTAAAGTTTGTGTTCTCCACCTTTTCTACATGGGTGTCCTCCGGGTTCTTCAGTTTTCCCATCAATTGGTCCGATAACATCACAACATATGGGACGCCGTGTCTGGCAAATGTTGGTGCCGGCTGACCGCGTGGTAGCCTTCACCCTACCTCTCTGCCGTTGTCGTCGCGCCTCTGAGTCGTTCTCTTGATGACATTGAACGAATATGCGCGGCGCGTTTTAAACGGTCACGTAAATAAGTTAAATCATTACGGTACTGGTTGCGTACAACCTCTTGCTCCCCTTGACCACCAGACGGCAGTGGTACCCTGCAAGTTTATAATTTATAAAAGTTTATAATTTAGTAAAGCCCACGGTGGCGTAGCGGTGCGTAGCGCTGCCACCTCACAGCAAGAAGGTCCCTCGGTTCGAATCTCGGCTCGGGTGCCGCCTTTCTGTGTGGAGTTTGCATGTTCTCCCCGTGTCCGCGTGGGTTTTTGCCGGGCACTCCGGTTTCCTGCCACAGTCCAAAGACATGCTGCTGGATAGGTTAATTGCCCTGCTGACTAAATTACACCCCGGTGCCCTGTGATGGACTGGCGTCCAATCAGGGGGAATAGCCCTGCCTTGCGCCCTGTGTCTGTCGGGATAGGCTCCGGCTCACCGCAACCCTGTACAGAAATGCACCCGAGCCGGCAATCAAACCCGGGGCCTTCTTGCTGGGAGGCGGCAGCGCTACTCACTGCTACGCCACCGTGCCGCCCCCAATGTAACGTCACCTTATTTATTTTCTGCTTGTCGTACCTCAATAAAAAAACAACTCATTAATTATTTGGCCGAAAACATCATAATATATAGGAAGCAGTGTGTGGCAATATGGCAACACCGCCTGGCTGCCTCCTCCGCCTCTCTGCGCCTCTGCGTCGTTCTCTCGTCGCATGAGCACCTTCGACGGTGAACGGATATGTGCGCGTTATAAATGTAAAATAATAATTATTATTAATTGTGAAACGTTGAGTAATTAACGTCATTAAGCGAATAACAATTTGTAAGGTTACGCCTTGCTCCCAACACCTCCGTGCGTGGTGTCAGCAATGCGTGATGTCAGACGTATAGAGTAGCCCTTTGCGCAAGCGGAGCGGCGCGTTATTAAATAACACCCAATATAGAGTCACCATTATGCACATCCATGCCTTGTAGAGTGTGGTAGAATAATCCATCCATCCATTTTCTAAACCGCTTGTCCTGGTGAGGGTCGCGGTGGCAGCAGTCCAAGGAGAGTGGACCAGACATCCCTTTCCTCAGCAACAGATTCCAGCCCTTCCTGCTGGGAGATTCCCAGGCCAGCCGACGGATATAATCCCTCCAGCGTGTCCTGGGTCGGCCTCTAGGTCTCCGCCCAGTGGGTCGCGCCTGGACTACCTCCCGAGGGAGCCTTCCGGGGGGCATCCTTACCAGATGCCCGAACTACCTCAACTGGCTCCTCTCAATCCGAAGAAGCAGCGACTCTACTAAGTTGTAGAATAATAATAATATTGTACTGATGTTTTTTTCACAGCTCGATTCACGTTGGTTGCTCTTCAGAGCTGTTCTTTCGGGATAGCCACGTGACTGAGCGCTCTCCCTCTCTCCCCGAAGGGACAGAAATCCTGTAAAGAACTTGCAAGCTCACGGGGTATTTTACGCTGTAATTATAAACATCTATCAGTGTTCGAGATAGGTTGTATCGTAGGAATCCCGCTTCCAGAGCTTGCAAACTCACAGGAGTATTTTCTGCTAATAATAATTTTACACTTATAACTCGCACATATTCATTCAACCCAGGCAAGCATGTCTTTGGACGATACTGAATTACTAATTGTTGCTGATTTACTAATCACCACCGCAACAGCTGCTTGTCAGTACTCGATAAATTCGCCTGTTTGTTGTGTCGCAGGAAATCCCGTTAAGAGCTTGCAAACTCACTGGGTACCTTTCTGCCCTAATAATAAACATCTAGCTATCTCAATGTTGCATCTCCCATCCTTCTTGGCGGGGTTGGCAGAGCGAGGGGCACCCACCGATCAGGGTGGCACAGAACCGGAGGCCCCCCCGTTGAACAACTGCAAATCTTGAACAATTAGGCCATTCGAATTCAATTCGATTCTTCGAAGCGTGATGGTTACATGACAGCCCTCCCATTGCAACAAGTTCTTCTTTAGTCGCAGACAGCCCTTCAACATTTAGAGATAAATTAGGCCATGAAACAGCGGCACAATGGGCCCCCTCTCGCCCGACATCAAACATCACGGGACGTGGGTCTTTCATGTCCGAGAGCCAAATGTTGACGGGCTCGAGACGCGTGGACTGTCCGTTCAGATACGGACATCACATGGCCGGCGCGGTCCACGTGGTCCAATCGGCCATGCGTTCCTCGGCCGGTCACCGTGTTGGCGCGAATAACCGTGACACGTGGAGGCGGTTGCTGATGGGTTCGCGCCCCCCACCGCCAACCCACCTCCTTCCATAAGCTGCGGTTTGCGATGATACAGGCGGTGGCTGTGCGGTGGGGTAGCGCTGCCGCCTCACGGCAAGAAATACCCCCGGTTTGAATCCCGGCTGAGGTGCCGCCTTGCTGTGTGGAGTTTGTATGTGCTCCCCGTGTCCGCGTGGGTTTTCACCGAGGCACTCCGGTTTACTCCCACAGTCCAAAGACATGTTGTTGCATCAAGGTAGAAGCGTTCACGTCGCGATCCCTGTCA
>JAZEWU010000039.1:4080861-4099739 GCA_036362915.1 Geotria australis | reverse complement strand
GTCCGTAATTAATGATGGATGGTCTCTTCGTTGTGGGAGGAAACCGGAGAACCCGGAGGAAACCCGTGCATAACAGGGTGGGGGTGGGAGAGAACACACAAACTCCAGCGAGATCTCACCCAAATAATTAGTTCCGTAGATCAGCTCCTATTAGGTCTCCAGACAGAGAGAGACAGGGGGACCTAACCTATAGTGACTAGATCAATAAGCACTCGCGGAATCGCTCTCGGGAGCTGCTCGGGATATCCGTGTCTCAAGGACGGCTATGGAGAGCGATTCTAATGAATCGAGCCGTGAAAACCTACATCGTTACGATAAACATTAGCCTACTTTCCCTTGCATCGTGTGAACTGCATTGTGCCGCTTGAGACCCCAGGAATAGCAGTTTCTGACTTCGTGGAGAACCTGGCCCATCAGGGCAGTGCTCTCATCTGCTACCTCACAGCAATAAGATCCCGGGTTAAATCCCCAAATCGGGTACCTTTCTGCGTGGAGTTTGCATGGTCTCCCCGTGCCCGCGTGTGTTTATGCCGGCTACTTCTGTTTCCTCCCACAGTCCAAAGACATGCTGCTGCATAGGTTCATTGGCCTGCTGACTGTCTTGCCCCCGGTGCCCTGTGTCTCATCATGGAGTATATCCCTGCCTTGAGCCTTGTGTCTGCCGGGATATGCTCCGGGTCACCGCGACCCTGAATATGAACATTATTGAGCGGTTTCTGACAATGAATGAAACAAATGAATAGCCTGCATTAACTATAGGAGGCGAGGGGTGGTGGGAGGGAGGGCAACAGCAGTAACACCAGTCAACTGACAGTTGGGGTGGGGGGTGGTCGCCTAGCTCTGACCTCTGGGCTGCCCCCCGTCATTCAGCTAACGTGGCCGCGAGTAAACGATAAGAGGCCCTTAATTTGTCAGACGTTTTCTTCCCTCTATCATTACGGCACTCGGGGACCCGCCAGTTGCCGGTCACGGAGGACAAAAATCACCACCGCTGCTAAGTGCACTCCTCTCCGATCCTTCAACAGCATCACCTACCCCCCATCTAACCGCCTACCTCCTATCTCCCGCCTACCTCCTATCGCTCACCCCCTCCTACCTCCATCGCGTTGTGTCATATCCACCGAGGCATACCTTGACCAAGCTGCTCCTGCGTGCGCGCGTGGGTGTGTGAGTACCCCCCTTCGTGTGCCGTGCTCGGCCTTCATAGGCGCTCGCTAACAGCACTTGACCCTACAGTCTCTTAAGACTATATGGGGAGGGTTGGGGGGGGGGGGGTGGCTGGGATCTTTGTCTTTGTACCCGAGTTCGAATCCCGCTCACGGCCAACGACATTGACGATTTTCCGAACCGGTCCAGGGCCTCCCCGTCTAGGTCGACTCACCTTAACCGATTGCGGTGCGTAAAATATCGCCGGCCTTTACAGGTGCCTCGCTGCCGGCACTTGACCCTACAGTCCGTTGAGGCTATACGGGCGGAGCTTTGTCTTTGTACGCGTGGTGGGTGGGTGGGGTGGGGTGCGTGGGGTTCGTGGTCGTGTTGGGGAGTGTGAGAGGAGCACCACGGCGCTTAGCTTCCAAGGCTACCCGGCGGCAACAGCAGAGACGGCGGAGGAGGCGGCCGCGTCGGGAGAGACAGAGCAACATTCGCGGTAAGTTCCCCCTCTCTCTCTCTTGCCGAATATATCGATTGGATTTGATTGCAAGCATGCAAACCCGCGCCAGAAATAGCTGACACATTGCCAAACGAGCGTCGATGTCAATTGTGTCAGATATTTATTTGACAGGTCCACCGTGTGTGTTTTTTTCGCGCGAATTCGGATGCATGGTTCGATGTGTTTTGGGAGGTGTGGAGCTAGCTGCACATGTAACTTGCCCCTGTCATGGACTGGCGTCACATCCAGGGTATAGCCCTGCCTTGCGCCCTGGGTCTGCCGGGATAGGCTCCGGCTCACCGCGACCCTGTACAGGATTAAGCGGTTTCTGGCAATGGATAGATGGATATTCTTGTTCTGCGTGGGTTTCCGCACGGTTCTCCGGTTTTCTCCTATATCGGACAACAACAAAAATAAACACTCATTAATTGGCCGATAACATCGTAATATATGAGAGGCAGTGTCTGGCAAATGTTGTCGCCGGCTAACCGCATGGCTGCCTTCCAGCCACCTCGGTTTCCACCCGTCCGAGTCGTTCTGTCTTCGAATGCAATAACATTTGAACGAGTATGCGCGGTGGTGCATTATACGTTGCAACAATTATTGTTGTTATCTCTGCACGCACAATCCGACCTCCACATCTGCAATCAGACCCATTGTGTTGGGGGAAATGGTTCTAATTATAAAAACATAATAATAAAATACATGTTACCGTAAAAAATACGCGATTATTTCTAGAAGGATTGCTCTCCAGCAGTCACGCCGCAGAAATATTAGCGCATTACATCATACGTTCAGGTTATGTACAAAAAAATAACCAGATTTTTACAACGGTGCAGATGTATTGATGTAGGTTTTCACGGCTCGATGTCTGAGAATTACTACGCTCCAAAGCTGGTCTGTCGAATTAGCCGTGTCACTGAGCGTTCCCCCTCTCTCCGTAGCGACGTTTTGCCTCTCACGTTGGAGGCATCCTCAGGCGTTCCGAGTCTCGCTAGCAGCACTTGACTCTACAGGCTGTTGAGGTTATACGGGGGACCTTTACGCGTGAGCCTGAGATTATGGCTGCATTTGTGTGAGCGGTAAGCGTAGCGCTACTAACCCGGCCACCCAAGTTCGATTCCCGCTCACGTCCAACATAAACCACGAACATCGTCAACAGGACCTGGGCATCCCGTAGACCGACTCAGCCTCAAATGAGTACCAAGTGTGTTGCGTGCACATCATCGCTAGGGAAAGAGGGGCGACCGGGCGTGGTGCTGGCCACCCACCCCATCGTGGGCCGCTGCGGCCCTCACAGGCGCTACTCGCTAAGAGCACTAGCCCCGACAGTCTGTGAAATGTTCCGCAGTACAGGTGGGGAGCGAACTGTGTCTCCGCACTCGGTTGATAAAGGCATTTGGCATCTTGGCCGTGTCCGCTTAATGGACTGTCTCCGTCTAATTAGGTGATCGTTAATGGCACTTGCCCTCTCCATTAATCTCAGTTAAACGCGAGATGCTTTCGCGCCTGTGTGAACTGCGACGGTGCGACTGAGTGCTCCGGTACGTTTCCAAAGATCCCCCGTATAGCCTCGACAGACTGTAGGGTCAAGGGCTGTTGGCGAGTAGCACCTATAAAGGGGGTGGGAGGGAGGCCCAGTTCTCTGCAGGGTGACTCGTGCTGGCGTGTGCCGTGTCATTAATTCCCCTCCCAGCCGACGGACCTTTAAACCGACGGGCGACACGCGGAGCCGGCGACACAGCCCGGAGTCGCTCATTTGGACGCATTACGGCTAAAAGCCTCGTGAAAGCTTCTCGAGCTTCATTACGGCGACCCCTGCGTGTTAGCCGGGGTCCTGCCGAGGCTATCTTCATTAGACGCGGGCCCGCTACACGAAGCGCCCTTAACAGGTTGGAATAAACACAGGTGCTCGCTCGCTCCGTGGATGTTGTCACTCAAACGTGTCGCTGAGCGTTCCTGCTCTGTACTGACGTAGGGTTTGTCACGGCTCGATGTCCATTCATCCATCTATTTTCTAAACCGCTTGCACTGGTGAGGGTCGCGGTGGCAGCAGTCCAAGGAGAGTGGACCTGACATCCCTGTCCTCAGCGGTTGCATCCGGCCCTCAGGAAATTCAATTAAAGCATTCAGAGCGCCCAGCGATGGACTGGCGTCCTATCCTCGGTGTTCCCCCTGCCTTGGGCCCTGTGTCTGCCGGGATAGGGTCCGGCTCACCGCGACCCTGTACGGGATTAAGCGGTTTATGAAAATGGCTGGATGGACGGTTGCATTTGGCTTAAATACAAACTAAGCCGTGAAAACCTACATCAGTGAAAAGCTCATCTCAGTGCGCGGCACGTAGCGGCTCTCGTTTGTTGATCCAAACAAAGATAAGAAGGTGCCAGCTGACCACGACTGATGTTTAGTGTTAGAGCAGAGAATACCCTGTGAGCTTGCAAGCTCTGGAAGCGGGATTGCTGCGATACAACACTGGGCGCCTCTGTCTAACGCTGGCTCCTATCTCTAACACTGTCTCCTGTCTGTAACACTGTCTCTTGTCTCTAACACTAGCTATTGTCTCTAAGACTGCCTCCTGTCTCTAACACTGGCTCCTATCTCTAACGCTGGCTCCTGTCTATAACACTGGCTCCTATCTCTAACACTGGCTTCTATCTCTAACACTGTGACTCCCGTCTCTTACACTGTGACTCTCGTCACTAACACCGACACCCATCTCCAACACCGACTGCTTATCTCCTACCACTCCCCTGCCCGGACAACTGTTAAAAACAGAGCTAACACAGCTCAACGGTTTCCTGCAAGCTTAAACTCAAAAATTGACAGTCCCGCGTTCTTGCCTGTGTCATCCCAGTTTCACGACCTTTCAGTGTATTCGAAACAGCCTTAATCATTAAATTTTTGTTGCTTTGGTTTTTTATTAGCTGTTTTTTTTTTCTTCACTGTCGTTGTTGACATGCTGTTCTCTCCTATGCCCTTCTGCAGCGCGTTGTGACCCTCGGGTGAAAGGCGCTCTATAAAATGCTATTATTATTATCCCCGTCTGCTAGCCCCGTGCCCTCCACGGCGGAGCGGTGAAGCTTTCGGAGCGGGAGAAACCGTCTCTCGACATCGCGACAAACAACCAACCCTCCGGCGCTCCCCACCCCACGATGGACGCTCACGGCGCGTCCTCTTCTCGCGGAAACCTGTCGCAATATCCACCCACCCCCTTCTGTCCGTCCTGCCCGGCGGCGGCGGCGGCGGCTATGATGGAGAACACCTCGGGCAACAACGAGACCCACCCTCATCTGGAAAACCTGGCCCCGTCTGGCGCCAGTTCGGTCATCGTGCCGGCCGTGTACTTCACCGTCTGCGCCGTGGGCCTCGCCGGGAACACCATGGTGGTCTACGTGGTGCTGCGCTACGCCAAGATGAAGACCGTGACCAACATCTACATCCTGAACCTGGCCGTGGCCGATGAGCTGTTCATGTTCGGGCTGCCGTTCCTCGCGGTGCAAAACATGCTGTCCTACTGGCCCTTCGGCTCGCTCATGTGCCGCATCGTGACGGCGCTGGACGGCGTCAACCAGTTCACGAGCATCTTCTGCCTGACGGCGATGAGCGTCGACCGCTACGTGGCCGTGGTCCAGCCGGCGAGGGCCTCCCGCTGGCGCAAGCCGGCCGCGGCCAAGGCGGTCAACGGCGCCGTGTGGGGCCTGTCGATCGTCGTCGTCCTGCCGCTCATCGCGTTCTCGTACACGCGCGACCCCGGCGGCCTGTGCACCGTCAACTGGCCCGAGCCGCAGGCCGCCTGGTCCACGGCCTTCATCGTGTACACGGCCGCCCTGGGATTTTTCGGGCCGCTGGCCGTGATCTGCCTCTGCTACCTGCTGATAGTGGTGCGCGTCAGGTCGTCGCGGGCGCGGGTCGGTGCCGCGAAGCGCCGCGGCTCGGAACGCCGCGTCACCTCGATGGTGGTGGTCGTGGTGGCGGTGTTCGTGCTCTGCTGGCTGCCCTTCTACGCCCTGAACATCGCCAATCTGGCGGTGGCGCTGCCCGAGGAGCCGGCCCTCGTCAACGTCTACTCCTTCATGGTGGTGTTGTCGTACGCCAACAGCTGCGCCAATCCCATCCTCTACGCGTTCCTCTCCGACAACTTCAAGAAGAGCTTCCAGAAGGTGCTGCGCCTCCGCAAGGACACCAAGAGGATGCGGCCGGACGGGCGGATGGCCGGCGGCAGCGGGAGGCGCTCCGTGAACACGCGCTTCGGAGAAGGCCGGCAACAAACCCCGCCGCCGCCGCCGCCGCCGATCAGGGCAGCAGCGGAGCAGAACGGCAGCGATAGCGCGCACACGGAGACCACATTGTGAGAGTGGCGTCGCCGCCAAAGATGATACGGCGCTCAAGGTCCGAGCCGCGGGGGCCTTTTCACGGGCACGATTTGGTGGAAAGGCTCCAGTCGGGAGTTGTTCGCCCGGCAGGTTGCGAGGAGTTTTCCCCCGAAGGGATGTTGGTTCGAAACGGAGGTGGGTCCCCCCACCCCCGCGCGGGGAGTGAACGTGATGCCAATCACGGTGGAGGTGTGCAGCAAGGAGGTCGGAGATGGTAGTTCGTGTCGATAACTACGACACGGATGGAAGAATTCTGAAAGGAGTTAGCCCGAAAGATTAAAGACTCACCGGAGGAAACGTCACTGGCCCAACACGACAGCGATGTATACGGAACGAGATCTTCTTCTTTGCGATTCTTCGAAGCACGATGGTCAGCTTCTGGACATCGTTGAGACGGAGTGTCGGTAACGGCCAGAGTTGAGCTCGCGGTTTATTACGTATAACTCGGCGCTTTGCCCGAGCAAATGTAAACATAAACACGACAGAGATGTACGCAACGAGATGACAGACGGAGAGGAGGTAACCGGGTCAAAACTGAGATGGGGTGGGGAGGGGGGGTCATCATTTAATTTTGTCCGGGTCCCCATAATCACTACGACCTGCACACAGGGTCCCATCAACACAGAATCAGACTGAACTCATTGCTGGTGAATCGTCCGTCTTGTGATTTGTGCGGTTGACAAGTTGGTTGTGTAAGAAAAATAAGCTTTTGTTTACGTTGACGTAATTTGTTGATGTGATTTGTTTACGATCGGAGATCGTACGTACAGTACATACACATCACACGTGCATTATCCGACGCGATGTCGACACAATAGTGAATATATATATTTTAAAAACGTGCATAAAGTATCGACAAAGCTTACTGGAATAGTCAACCGCTTAGGGTCAGCAGGTCTCGCTGTATAGGGAGGCAAGGTGGCGCGGTGAGTAGCGCTGTCGCCTCACAGCAAGAAGGACCCCCGTTCGAATCCCGGCTCGGGTGTGCCTTTCTGCGTGAAGTTTGCATGTTCTCCCCGTGTCCGCGTGGGTTTTCCCCTGGCACTCCGCTTTATTTCGTTACTGCTGCTGCTGATTAAACTTTGCACTGCGATTGCCGTTCGCCCGTCTGCGACGCGTCTCTTGTGTTGCGTGTGTGTGTGTGTGTGCCGTGTGTGCGGGCTCGCGTGTTTACTCCGGCTGGCCGCCCACCCCCTCGTGCGCCGTGTCGGCCTTCATAGGTGCTGCTCGCTCGCGGCGCTTCTTCTTCTTCTATGCGATTCTTCGAGGCGCTGTAAATTGCTTACCGTTCCCCGCTGGGCAACTGTTACAAAGCGCTAGAGAGCTCAACGCTTGCAGCTTAGACACAACCTGAACACGGGTCGCCGGGTTCATAGTGCCATGCGCTAACCTCTGCGCCACTAAATTATCCCTGGTGCCCTGAGATGTTGTAACTTGCTTACCGCTCCCCTCTAGGGAACCGTTACAAAGCGCTACACAGCTCAGCGCTTCATTTCAGCATAGACACAAACTGACCTACTGAACACGCATCGCCGAGTTCATAGTCCATCCATCCATTTTCTGCTTAATCCCGTCCAGTGCTTAATCCCGTCCAGTGTCGCGGTGAGACGGAGCCTATCCCGGCAGACACAGGGCGCAAGGCAGGGGTACACCGAGGATGGGACGCCAGTCCATCGCAGGCGAGTTCATTGTGCGATGCGCTAACTTCTGCGCCACATATATTCAAGGGTGACCAGCTAC
This sequence comes from Geotria australis, assembly GCA_036362915.1. Lineage (NCBI taxonomy): Eukaryota > Metazoa > Chordata > Hyperoartia > Petromyzontiformes > Geotriidae > Geotria > Geotria australis. The sequence goes on along the minus strand of JAZEWU010000039.1, from coordinate 4,091,975 downwards.
AAATCGATGCTCGGGCGCCCAGCAGGGCACGGCGCAGCGCGGCTCGTTATTTCTTATCACGGCTCCGTTGCTGTCAATCTGCGCTCCGGAAATTAGTGACCCGTTCTAGATCGCGATATACAAGCGACAGAAATGAGATTTTCTCCACAGCAGGGTTGTTGGGCTCACGCTCCGTGACAGAGTGAGGAGCACAGAAATCCGGGAGAACTTCAGAGTAGAATCGCTGCTCCTTACGATTGAGAGGAGCCGGTTGAGGTGGTTCGGGCATCTAGTAAGGATGTCCCCTGGGAGGCTCCCCCCGGGACGGCAAGTCTACCAGGCACGGCCCACCTAGAGGCCGACCCAGGACACGCTGGAGGGATTATATCCTTCGGTTGGCCGGGGAACGCCTGGGAATCCCTCAGGAAGAGCTGGAATCTGTTGCTGAGGAAAGGGATGTCTGGTCCACCCTCCTTGGACTGCTGCCGCTGCGACCCTCACCAGGACAAGCGGATTAGAAAATGGAGGACGCCGCGAAGGAGAGAACAGGAACGCTCGACACGGCCATTCCAAAAGAAGAATTTCCGTGCGGCGACCCCTGGCATTCTCCGGGTCGATATTGACAGGTCCTGCTTAATAGGAGGCGCTAGCAGTAAGCCCATTGGATATATGAAGCTTGTTTGTGATAGACAGTCATTCATTCATTGTCACAAAACGCTTGGTTCTGTACAGGGGTTGCGGTGAGCCGGAGCCTGTCCCGACAGACACAGGGCGCTATGCAGGGCTATACCCAGGATGGGAAGCAAGTCCACCACAGGGCACCGGGGGTAATTTAGTCCGCAGGCCAATTTACCTATGCAGCAGCATGTCTTTGGGCTGTGGGAGGAAATCGGAGTGCCAGGTGTAAACCCACGCGGACACGGGAGAAGATGCAAACTCCAAACAGAAAGGCACCCGTGGCGCTACTCACCGCGCCACCGTGCCGCCCGATAGATGGGTGTTTATTATTATAACTGATGTTCAAAGTGTATTTTTTTCGACAAATGTAAAAGCAGCGGGGGCTTACGTGGTTGTGAAGAGCACTACGTGTGGAAAGTGCGAATGTAAATAAGCATAAATAACAGCTGCTCTCTCTATCGTGACTTGAGCCTACGAGCCTGCACCATCTTAGGGGACGCTGGCAGATTTTTGCCGCTCTTAAGATTTCCAGTTTCACGCCCTTTCATTGTTGACATGCCGTTCTCTTCGCGGCCCTTGTGCAGCGCTTTGTGACCCTCGGGTGAAAGGCGCTATATAAAACGCTATTATTATTATTATCATCATATTCGCGTGTTTGTTGTGTCGCAGGAAATCCCGTAAAAAAGCTTGCAAGCTCACTGGGTATTTTCTGCTGTAATAATAAACATCTATATATGTAGATAGGACGCAGTGTCTGGTGGGTTGGCGCTGGCTGGCCACCTGGCTGTCTCCCCCCCACCTTCCTGCGGTTTCCTCGCGCCTCCGTGTCTCGTCCGTGGCCAGGCGTGGATTTTTTTACGCTTTACAAATTGTAATTATTCTTATTATCCTTACAGTAGAACTGCCGTGCAGACGGTGGGGTATACAGCGTGAAATTCCCAGCATTTAGAGAGAGAAACGAATGTTCAGTTGGTTTAATTTGTGTCACGAGTGTCTTTGCAAAGGTGAACTTCATTATAAAGGTCAGGCATGCTACTGCCTCCTATTCGGCAAAGCATTTGACAACCCCTTAAAAAATAATTATCTGAAGCATACTCCTTAAACCCGGGCAGATATTCTGTTTATTAACCGACTATTGCATCGTCATGCTTCCAACGCGGGAGGCGAAACGTCGCGACGGAGAGAGGGGAGATCGCTGGACACGGCTATCCCGAAAGAACAACTCTGAACAGCAACTATCACGTTGGTAAATCTTCAAAATGTCAAAAAAGGATGCGGGAATACATGTTCCAGCTAATTGACTGGGTGCAAAATTACCTGCCTGTCCTGAGCTACAACCACGCACAAGCTTTAGTTTGTTTTGTTTTTATGATAAATACGTGAATAATAACTAGCAGTTTCCACAACACTCGGGCAGACTGTTCACATTCCTATGAAGCCATGGCAACGGATGATGTTCACAAGAGGAGCTTGTTTCCACAATTTTGTACCCGTTTCAGAGTGGGAGGATGCATATTTAGCAATGTAACCACAGCGACAAAGGTAAAGATGCCTCGTATAGCCTTAACAGACTGTCGGGTCAAGTGCTGTTCGCGAGTAGCAACCTATAAATTCCCACGATGGGGTGCCGTGCTGGCTCCCATCTCTAACACCGTGACTCCCATCTCTAACACTCTGACTCCCATCTCTAACACGGATATATATCTCGAACACCGACCGCTTTGTCTTACCCCTCCCCGCTGGACAACGATTGAAAAGAGCTACGCGGCTCAACGATTCCATCCATACATCCATTGTCAGAAACCGTTAATCCTGTACAGGGTCGCGGTGAGCCAGAGCCGGCAGACACAGTGACAAGGCAGGGCTATACCCAGAATGGCACGCCAGTCCATCACAGGGCACCGGGAGCAATTTACATCCGCAGGCCAATTAACCTATGCAGCAGCATCTCTTTGGAATGTGGGAGGAAACCGGAGTGCCCGGCAAAAACCCACACACGCGGACACGGGGAGAAGAACATGCAAACTCCACACGGAAAGGCACCCGAGCCGGGATTCGAACCTGAGGTTTCTTGCTGTGAGACGGCAGCGCTACTCAGCGCTACGCCACCGTGCCGCCCCTCGTTCAACGGTTCCTTCCAGCTTAAATACAACCTGAGTGACTAATCAAGCAACGCGATGTGGTTGCCTGTGGGTGAGAAATATAACCCCGACACGTGGGGAGAGCGATTTGTACACATGTGGCGAGGCGTGAGCAGCACTGGGACCCGCAAGTGTATATTTAAATCAGGGGTTTTCATCCAAGGGCCCCGTGGAAGCCTGATGGACTTTACGCGTGATTAGTGATCCACACATGGGAGAGGATCCCACTGTGCCACTGCCTCCAGCCCTCCACGCCCCACTACCCACACCCCATCCAACCACACCCCACCACCACCTCCCCAGCTGTTTGGCAGTATAGCCATAAATGCGTTTTGATTTCGTGATTTTGGAATTCAGCATAGCGCAGGGGGTTTCTGATGGCTTTCTCATTGCCTGGGTGGCTCGGCAGATAGAAGGTTCTGACCGAGACGGTACGATTCCCGCCACGGGCGTCGCTCTGTGTGGAGTTTGTGTGGGTTTCCTCCTGGTTCTCCGGTTTCACAACGTAAAAAAGTAAAAGCCAGTATTGCACACAGAGAAGGAGACAGCTATGAAAGGCAATTTTCAAAATAGTTTCCGTAATTGTTCAAATCTTCACATTGTGTTGCGAGTTTAGAAACGCCATTAGACCCAGTTTTCGCCGGGCACTCCGGTTTCCTCCCACCGTCCACAGGCACGCTGCTGCATAAGTTAATTGGCCTGCGGACTAAATTGCCCCCGTTGCCCTGTGATGGACTGGCGTCCCTTCCTGGGCATAGTCCTGCCTTGCGCCCTGTGTCTACCGGGATGTGCTCCGGCTCACCGCGACCACATTGCAATGTGCGGTGTGTGCATGTTTGTACACAGACGCACGTGTGCATTACACCGTACCCAATTAAATTGTAAGGGTTGTTAAAAAGCCTTTTAATTAACCTTTCCCCCCCCCTCCAAATAAAAAACTCTGTTGAACAAACACAGCAAATGACAATTAACTGGGCTGGCTGTAAGAGCAGAGACACGTGTAAGCAATTAAATATTTCATACGATTTTTTTGTTAAAGAAGCGAGGATGCAATACAGAATCCAGCGCAATTTGCAGAATCGCTGAGTCTCGTGTCACCGGATTCACGACGCTGCATTGTATCCACGAAAAGGAAAACAAACCCATCACAGCGCGCCTTATTAACAAACAAAAATAAAATGAATACGTTGTACTGATGATGTTTCCAACGTGACGATGCTTCCAATGTGGGAGGCGAAACGTCGCGAGGGAGAGAGGGAGATCGCTCGACACGGCTATCCCGAAAGAACAGCTTGGGAAAGCAAAACAAGCTGCAGGCTGACGTTTGTACAATCACAGCACAAGGCCGCGCAGACATCCCTCACAGAGCTTGCATTATTTTGAAACGTCCGGGTCACGTTCACAAATTATCACGCCGAAACGTAAAATAAAGTCGCAAAACTTGTAACGCCCAAGTGACGCTGGGGAGAAATGTCCGACTGAAGTGGCCATTACGGAGAAACGGTGATACAATTACTGACACACCATTGTTGCGTTTAGCGCATTGTGCCGTGGGCGCGCCGGTGTCCGATTCTATTAAAAGATGTCAGTGTTGACGCCTTGTGTGCATACTCCAGTCTATCTCGAGAACACCTCCACTGCATTTATGACTGGATGAGAAACCCTGTCAATGAAAATGCATTAACGCGCGCTCACACAAAACACGGCTCTGTTAAATTGGGTTTTTTTCTTTCACACGGAGGGGGCTTATTGTGTGTGTGTGTGGTTGTGTTGTGTAGCTGTGCGATGGGTTATCAATGTGTACGTGTGCTGTATCGCAGAAATCCCGCTTCCATCGATATGAAGTCTTAGAGATAAGAGCCAGTGTTCGAGATAGGAGCCAGTGTTCGAGATAAGAGTCAGTGCTAGAGATAGGAACCAGTGCAAGACATAGGAGCCAGTTGTTGTATCGCTAAAATCCCGGATGAAACCGAAGTGCCCGGCGAAAACCCAACGCGGACACGGGGAGAACACGCAAAATAAGGCTGAGCGCTCTGGTTGTGGAATTTCATTTGGTGGGGCGGGGGAGTTCCACATCACTGTGTGTCCGACCCGCCACAGTTTGAGGTTTTGACACTTCACGTAATATAAACTGAGCACAGTGAATCATCACGAAAAGCACACGCGGCGCGGCCGTAAATAAGGCGTTTGTATCGTGGACGGCAACAGGCGCGCGCACCACTCAAATGTCTATGTCGCGAGCGCTACGTTTTGTTTGTTAAATGTGTATCAAATTATACGGGAGTAGAAAACAATAAAAATGCAAAGAACTGTGTCAAAATATGGAAAACTGTAATTTAACCATCGCGCTTCGAAGAATCGCAAAGAAGAAGAAGAAGAAAACAATCATCATCATCATCATCAGGCGAGTGCAAGGCAAATCCAGAATGCGAGATTAAATGCGTGCCATTGAGGGCGGCACGGTGGCGCAGGGCGTAGCGCTGCCGCTTCACAGCAAGAAGGTCCCGCTTTCGATTCTCGGCTCGTGTGCCCTTTCCACGTGGGGTTTGCGTGTTCTCTCCCAGTGTCCGCGTGGGTTTTTTGCCGGGTACTCTGGTTTCCTCCCACAGTCCAAACACATGCTGCTGCTGCGGCTGCCTCGGGTAATTAGCCTGCTGATTAACTTGTCCCTGGTGCCCTGCGATGGACCGGCATCCCGTCCTGGGTATATCCCTGCCCTGCGATCAGAGGCAACCGCGGAGAGGGGGTGGGGGGAAGGCAGCCACCGCGCCACCCTGGCACATTCGCTCCGACTCAACGTGAACTTACTTTCACCTCGTCCGCCAAGTGTTTTATGGCATCAATCAGCGGCAGAAGCAGCAGCGGTGTCTCACTGTGGCAGCGTGACAAGTCACCCGGCATTCGACGCGTCGAGTAAGGCGCGACACGCACGGCACCGACGCATGAATCGCTATTTGCTTTGTTAGCGGGGTGGGGGGTGAGCAGTAAATGTCTCTTTTAACGACACATATAACCGTGGCCATTCCCCTCTGATGGAGAAACTCGGCGAGCCTACCGCACATTCTAACGGCAGTCGCTCGCCACGAGACAACTTTCCGTTCTTCTAAGGTGTGATTTAGCCCGCGTGTCTGGCGAGGCACTGGCCACAGTACCATCGTGTTGGCATTAGACAGACAGATAGATGTTTATTATTCTCATCTCATCTCATTGTTAGAAACCGCTTAAACCTCTACAGGGTTGCGGTGAGCCCGAGCCTATCCCGGCAGACACAGGGCGCAAGGCAGGGCTATACCCAGGTTTGGATACCAGTCCATCACAGAGCACTGGCGGGTAATTTTAGTCAGCAGGCTAATTAACCTATGCAGCAGCAGCATGTCTTTGGACTGTGGGAGGAAACCGCAAACTCCATACAGAAAGGCACCCGAGTGGGAATTCGAACCCGGGTTCTTCTTACTGTGAGGCGTCAGCGCTACTAACCGCGCACTCACGAAGCACTCATAGCTCTGAAAAGTGTCTCAAAGCCACGGGGTCACCGCGCGTCTTGTAAAATGTACCCACGTGGTGTCTCCAGCTGCCTGGGCAGTTCTCGTAATAGTGGTAACATTATTCAACTCTAAGTGCCTTTCGTAATAGTGGGTAATTTTAAAAAAATCTAAGTGACTTTTAAGGCTGCGCGGCTGCAATGAAAATACAAACGGTTCAAAACAAAATATTTGGACAGAATCACAAAATTATGAAGTGAGATTCGCGGAGCGGCCGTACTGCGGCAAATCAAACGTTTCGGCCGCAGGATGTTTTGCTCCACCGTTCGTTGACCCTCCCGCTCGACCACAGAAGTCGCTCTTTCCGAGAAAAGAGGCCAAGCTTTCAGGGCGACTCGAAACGTGGACAATCAAACGGCGTAGCACTCCACGCGGCAAATGGCACGGCGGACATACGTTTGACAATTTGCGCGTTGCTTTTAAATGTTATTTCATTAGGGGGGCCAAGTGCCGCCTGATGGGGGAGTGACGCGGCGCGCTCGGCTCGATCGAAGTGGCAAGTGCTTTTTAAAATAAATCACTTAAAATGGCCCGAAGTCTAGCATAATGGGGGGCGGGAGAGGGGGGTACAAATCAACATCTGTTTTATAACTGTTCGCTGGAAACGTGTGTAATTTATTTTACCTGAACTGCGCATGTTTTTATTAAGCTGATTATGAACGGTGTTTTTAAAAATAAAAAGCAAGGCGAATTAGCGGTCAGAATTCACGCGATCCCTTCCACTGAGATCATTCAACGTATTAGTGTCAGGGGAGGTTTGTTTGGTACTGGCAGAATATAAAATGGCAAGGAAAATAGGATGGATGCGGCTGTCACCGTCTGCCCAATCTCAACATTCGTGCCTTAAATCTAGAGACAAAGATCCCCCGTATAGCCTTAACAGACTGTAGGGTCAAGTGCTGTTCGCGAGCAGCATCTACGAAGGCCGGCACGGCACATGAGGCGGCGGGTCGCCGGCACCCCACGCCCGACCGTCTTTGTATTCCTAGTGGCGATGTTTATAATCACACCAGGACCGGGTCAGATAATCATCGATTGCTGATGCTGTTGGCCGTGAGCGGAAATCGAACTCGGGTCGCCGGGTCCGCTGCACCACCAAAGACAAAGATCCCCCGTATAGCCTTAACAGACTGTTGGGGCAAGTGCCGTTAGCGAGCACCTATGAAGGTCGACACGGCACACAAGGGGGTGGGTGACCAGCACCACGCCCGGCCGCCTTTGTCTCCCTAGTGGCGATGTTTACACACCCCACTAGGTACACCACCGCCTACCCACCCACCCACATGCACAGCTACTTAGTACTCAAAATGCAATTCAATGTAAAGTACCCTTTACAATGCATTGCATATTGAAGAATAATAACCAGTGCAGAACCTATTTGATAATAATGTATTGACAATTGCTTTCCATTGTTTCCAAAGCTGTTCTTTTGGGATAGCCGTTTCGAGCGACGTTTCACCTCCTACGTTGGAGGCATCCTCAGGCGTTCTGAGGATCCTTCCAACCTGGGAGGCGAAACGTCGCGACGGAGAGCGCTCGAAACGGCTATCCCGAAAGAACAGCTCTGGAAACAATGGAAAGCAATTGTCAATACAGTCAGTCAGTCAGTCATTTTCAGAAACCGCTTACTCCAATACAGGGTCACGGTGAGCCGGAGCCTATCCCGGCAGACAAAGGGCGCAATGCATGGGACCACCCAGGATGGGACGCCAGTCCATCGCAGGGCACCGGTGCCAATTTAGTCAGCAGGCCAATTAACCTATGCAGCATCATGCCTTTGGACTGTGGGAGGAAACCGGAGTGCCCGGGGAAAACCCATGTGGACACGGGGAGAACAAGTCACCCGAGGCGGGATTGGAACCCAGGGACTTCTTGCTGTGAGACAGCAGCGCTACTCCCCGCGCCACCGTGCCGCCCTGAGTGTCATTTTAAGGGGGGGCAAAATACCATTCCATAAAGAAATATTATCTATCAGCGTTGGATCTATCAGCCAGTATTAGAGACAGGAGCCAGTGTTGTATCGCACTAATCCCGCTTCCAGAGCTTGCAAGCTTCCTGGGTATTTTCCGCTGTAATAATACGCATCTATCTAAATCCTGTGCGTATTGTTTATGAAACCCCCGGGGGTTGTCGTCTTTCTAATGCAAACTTTCATTTCCCCTTCAGGCGCCCTCTCACTTTGTTTACAAACGGGCTTTGATGAAGCGGGGGGGGGGGCTCGTCGCTTCTTTAATCGAACGCGGCGGCGGCATTGTTCGGACAAGGGGCGCAGACATATACGGGGGCGCGCACCGCGTGTTGGACGCCTTACTAACGCGCCAAACGAAGGTTCATTTGAAGGCTGAATGTGGCTCATTTTCATATATATCATGCGGCGTCCGGCTATCAAACTGTGGCATCACCTGTGGCGTCGAGAAATGCAAGGATCATACTTGCCAGGTGGACGCTTCTAATGCTGATGAGCTGCAATACAGGTGACGACTGATCGTCCCTGGCCAGAGCGGCGGCGTTATATTGATTTCGCGACCTTTTGGCCTGTACAGCGTGAAGGTACAACGCGCATGTATTTGCTCTCTCCGCTGCTGGTGGAAGGGTCTTCACGAGAGGGAGCTCTAAAGCAGGGGTCTCCAATCAGTCGATCGCTGTCATTCGTAATACAATGCCACTCGGAGCGGGAGAGCGCGAATAAAAATTCACAGAACGTCGCAGAACATGCATATTCATTCATCGTCAGAAACCGCTTAATCTTAAACAGGGTCGCGGCGAACCGGAGCCCATCCCGGCCGACACAGGGCGCAAGGCAGGTCTTTACCCCGCGGCTCGGACACCAGTCCATCAAAGGGCACGTTGCGTAACATTGAAATTAAAATCTCTTACGCAAGTCACCACTAGGCAACCATCAAAGGGCCGAGTGTCGTCCACGTCGAAGACGCCACGCAGATATTAATTCAAGACGCCACTGACCCGGTTTCATGATACACGGCATGAATACCGCATTCATTAACCATGCCAAATAGACTTTGAGACTTTGTTGTCATCGCTAATCAAGCTCTCTGTATTCAATGACCGCGGGATGATATCCAATGGTGAATGGAAAACTTACGTGCAATTATGAATATGTATTGATGTAGGTTTTCACGGCTCGATGCTTGAGATAGCTGTGTCGAGAGAAGAGAGGGGGAGCGCTTGACACGGTTGTCCCGAAAGAAGAGCTTTGAAAAGCAACTGTCGTAATAAGATTTCGAAACACAGTCGGCAAACGCTTCATCAGGGATAATCACTCAACCGTAAGTATAAGCAATGGCTCTCATTCGTGATCAATAACCGCTAGTTTCATTATAGCCGTGATTAAGTAAATGATGAAGCCCGCCAATCGATGAACTTCAATCTCAGCGACCTTAACCGCGGCGGCAAAGAAATTGCGTTTCAGGACATCATGTGACGTTGACTCGGCATTCTCAAAATTGCTCTTAAGAGATGCTCTTTCGGGATAGCCTTGGCGAGCGTGTCCCAAAAGGAGCCGCTCTGAAGTGCAATTCTCGTAAATCGAGCGGTGGATATGCAGCTCTTTTTTATCAGTTGTCCAGCGGGGAGGGGTAAGCAAGTTGCAACATCTGAGGGCACCGGGGCTAGTTTAATTAGGACTATGAACCTAGGCGGAATGTCTTTGGACTGTGGGAAGAAACCGGAGTACGCGGCGAAACCCCACACGGCCACGAGGAGAACATCCAAGGAGGAGGGAAGGCAGCCACGCGATTAGCCGGCACCAACACTTGCCAGACACTGCGTCCAATATCTTATGAAGTTATCGGCCAATTAATTAATAAGTGTTTTTTTAATATCCGTGGGCGCAAACCGGAGAACCCGGAGGAAACCCACGCCGAACGGGGGGGAGAGAGAAGAGAGCACACAAACTCCACACAGAAAGGCGCCTGAGGCGGGAATCGAACCTCCTCAGGATAACCCATTGCTCGGTTATCCGCGTTATCAAGGACATCACAGAATCGCGGCGCTGATGAGTTACTTTAGTGATGACTGGGAGCGTCTGGTGCCCAGTTGCACAAACGGGCAGCTGTGTCGTAAAGCCCCCAATGGATGGTATCGTTCTGACCGGTTGCCAAATTGCCGATGATATAGATTAATCTAGAAGCTGCAACACCCCGGCTTATCCCAATACCATCCATTTTCATTCATCTATCCATCCATTTTCAGAAACCGCTTAATCCCGTACAGGGTCGCGGTGAGCAGGAGCCTATCCCGGCAGACACAGGGCGCAAGGCAGGGGGAACACCGAGGATGGGACGCCAGTCCATCGCAGGGCACCTGAGGCAATTACTCAGTAGGCCAATTAATCTGGCAGCATGTCTTTGGACGGTGGGAGGAAACCGGAGTGCCCGGCGAAGACCCACGCGGACACGGGGAGAACATGCAAACTCCACACAGAAAAGGCACCCTAGCCGAGATTGCTGTGAGGCGGCAGCGATATCCACTACGCCACCGTGCCGCCCCTTAGCCCAATACTTAAATTGATTATCTAGGAATTGCCTAAACAGCAAACATAGGCTAGTTGCTTTTCAGAGCTGTTCTTTCAGGATAGCTGTGTCGAGCGATCTCCATCTCTCCCTCGCGATGTTTCGCCTCCCACGTTGGAGGCATAATCAGACGTTATGATTGATGCCTACATCGCAGGAATCCCACAATCAAGAGCTTGCAAGTGTTAGAGAAAGGAACCAGTGTTCGAGACAGGAGCCAGTGTTAAGAGACAACAGCCAGT
>JAZEWU010000039.1:4066488-4077618 GCA_036362915.1 Geotria australis | reverse complement strand
ACGTGAACGCTTCTACCTTGAATGATTCTTGCACTAAGCTCTGAGTAAAAGATCGACTTGAATCGAGCAATGATTGTTGCATGCCTTGTAGACTTGAAACAATGATTACCGCCGGCACGCAGCCAATTGGTGAATTGTCACGATTCGCGGGCTCGCAACTCGATTCAATTATATGATTTCATCTCCCTTGCATTGTTTCGTATGTGTTCTATCGCGCTTGTACATCCGTCTCTTCCATTACCGTGTAATTTTCATGAATCTACATAATCCATTGATATACACACACGTAGACAGCCGTCACGTAAACGTGTGTGTGTGAGTGGGGGAGCGGTGGTGTAGCGGCTAGCGCACTGCGCTACGAAGGAAACCTACGCAGAACGGAGGAAACCTACGCAGAACAGGGGGAGAGAACACGCACAACTCCGCGCGGAACGGCAGCGCCCGAGGCGGCAATCGAACCGCCTCGGGCGGGGGACCTTCTTTCTGCGAGACGTTGCCGCCGCATCGCCGCCCTGCCGCCAAGGACCACCGACCGGGTGTCCCGCTCAGGACACCTGGACGCTCCAGCCGGGGTGGGTGAAGGAGCAGCCAAAGTAGAGGAGCTCTCGGCTCCGTTCCAGGAGCCACTCGGACACCACCTCCCGTTCGGCGCACGCAACGCTGACGCGCAGACGGTGGGCCGCGCCACGAGACGCCGGAGGGCACGCGGGCCCCGCCGACCCCACGGGGGAACCGGGGTCCGGGTGCTCGGTGTCGAAGGTCACCGTCATGCCGACGGCCAGGCAGGGCAGCTGGTTGGTCATCTCCTTGCCGTTGACGAACACGGCGCCTGGCGGGGGTAGATGTTAGATAGATGTTTCTTATTACAGGGGCGGCACGATGGAGTAGTGAGTAGCGCTGTCGCCTCACAGCAAGGAGGTCCCGGGTTCGTATCCCGGCTCGGGTGCATGTCTGTGCGGAGTTTGCATGTTCTCGCCGTGATGACGGTGATGGTGGTGGTGATTGCAGTGGTCATGGGTGGTGGTGTTGATGAGTGGTTTGCTTTCAGTCAGTCAGCCACTATCACCACCACCATCACCACCACCATCACCACCATCGTTGTCATCAGCTGGAGATGAGTGCCGCACCGTTGGAGGCGATGCAGAGAGCCCCGTTCCAACGCAGAGACTTGGCGTCGACTCGCGGCTCCACGCAGAGGCCGATGCTGTCATCCGGCCCTGGGGGGCCCACCCGCTCAACCCTGACGGAGGGTGGGGGAGGGGGTGGTGGTCACAGTTCATAGCCCGTCAGTCTATTGCCTACAGACCCCATCAGAGAAACGGTGTGCCAGCGTATTATCGCCTAGAGACCCCATCAGAGAATGTGAAGGTCTGCTATTGATTAGGACCCCATCAGAGACCAGCCTGCCAGTCTGTTAACTAGAAATCCCTTTAGAAATCAATCTGTTAGCCTGTCGCCTAGAGACCAGTTCAGAGACTGGTCTGTCAGTATATTGTATAGCGAACCTGCATCGCAGACCAATATGCCAGTCTATTATTGTCAGTGGCAGCATGGCGACGCGGCGAGTAGCGCTGACGGCTCGCAGAAATCAAGGCGCCTGGGTTCGATTCCCGGCTCGGGTGCCTTTCTGTGTGGAGTTTGCATGTTCTATCCGTGTCCGCGTGGGTTTTCGCCGGGCACTCCGGTTTCCTCCTACAGTCTAAATACATGCTGCCTAGGTTAATTGTCCTGGGGACTAAATTGCCCCCAGTGCCCTGTGATGTACTGTCGTCTCATCCTGAGTATAGCCCTGCGTTGCGCCCGTGTCTGCCGGGATGGGCTCCGGCTCGCCGCGACCCTGTACTGGCTTACGCGGTTTCTGACAATGAATGATGAATGAGTGACTGACAGGTCAAGGCAGTCGCGTCGGCAGAAAACGTGATCACCAAGACACGTCAGAAGAACGCGTTACCCGCCTCGACCGAAATCGGCCACAGGGTGGGTTACTCTTGCTATCTCGTGTAAACACAGATGCGACGGGGCGGGGGGGCCTCACCTGAAGCTGACCGAGTGGCCGAGGGCCAGGCTGGCCCGGCTCGAGTAGAGGGCCATGGCCCCCAATCCTGGGCCCCGGGTCGCCACGTCCTTCCGTGTGCTCAGCGCAAACCCCGCGTGGCCCGGCCTCCACTCTGGCAGACGGCGCCGACACCACAAGGTGTGTGAGATCAACGACAGGTGTCACTAACAGCCGATGTGTCGCTGACAAAAGGTGTGGCCCGCTCACAGGCAGGTGGGAAAATTCACGGCCGACATGTGCGTTCCAAACAGATGGTTCGCTCACCGAACATGTAGATAGATAGATGTTTATTATTACAGCAGAAATATACCCAGTGAGCGTGCAAGCTCTTTACGGGACTCCTGCGACGCAACAAACATGTGTGGTAATCAGTCTGGGTCTCGGTTTTGTCGCCAACGCGTGTGTCACTGGGCTGCGTGTGTCACTGGGCTACGTCGCGATCCCTGTCAGGTAGTACTTGGTATTGCCTGCAAATTCTACCAAACACTTCGAGGCCGAGCTGAAAGACAACGATGTCCAGAGGCTGACCATCACGTTTCGAAGAATCGCAAAGAAGAAGAAGACTGGGCTGCGTCACTAACAAGTGTGTCACCAACGGGTGTGTTATCGACAGGCGGCGCGCGACACACGACAGGTGCATCCCGAGCAAGATGTTCCGCTCACAGAACGGCGCGTTACTATCAGCTGTATAACCACGTGGGTTTTCACGGCTCGGTGGGTGAGAATTCCTCCTCGGCAGAGCCTGAGGACGCCTGCAAAGCCGCTTCGAAGAGAGGAGGAACGCTCGCCGCGGCTATACCTGAAAGAGCAGCTCGCTTGATAGTGAGAGAGAGAGAGCGATTCTTGCAATAAGCCGCGTCATTGACGGAGGCCGGTGATGTTGGTGATACTGACCGTGCGGCGGCAGCGGGGTGCTGGCTGTGAGCGGCACGCTCCACGCGATGGGGCCCCCGGGCCCCGACTCGCGGGCCCCCACGCGGAACGTGAAGTCCGTGTGCGGCTCCAGGTGGGCCACCGTGAACTCGACGTCGGGGCCGCAGTACACCTAGGGGGGGGTCGTGAGGGATGGAGGGGACGGAGGGAGGTGGCGGGGACGGGGGAGGCAGAGGGTCATACATGTATCGGAACTATTTCTCCGTCGCTGCACCCACAAACCTGGAACGCTCTCCCGCCACACCGCTAATGAATGATACCGATGAAAGAAAAGAGTTGTAGCTGATGACTTCAATGAAGACGCTGCACGTGGTGATGAAGATAGCGGTGACGATGACAACGATGATGATGATGATGACGATGATGATGATGGTGATGCAAGGACCCCGTACCCGGGTCATCTGAGCTGCGTTCTCCGTGCGCCCGCGGCAGTACTCGAGCACGTACTCGTGCACGGGGAACTCCTCGTCCACCTGCGGCACGCGGACATGACAAAGATCCCCCGTGTAGCATACACAGGCTGCTGGGTCAAGTGCTGTTAGCGAGCAGCACCTATGAAGGCCGGGACGGGTGACCTAGCCAACCACCCCCTCGTATCTACGGAAAATAGCGCCTATGGCAAGCACTGAAATTGCACCCCTGTCCAAACATCTAACACCCATCTTTCAAGATAACTACATGAAAATCATCTGAAGAATGTTTTTTTTTCACTATCCGAGTATGGCTTGTCTGACTTTAATAGAAACTGCTCAGTGGCGCCCTCCCCCCTTCAAGTGGCACCCAGGCTACGTGCCATACCTGCCACACCCTAGATACGCCACCGGGTGACCAGCGCAACTACCGGCCGCGTACTTTCTCCCCAGCGCTAAGGTTTAACACACCGCACCAGGTTTCTCGTTCGAGGCCGAGTCGACCTAGGAGAGGCCCTGGACCGGTACCGTCTGCACGGACGCACGCACGCCGGCACGCACCTTGCACCAGCGCACGCGCACGGCGGCGGGCCGCGCGTTGGTCTCGTCCAGCTGCACGGGGGCACGCGGGGCCACGCGGCCGTGAGCGGCGATCTCCGCGGCCAGCCGCGGGTGCAGAGAGCCGTCCAAGGAGGCCCGCACGCACGCCACCTCGCCCAGCGCCGGTACCTCGGGCAGGCTGCGTGGGGACACACGGGGGACATGGAGACACGGGGACACCCCGCGGTGCCGTGAGACGCGGGGAGACGCCGCGGAGACACGGCGGGCATGGAGAGACTCGGGGGACGCGGAGGACGCGGAGACGCGAGGGGTATGCACGACATAACAAGGGGGTTGGGTAAAGGTGACAAGAGCTAGGGGGTAGAATTAGGGCAGTGGAAGGGAAGCGCAGGTTAAGGTGGAGTTCCTCCTGCAGCGTCAACTGTTGCCACCCACCTGCCCAGCTGCACCTGCAGGGACCTCTGAGTGAATCTCGCAAGGAGCAACTCCTGTTCCGGGCCTGACGAGGCCAGGGTCACCTCTCCTGATGAGGACAGCGACGACATCGATCACGATATGGATGGCGACGGAGGCAATGACAATAGCAACGACTTGATGTGTTGATGGTTGCTCTTCAAAGCTGTTCCTTCGGGACAGCCGTGTCACTCGCTAAGCGCTCCCTCTCTTTCCCTCGCGAGTAATAGCATCTTACGGAAGCTCGTTAATAAGTCTAAGCCTTTTGTAAGTCAGGGACTGCCTATACCTGCTTCTGCAGAGGGTCGTGGTGATCCAGAGCCTCCCTTGAGAGGGAGAGTGCTCGACACAGCTATACTGAAAGAACAGCTCTCAAGAGCAACCATCGTTACACATATCGTGTGCCGACTTGGCGAACGAAATCGACTTACGAACGGACCTCAGGAACGGAACCCGTTCCCCGTGACTGCCTGTATACCGAGAACGAACGAACGACCGGATCGGTCGGGTGTCCAGACCTTCTGTGAGCAGCTCTTCGACGGCGTCCACCCGCTGGCGGATGAGCTGCGCGCACTCTTGCAGCGGCCGCGCAGCGTCGCTCACCATGCTGCGCACGGCGCCACACAGCACCTCCCTCCGCGCGGCCACCGCCGCTACCAGAGCCTCCTGCAGCCCCGAGAAGTGGCTCTCTAGCGTGGCCAGGGTTCGATCCCCGCTGCTGGTTACCTAGTAATACGGATGGATGTTTGTTATTACGGAAGAAAAATACCTGGTGAGCTTGCGAGCTCTTTACGGGATTCCTGCGACACAACAAACACGTGAATTGACCAAAATGCGAATTGACGATAATAATTTTAAATAAATAGAATAAAAAATAAATAAATACATCTACCAACAAAAAAAACATTTAAAATAGCATCGCACACATTTTTCAAATAAGCAAGTAAAAAAATACGCAGCATTGCACAAGTTTTTCAAGTAACCAGGTAAGATTAAAGTTGTGCATATCAAAGGTAACGTATTCATATTTGAGAGGCAATAGCGCTAAATTTGGAACAATAAAAAAACAATATCGTACACGCAATCAATAACAACATTCGCCACTGATGGTAACGTGAACACGGCGCTAGGTGCCAGGCATGGTGTACCTTGACAAAGACAAAGCTCCCCCATATAGCCTTAACAGACTGTGGAGGCAAGTGCCTTTAGCGAGCCCCGATGAAGGCCGACCTGGGAGAGGCCTAGGACCGGTTGAGAAAATCGTCACTGCTGTTGGCCGTGAACAGGAATGGAACTTGGGCTCGCTAGGTTTGTAGCCCAGCGCGCTAACCGCTGAGCACAGGGTACACACCTGTTGGTTGGCGAGATGCAGCTGCTGAAGACGTTGTAGTAACTCGCTACGGTAGTCCCGCGCCTCCCTCAGGTTCTCTCTCACCTCGTCAAGGCCATCACCTCCTGGCCCATCATCCCCACCATCAGCTCCTCGCTCAGGTGTGGTCGGGAGGTGATTCACTCCGAGAAGGTCAGTGCTCGCCATCCTGTTTGGAGGCAATTAGTCATCGTCAACCATGGTCAATCCACTGCTGGATGAATGTCCCTCACCCCTTCCTCGGCGGTATTTTTGTAATTTGAAATATTATATATAACGCACAAGCTCCCACACAGAAAGGCGCCCGAGGCGGGAATCAAATCGCCTCAGGCAGGACCTTTTTTGTGAGGATCGGATGTTTCCACTGCATAGACACCCTGCCGCCCAGTATGAGGAAAAATAAATAAAAAAACGAGTGGTTATAAAAGCGTGGATGTTTTGACGCAACGATAATCCGGTGAACGATTGTACCGCTCCACCGCCCACCGGATTATAAGACGCACCGGAGAGTAAGACGCTACGAGTGTGCCCGCTGTCAATCAAGTTATACCAACTGGTCACGCAAACGCTCCCCGTACCGGATTATAAGACGCACACCCCCTCCCAACCAAATCCCTTTCAACTTTTTACTTAACGTACAGGGGGATACGTGCGTCTTATAATCAGGATGATGTGGTGATAAACGACATCGATAATAGTGAGGGGAGAAAACACGCATGAGACATTATTAGCCTCGCCTTGGCGCGCAAACCAAACATGGTCAGCGACCATCGTCAAATTACGGAACTAGCGTACACGTAATATGTATTATCAATATTTCTTAACGTTAAACAGCTGCGTTAATTACAGATTCCGAAACACAAAGTTCGACTTTACCTCAGATCTCGCACCGCTCGCGATTCTATCTTCAAATGACATTAATAATAAACGTATTTATAAATTGTACAGTGTGTGAATGCGCGCCCCTTGTTAACTGTTTCTGCCGCCAACGCGCGGGGAGGCGCGGCACCGCCCGCTAGGCTGCCGCGGATTTCTTTCTTCGACGCTGCCGCGGATTTCTATTGTAAGGCTGATTGCCTCACCAAACAGGAAACTAGTTTTCCAGGTGTATTGCGATTGCAAATGTAACAATGTCAAAAAATATATTGATGAACCCGGGTTCGAATCCCGGCTCGGGGGCTTTTCTGTGTGGAGTTTGCATGTTCTCCCCGTGTCCGCGTGGGTTTTACGCCGGGCACTCCGGTTTCCTCCCACAGCCCAAATACATGCTGCTGCATAGGTTAATTGGGCTTCGGGCTAAAAGCTACCAGTGCCCTGTGATGGACCCCTGTACAGAACCAAGCGGTTTGTGACAATGAATGAATGACTGTCTATCCCATCTTGGGTAATAGCCCTTCAGGATTAAGCACATTTCTCAACCCAGCCATTCTCAATCCACCAATGGATTGAAAAAAATCCACACGCCATCTAGATTAATCAAGTGGGATGCTTTACCATACTTCACCACGCGAATGGGTGAAGGTCAGAACCGGCACTGGCGTTGGCCGTGGCTGGGTATCGAACCCTGGTGGCCAAGTTCATAGCGCAGCGCGCTAACCGCTGTGCCACCGCTCCGCCACGCGTCCCTGTGTTCATGTGAATGTATGCCTTCCTTGTTTTAGTCCCGGGTTAAACTGTGAACCCGTGACCACACGGAGTCACGGGGTTCCAGCTCATAGCGAGGGACGTAAGCGACGTTTACAAACCCCACACTGTCTGTGTGTGTGGTGAAGTGACGTGGGAGCGGTGGCGCTGCGGTTGGCGCACTGCACTAAGAAGCCAATCAGCGGCCCAAGTTTAGACCCAACGCCAGCTCGAATTAAACCCCTCATAAATATTCATCCATCCATCTAGAGTCAGAAACCGCTTAATCCTGTACAGGGTTTGCAGTGAGCCGGAGCCTATCCCGACAACGGGCGCAAGGCAGGGCTATACCCAGGATAGGACGCCAGTTCATCACAGGGCACCAGGAGCTTTAAGCCCGAAGCCCAAATAACCGATGCAGCAGACAGGCACCCGAGTCGGAATTCGAACCCGGGATGTTCTTGCTGTGAGGCGGCAGCGCTACTCACCGCGTCACCGTGCCGCTCTATCGATGCTCGTTCGAGAAGTAAATCACTTTGATTTGAATAAAAGTTGTTGGCAGGGCTGTCAGACAAAGTGTCCCACTTGGAGCCCCCAGCGGACCAACTCCACCCGTGGCGAAGGACGTGATGTCGTAATGAGGGCTGTGCCGATGACGAGGAGGTTCGTGTGGCCCATAATTCCGCTCCCATGGTGGCGAAACCACAGGAAGGAGCCGTGTCGAGCCGATAAGACGTCGCAACCAGAGCCACTAACACACCTCTCACGCCGATCCCACGTACAGCCGCGACAGACTGTTGGGGCACTGCGCTAACCACCACACAACCGCCCCCATACTATTTACATAGAGGCTAATATATTATACCCATAACAATACATGTACTCAGTGGTATACACACTCATGTCGGTCGGGCTCGTGCACACCTAACGCAGCAGACTAAAACAACAGAGATGAAGGGTTTTTATTTTTTTTATTTTTTTATGTCATTTCGTTACCATGGGACTCTCATATTTTAACGCTTACCGAGCCTTTTTCCTCAATCGCACCACACACACAATTAGAGAAAGGCGCAGTGCCACCGCAGGCGAGTGCAGCATCCAACACACGTGTGTAGGAGACATGTATGCGCCACACAGGTTGTGCCACTACGATTATTAGGAATCTTCCAAAATGACCGAACGGGGTTGGCTGCCTGTTTTTTCGAGCGGTGAAATCTCGCAACTCAATCGAACCATTAGTTAATAATCGATTCAATGTCGGTTGTGGTCAATGGTGAGCCATCTGTTATTATATAACGGTGAAATGTAAATATCGACGGTGTTGCTTTCCGTAGGTGTTCTTTCGGGATAGCCGTGTCAGGAAAGGGGACGCTCGACACCGCGAGGAGTGCCAGGCTATCTATTCCGAAAGCACAGCCACGCGGAATGCAAATCGCATAAATCGAGCGGTTAAACCTATATCAGTACATGTCTTATGCCTTCTTGGGATGTGTGGGTGTTACAGCAAAAACGTGACTGAACAGCACTGGCCAAACTAAGCGAGCCTAATCAAGGCAGCCTGTTATGACGACGTGATGGACTGGTGACGTCGCGTATTTACGCGTTGCGCTTCGAACCCGGCGACTTAAGGAGTTCGATTAATAATCTTGGGTTCATTCCCTTTTCCAACCCGTGGCGATAAACGCTGCCGTGCGTAGGCCTGGCAATGCAGGCCTCCACCCCCAAGTCATAGCCATCCATCACGGTCTTGCGATGCAATAATTACAACTGGCGGCCTCCTCCTGAGCCGATCGCAACATCCCTGCGGTGGTCGTCCACTTGGGCGCGTTTCCTCCTCCACGTGCCACTCCCGCATTTTCCCACCGAACATGTTTCCATGCTAAGGCAGTGCACGCAATGAAGGCCGCGACCAAAGAATATCGCGACGCCAATACCATCTCTGGCTGCACGGTGGCGTAGCGGGTGGTGCGGCGTTCTCTCAGCAAGAAGGTTCCTGGGTTCGATTCCCGGCTCGGGTGCCACCTTTCTCTGTGGAGTTTGCATGTTACCCCCCGTGTCCGCGTGGGCTTTTGCTGGGTACTCCGGTTTCTGCCTAGGTTAACTGGCCTGCTGGCTAAATTGCTCCCGGTGCCCTGCGATGGACTAGCGTCCCATCCCGGGTATAGCCCTGCCGTAGGCCCTGTGTCTGCTGGGATAGGCTCCGGCTCCCCGCGACCCTGTACAGGATTAAGCGGGTACCAATGATGGCGTGAACCAATGCCATCCAACGTTACCACTACATTTGTCATTAACATTTTCATTTTAATTAAATTCACAAAATTTCAACTTGTAATCGTACGTTTATCACACCATTCCGTCTGTCAACCTGCATCGATTCCCTAATCAGACACACCCCATAAATTTTCAAAGGAAACAAAACAGAAAATGTTGAAAACACTCTTGCAAACCATGAGCTACACCAGGCATTCTAAACACTCCAGCAAGATCCTTCACTTAGGACATGCTAATTAAAGTATACATGACCCCCATCACAGCCCCACCAGGTATGGATTTAAGGTCCACAGCCTTCACAACTCGAGTTGTCGTGGGTCCGGGTCAAATTTTAACGTTAACTTAATTTATTTTTTCGGCCATTCGCGGCACGACTATACCATTGAGAGGCTGCATAATTTTCAAACAACCAAATCGCATGGAACATACGTGAATCGTACAGCATCAACACTTCGCACCCACCGTTGTGCGTCCATCACGCGTGCGAGAATCGACTTTAAGCCGATTCCTCCGTAGCGTTACGACTGCCGCACCGGAGCGGCAAGTCCTTCTTGTAGCAATTTGTTTCTCGGCTCCCGGCGAACGGGTCAGGATTTGCAAAATGTCGCATCTCCCAGCTCTCGCGAGCAAGCGCCGTTATATCACGTCGCTTGCCGCTGCCGTTACATCGAACGGGAGTTCCGAGTGTGCAAGAGCGCGCGCCACAAATAATCAGGGCTGGATCTCGTCAGCCGGCACAACACTTTCGTCTCAACATTTTGATGCGAGATAATGAACACTGCCCACTCTCACTGCACCCATCCCACCGCCTCAAAGAAATAATAATCGCCGTGTTACTTTAACAGAGAACTTTGGCTGCGCAATGTAAGAGGGGTCTGCTCGCTAACTAGCAAGCGCCAAGCCGTTATAGGGTAAGAATAGGCAATCGTGAGGGGCCCAAATGGGCCACGTCGAATCGAGAACGCGCTCCGTCACGGAGAAATACGCCCTCCGTTTAAAATTCGCCAACAGAGCCAGGGCCGGTGCCTCGGGATGGGAGGAGAAACGGTGGGCCCTTTTGGAGGCGATGTTGACGACGGTGATGGGCATCTCGTGGAGATGGTAGCGATGCGGGTAAGGGTGGACTGATTGAGGTGGCCGTCACGGAGGCGGTAGCGATGGGCGTCTGGTGGAGGTCGTAGTGTCGCTGGTGAGGAAGTGAAGGGTTTGAGACGGGTTGGGGGGGCGCGATACCGCATAACATTTCAGGGGAGGCAGTCGCCCCACTGTGGCCGACACGTGACTGTCCTCCCACCGTGTCCGACGCACGGAGACCCGAGCCGAGTGCGGCGTCTCTCAACGCGGCTCCGCTCGCCTCCCCACTTCGCTGGATTCCACCGTCGACTCTTCTCCGCGTCGCCGTGAAATGACGACAGCCGCCAAAGAGCCGGCGTGCCGCGTGCCCAGCGTATGGC
>JAZEWU010000039.1:4035162-4046789 GCA_036362915.1 Geotria australis | reverse complement strand
CCCCGTTTCATAGTTTTTGTTTTTCCCCCGGTTTGTGATCTTTCATTAAGCCGTAAACGAACGACAAGCCGTTGTTGAATAGTATGAATTCGTATCGGCCGTCCGAAATAAATAAGAGTTATCTAAAGCAGAAACGATTGAGCGAAGGGAAATATACGTTAGCGGTCGATTACATAGGGGTGACGAGACATCCGGATCACCGTGTAAAGTGTTGCGGTGTATCGCGACGCTGTACTCCGGGATAACTAACAAGCGATGCCGTTCTTCTCCGTCTACGCTGGTGCTTCTCCCGCCACCTGCTGGTCAATCCCACTCATTACTCAGAGGTAACCATCGGCCCAGCGCCAGCTGCAAATGGTTGTGGTTGTGGTGGCACAGGTATATATTTGATTTGCACAAAGCAGCCTAAGTGAATGGATTTTCCCTCAGTTCATAAGTGAGTAGATTTGCCTTGGTTAAGTGAAGACGTTTCCCTCAGTTTAGTGAATATATTCCCTCAGGTTGAGACGTTTCCCTCAGTTTAGTTAAGATATTCCCTCAGGTGAAGACTCTTCCCTCAGTTAAGTGAAGACATTCCTTCAGTTACGTGAAGACGTTTCCCTCAGTTAGTGACGATTATTCCCTCAGGTTGAGACGTTTCCCTCAGTTAAGTGGAGACGTTTCTGTCAGTTAAGTGACGACATCCCCCTCAGATAAGTGAGGAAGTTTCCCTTATTTTCCCAACTAAATCGGTCTAAATATTAAGGGCGGCTTTTGTTTAGCATATTGGACTTAGTCGGCCATTAACCACCTGTCCAAGCCGCCCCCCTCGCAGCTGTGACCTGTGCCATCTTTACACCACTAGACCTCTACTTCGGTCAATTCCGACTTTTATTCGACAAAACTACTTCTCTACAAAAAGCATTCTCCTCTTTATCTACACACCGCGAGGTTTGTGTGTGTCTGCGTGCGCCTATGTTTGCGGCCGGTGCCGAAAGCGACTGTTGTCGCACGATGCCTCAGGCGGCCGTGTTGGTGACCAGTGCCTTAAGTCACCGTGTATGGCCGGCAGCCAGTGCGTCAGACACCCATAATAATAATAATAGCGTTTTATATAGCGCCTTTCACCCGAGGGTCACAAAGCGCTGCACAAGGGCTGCGAAGAGAACGGCATGTCAACAATGAAAAAAACCAAAGGAACAACACCAACAAAATTATTAAGGCTGCTTCAAATATATAATGAAAGGTCGTGAAACTGGCAATCTTAAGAGCGGAAAAAATGCCAGCGTCCCCTAAGGTGGCCGTCACATCCTTAAAGACAAACACGGAGGGAGACAAGGAGGGAGGGGGAGACATAGGGACACAGAGACAGGAAGACAGAGAGACAGACACAGGGGGAAATAACGCCAATCCAAATCAAGCAATCAACAATGAACCACAAGAATACACACGTAGACACGCAACAGCAAAGAAAAACGCAGCCACCCACAACAACAAAAACACAACTTCCACACGCGACACCTGGGCAACAACACGAGGCGAGTCTAGGCAAGGCAGGATTTAAACGAACTGGGCCAGGAGTAGGCCGCACAAAACAGACAAAAAAAAACAAGCAACAAGAGCATGGCAGACAACAAAAACAAACACCAAAGTTACAAAGAAACGAACCACCAACCAAAGAGAAAAGGAACAGATGAAAAATACAAATGTACAACAAATTAAAGCTAAATAAATACGATTAACACAGCGCTCCAGCCCACGCGCTCTCACGCGTGGGCTGCAGCCTGCAGTCTGTAGCCACACCTATATTTCCATGTTGGTATCCAGTGCGTCAGGCAGTCATGTCGCTGGCTAGTCCGTAATGTTGGTGGAGAGTGTGTTAGGTGGCCGAAGGTGGCCATTTAGTTGGCCCGTGCTTCAGACAGCCGGCCAAATTGGGGACGAGCACCCCAGGCAATTCGGGGACAACCTGCCAACCCAAAACCATTGGGGCCTCGGTTATAATCCGTTTGTACTGCCTGTGTCGTGCGGCTGTACGTCGGGCGATATGCATTTTACTATTCCGCAACATTGAAATGCTGTCAAATGTGGTCGTTTTATCGCAAAAACCAGATTAAGATTGTGCCTTTTTTATTATTATTGCTGAATGACACAAGCAATAGTGGTCGTCCTGTGGAAAACACCGCAACCTACATAGCAATGCGGAATTTCTGCCACAGTTTAGGGAACACCACAATTTCCCAACGACGCTGTTTGAGCTGGGATCAGGCTTTTACTTGACTGTTTATAATGCCGTTAATATTTGACAATCGTTCTCACTGTGTGCCTTAAAGCGTATCTGCGGGACACCGCCTGTTGCCTTGGGAGAGTTCACGGATGCCTGAAACGGTCGTCAAGCGACCGCTTGGATGAATCCCCGTGGGTATATTGCACCTTGCAGTTTGCTCGCACGTCGCGGGCAGTTGACGGTTTGGGGGGGGGGAGGCTGGGGGGTGTGCGGGCCAGTATTCCCGCTGAAGTCACCCCCGAAAGTAGGCCATTATGTTCCGTTCCTGCGGCAAAAACAAGCCTGCCCGCTTGTCGTTTGTAACGCCCGCAGAGACAATCGGCGGAGGCGGCATCAGTCAGACACGTTCTGTCCGTTGCTAGACGGAGAGTTTTTCTACGCCGGCACCACCCGTCGTCGCGGCCTGCCTTGCGATGCCACGATCCAGAACCCTCGCGCGAACCGATTCTGTCGCTTCACCTCCGCGGCGGCGGCGGTCCTCGTTCTCCGTGCGCGTTCTCTCCACCGCCAGTCTCGTCCATCGGCCGCAATCGTTGTGTCTAGCCGCAGCGTGCGGCCTGTCCCAAGGCCGCTTTTCCTAGCAGTCGGTCAGCGTGATGTCCGCGAGTTCGTGAGTTTTGTCCGTCGGTGGAATTTCCGGCGCGCGACTCCCGCGAAAAAATATTAATCGGGCTCTTGCTGTCTACGAGCCATCGCCCGCACCAGCGTTGTGACACGAGTTGTTGTTTAGCTGTTGTCGCGCCATGTAGGTTTAACGAAGTACGATGGCCCCGATTGGGGAAAATGCCGCGCCAAGAGCAAAGTCCCGGAGATTTTATCGTGCTGCGTTTGTAAAATAGTTTTGCCACGAATCGTTCGATGCTGCTTCGTTTTTAATCTTTTAGACGCGTTCGTCGTGAGAGAGAGGGGAAAAAAAACCTAAAACTATTTATCCTGCTGAGAGTTTACATATGGTGCGAATGTCACTCATTTACCCGGGCAAGCCTCACCGAGTCTCAGCTTTCCTGGGAGGGTCCTGAGTTGGAATGTTTTGGCCAAATGAACTTTTTAGAAGGGGTGTTTTGCTTTCTGTGGGATGAAAGTACCTGGAAGAAACCAAGAAACCTACCGTGTGTACTGTACGAGAGGATAACACTCAACAGGACACACACATACACATACACGTTCACGAACCGGCTTGCTGTACTTCCAAACTCCAAAACGCGCAAAAACAATGCGAGGGCAATCAAAGTTACGCACACGATACACAACCTGTGCTGTGCCGCGTTAAAAAAAAAACTTCAGGTACTCACAGCAAGAAGGTTCCGTGTTCGATTCCCGGCTCGGGTGCCTTTCTGTGTGGAGTTTGCATGTTCTCCCCGTGTCCGCGTGGGTTTTTGCCGGGTACTCCGCTTTTCTCCCACGGGCCAAAGACAAGCTGTCTGGGTTAATTGGTCTGCTGAAAAATTTGCCGCCGGTCCCCTGCGATGGACTGGGGTCCCATACTGGGTATAGTCCTGCCTTGCGCCCTGTGTCTGCCTGGATAGGCTTCGGCCTTCTGCGACTCTCCACAGGATTTAGCGGGGGCCGATAACGAAGATGAGGTACAGTACTCACTACTCCTTGCTGAGCAGAACAGTACCAACCCCCAGAGAGGGGGAGAGAAACAAGCCGAGTTGTATCTTCGGGTCGTACCATGTGTTGCCGGCACGATGTCCAGGCATTTCGCTCCACGTGCTGCAGAACTATTCGCGGTTCCGTTCAGTTCGCGAAGAAACTGCCCCCTCCTCCGGCAGGTGCAGCGAAACGTCAGACATCGGGCGAGTAAACTACACGCGGCACGGCCCGAAAAAAACACATCTGTTTACCGGCACGGCGGCGAAAAACGCCTGCGCGGTGGTACATTCCACTCGGAGCATCGCCCTCAAGAGACGGGGAATGCTCGGCACGGCTATCCCGAAGGAGCAGCTCCTGAGAGCGATTCTCATCACACACCGGGCCGTGAGGACCTACGGCAATACGCGTTCTGCTCTGGTGATCTGGGTGAAAATAGGCGACGTTTAATAAGAGAACTCAACACGTTCGTCTCTAACACTGTAGCCTTCAAATTTAAGTTATATAATAGGTGACATTCCGGGCAATGGCCCTGTTTATGTACTGTTAGCGGCCATTGCCAGTCACCTAATGGGGGCGGCACGGTGGCGCAGTGTGGAGCGCTGGCGGACTCACAGCAATAAGGACCCGGGTTCAATTCCTAGCTCGGGTATCTTTCTCTGTGGAGTTTGCACGTTTGCACCCCCATGTCCGCGTGGGTTTTCGCCGGGTACTCCGGTTTTTTCCCACCTTCCAAAGACACGCTGCTGCTGCTGTTTAGGGTAATTGGCCTGCTGACTAAATCGCTCCTGGTGCCCTGCGATGGACCGGCGTCCAATCCTGGGTACAGCCCTGCCTTGCGCTCTGTCTCTGCGGGGATAGGCTCCGGCCCCGTGACCTGATTAAGCGGGTACCGACAGTGAGGAACATCGATCAAAATGTCACCAATTTGTTTTTTGTTTTTCTTTAAGACCCCAGTGTTATTGACGAAACGTGTCGGGTATGTTTTGTTATCGTTGATTGTACCGTACGTGGTGCACCACTGCGCCAACGCGGCGTCACCATCATCCGCGCCACAGGCTCCCGCTATTAGGGGCCACGGTGGGCCGATGTTTTTCATCGCTAGCGGCCCGGTTGGGCTCCGGGTCGGACTATTCCTGGTGGGATGCGCGGGGGGAGAAATTCTGAACAAAACCAGTCGCAGTCTTAATAATAATAATAATAATTCAATTTATATAGCGCCTTTCACCCGAGGGTCACAAAGCGCTGCTTGTTTTAGAGAGGCCGCGTCGTGCCATGATTGTCGCTCTATGCTGTACGTAACGTGGAAGTTAAACGTTTTAAGAGCTTAAGGGGTGATGGTGTGTAATGAGTAATCGGATCGCCAGCTCGAGTTTGGAGACTAACTCCGCCGATGTCTCAGCGTGATTCTCGATTATTTAAGAGTAATATATGTACGTGGATGGCATGCGAAGGCGCGGCTCGAATCGGCGATAATAAAGAATATTTTATAATATGACCCGTGCTGTCGTGTTGTTTGCCGCACGCTGTAATATTGAATTCAACTTTATTTGTCAATTGTGCCATATGTACAGGACATGTAGAGGATCGAATTTCTGTTTCTCTCAGACGCCGGTGTTGGCATATACATGGACTGGAACACAACAACAAAGGTTTAAAAATACTAGGATAATAGTTCACGGTACGAGTGTGTGCGTGTATTCAGTTAAGGCCGAGTCGACCTAGGGGAAGCCCAGGAGCGGTTGTAATATTCGCCACTGCACTGCTGGCTCGTGGAATGTGTTTAATGATTTGGCTGTCGGTTGTAGGGCAGCGAAGGTGATGCTGATGATCGGGGCTGCAAGCCATTGCCTCGCCATTAAATATACATAGATTGGTGTAAATTGTCTATCGCGTGTCGCCAGATGATACTGGAAGCTTTCACCTGTAAACACGGATTTCCACCTATAGCCGTATCAGACTGTAAGGGTCAAGTGCTGTGAGTGAGCACTTATCATCAAAGGTCGGCAAGGCACAAGAGCGGGTGAGGCGGCCAGCACCACGCCCGGCCGCTTTTGTTTCCCTAGCGGCGATGTTTACACATCAGATACTCGTTTGAGGCTGAGTCAACCTAGGGGAGGCCCTCGACCGGTTCAGAAAATCGTCACCGGTGTCGGCCGCGAGCGGGATTCGAACTCGAGTCGCTAGGTTGGACAAACCACGGCGCCTGTGCCAGGCCAGGTTCACCTTGAGGCTATCACGCAGAGTGTCGAAGGCTCATGGGACAGACCCAGGTGCCATTGGCTGCCTGACTGAGACGATTGGCTGAGGCACCACACACACATACACAAGCCGCTTATGTAACCCAACACGTGTTGGCCGCCACAGAGGGAGACATGGGGCCGCTGCTTGGGTAGGGTTTACAGCCACCCTAAACGCTGGCAACTTAGGGGCAAAGTTCTGTTTGCGAGCTCCCGAAATGTGGTAAACTCCAAATACCAAGCGCCTGGGCACCTAGTGGGGGGGGGGGGCAGCACTAGAGCTCTTAACCATGGAACAACCCTGGCAATTGCAGCTCCACTCCCCCCCCCCCGTCGCGGAAGGGGAGGGGGCATTGGCCGGTCGTTTCGTCTCCCACGTTGGAGGCATCATCAGGAGTTCTGAATGGTTTATCTGAAACGTGTTGTCATATATCTGGAGTGCATGAGTGTTCCTTCCGATGATCAGAGTTTCAAAGTGCTGGTAAGGTCCAGTGTTTCGCTTGCACTGCAGCGTGCCAGCACTTTGAAATTGGCCAGTACTTTTCACATCGCACAGTCCAAAGACTGTGGGAGGATACCGTTAATTGTTCTGACTAAATTGGCCGCCGGTGCCCTGATATGTTGTAACCTGACTACCGCTCCCTGATGGACAACTGTTAAAAAGAGCTGTATTGCTCAACGGTTCCTTCCGGTTTAAAACACTGACTCACCGGCCAATCTATAACCTTAACAACCTTGGTTTTGTGTGTTTGTGTGCGTCTTCTGTGTGTGTGTGTCTCCTATGAGTGTGGGGGCAATGTCTGAATTTCAGTTTGTGTGTGTATTTGCATGTTTTAAATCTCCTTCGTGGATGTGGTGAATATGTCCTCTTAATTCATATGTGCGTGTCACCACGCCTTACTACGGCTGGATTCGTGGATTTGCATGTTTTGTGTGTGTGTGTGTGTTTTGAAGGATGGGTCAAAGTGTGTTAAGGCTATGAGGGGTATCTTTGTCTTTGTCTGAAGGATGTGCAGCTGATTGGACTTGCCGCTGACTGGTACCAGCGGTGTCAAGATCGACCTCTGTGGAGGAGGTTGCTGAAGGACACTACTGGGCAGTTGGAGGCAGTCGCCCTCCAGCATCAACAGAGGGCCGATAAGCGAGGCTCACAACAGCGAGCCGAGCGCCGGGCGGGTAAAACTCAACGAGTTGGCACGGTGGGGAGCACAGGTGGTGCCCCGGCCAGTCAACTCGGTCAGTCAGTCCGTGGCCCCTGGGTCTGTCCCGTGACCTGCTGTCAGCGAGCCTTTTACACTTCGCGTGATAGCCTCGGAGTGCAACTAGCCTGGCACAGGCGCCGTGGATACGTCACCGCCACCTAATGGCGAACGGCGGTGGTTTGTTGTCCTCTGGTCGGTCAACACCAGTGACGATTTTCTGAACCGGTTCTGGGCCTTATTTGGGTCAAATCAGCCTCAAATGAGTACCTCGTACGGTGTGTGAACATTGCCACTAAGGAGACAAAGGTGACCGGGCATGGTGCTGGCCACCTACCATCTCGTGTGCCGTGTCGGCCTTCATAGGCGCTCGCTAACGCCACTTGACCCGACAACCGCCGTTCGTCACTAAGTGGCGGTGACGTCACCACGGTGCCTGTGCCATGCCAGGTGCACCTCGAGGCCACAGATAGTATCGAAGGCTCGCTGACAGGAACTCATGCATGGGACAGACCCAGGTGCCACGGGCTGATTGACTGAGGTGCACCACACATACACGCATACAGCGAATCCTGCTTTGGACGCGTTCCACACCTCTCTGGGACTGGTTCCAAGCCGCAGTTCACTCAAACTCCACGTGCTTCAAACCCACGAACCAATAAAACACACATACCAAAGGTTAAGGCTCTTACAGGTGGGAAGGGGGGTCGCGATACGGCGATACGGAGATACGCTCCAAACCACGAGCAATTTAAGTTACTCTCACCCCTGTAAAAAATAGCACTCCTGCAGACCATACCACGAGTGCTAGACTCCAGACCTGTTCACCAAGGGAGACCCGAGCAGGAGTGCTAGACTCCAGACCTGTTCACCAAGGGAGACCCTAGCATGTGTGCCAGACTCCAGGTGACACAGCCCTGCGGTTCATTGGAACGCACAACCCCCTCCACCACAATCACAGAGCTACAGACGAGAGGGAATAGATGGAGTTGCTCTTCGCGTTAATTGGTTTTATTATTTATTCAGGTTCGGAATCGAGCTCGCATTCGCGTCGCCCACATTCGTCACGAATGCGGGGTTCTCTTGAGCTGCTCGGGCTCCGAAGCATTCGCTCCGTGGCCCCCGGCCTCCAGTCACGAGCGCCAGAGGCGACTCAGCTGCAGGAATCGCGACGGAGCCATGGTGCCTCTGAGCGTCGTGATGTGAAGTCGCAGCGCAGCCCGAAACTCCCATTGGCTGGAACAACACACGGCGAGACACAAGCGCACACACTCGTCACCCTGACGTCAGGTCGCAGTCTCTGTTATGGCCTCCCACGCGTAAAAAAAAACCAGTCACCTTTAGAATGTAAACTCAACGCGAGAGCTAGACTTTAAAGGGCTACTTTACCAAAACCACCTTGCACGCTATGGCCTAACGCTCACCTATTCTTAGTGCGACACCTTTCGCGTTAACGAATTTCAACGATTAGCGCAGTGTTTCAAGTGTTTGAGTGTTCGGCTGTGCTGAATCAGAGAGGCAGTGAGGGGGGGGCGGTGGGGGCAGTTGTGGGGGGGAGGGGGGTCACACCTGTGGTAGCGCTGTGGGGGGCACGCGTTCGTGAACGAGGGGGAGTGGGTAGGCCACCGAGTACAGGTCACAGGGTCATGACCCCGTGTGAACCTGGATGGCGAGTGGAGTGGCAAAGTGGACCGTGCCCAGTTCGGGCCCTGTGAGAGAAGGTGACCATCATCGTCAACATCATTACCACCATTATCATCATCGTCACTATCATCACCATCACACACACACACACAGATCCCCCGTATAGCCTTAACAGACTTTAGGGTCAAGTGCCGTTAGCGAGCACCTATGAAGGCCGACACGGCACATGACGGGGTGGGAGGCCAGCAGCACGCCCGGCCGCCTTTGTCTCCCGAGTAGCAACGTTTACGAGCCGCGCAAGGTACTCATTTGAGGCTGAGTCGACCTAGGGGAGGGCCCAGGGCCCGGTTCGAAAAACCGTCACTGGTGTTAGCCCGTGAGCGGCATTCGAACTCGGGCCATAGCCAGGTTTGTAGCCCAGGGCGCTAACCGCCGAGCCACCGCTCCCCACCACCACCACCACCCCCCACCCACCACCCCGTAACCTCCGTACCAGGGTCTGTGCCCGCTCGCGTCTCGTGGCGTTCATCTGTAGGAGGGGGGACACGGTGAAGGCGGCAGGGCTTCCACCATGAGGACCGAGACCCCCCCCACTGTGAGAGGCCCTGGGCACCGTGGCGCGGAGGGTCGGCGGCGTCCGGGACAGGTTCTGCTTCTGCATCACGGAGAGCTCCTGGCGCAGGTCTGAGACACGGTGGGGGAGGGGGGGGGGGTAACGTTGCCACCTCGGAGGTACGAAAAAACTGGGACGTATCGCGCGTGCGGTAGACAGAGTAGGAGAGAGAGGGGACTGGACCCTGTGTGACTGGGGCAATAATCCGGACTTTGAATGAATGACTTGGTTCGTGAAAACTCACGGATTTCCCAGGGGGACAGCCGCCTCCTCAAAAAAGAGAACGATCCCCGGGGTAACGAGGACGGGTGGCGACCCTAACGCAGGAGCAGTGAGCGGGGACGGGTACCCCGGGACACACAGAGTCTCGAGTGAGACTCGGGGTTGATGTTTAGAGGTTCAGGCTGGGTTCAAGGATCAGGAAACAGGTTACCCGCATTCAGGTAACGTGTGTGGGTACAGCGTCAATCAATGCTGCATGCCCCCGTGTGTACGTTGGGCGAGTGTGAGTGTTGGACCCCAGTATGTGTGTGTGTGTGCGTGGGTCTAGGACGGGGAGCGGTGGTGTAGCAGGTCAGCGCCCTACGAACCGGGAGAACCGAGTTCGGATTCTCGCTCACGGCCAACACCAGTTAACGTTATGGTCCTCCCCTAGGTCGACTCAGCCTAAGCCTCAAATGAGCACCACCCGTGTAAACATTGCCACTAGGGAGACAAAGGCGGCCAGACGTGGTGCTGGTCAACCAACCTCCACGTGTGCCGTTTCGACCTTAGTGGGCGCTCGCTAACGGCACTTGACCCTACAGTCTGTTAATGCTACGCGGGGTCTCTTTGTCGTCTTTGCTCCACCGCGGTGTGATCGTGTGTTGGCTGGGCGCACCGCGGGCCTCCTCCCTCAGGCGCTGCGTCTCCACGCGGAGCCGGTCCCGCTCCTCTAGCTCCGCCTCCAGCAGGGCGCTCCCCTCGAGAGACGCCTCCAGCCGCCGCTCGGCGCTCTCCAGCGACGATAGCGCCACCCTGCGGCGGCCACCACCAACAACAACCACCACGGGGAACAAGGGAAGTTGTGTTTACGTGTGTGTTCTTGTGCTTCACTGTTGATTGTTCGATTTGGATTGGCGTTGTTTCCCCTTCGTGTCTTTCTCTCTGTCTTCCTGTCTCTGTGTCCCTATGTCTCCCCCTGTCGCTCACCCTCCCTCCCTGTCTCCCTCCGTGTTTGGCTTTAAGGAAGTGTCGGCCATCTTAGGGGACGCTGGCAGATTTTTGCCGCTCTTAAGATTGCCAGTTTCACGAACTTTATGTATATTCGAAGCAGCCTTAATCATAAAATTTTTGTTCCTTTGGTTTTTATTGGTTGTTTTCTTCTTTCATTGTTGACGTGCCGTTCTCTTCGCGGCCCTTGTGCAGCGCTTTGTGACCCTCGGGTGAAAGGCGCTATACAAAATGGGCAGAAAAAAACCCGGTCCTGGGGAGACAAAGGCGACCGGGCGTAGGTACTGGCCACCCACCCGCTTGTATGCCCGTGTCGGCCTTCACAGGTGCCGCTTGCTAACTGCACTTGCCCCTGTACGAGGCTACACACCTCTGTGTGTGTGTGTACCTGAGTGCGCGCTCCAGGTCGTCGTTTCGCTGCTCGAGCACTCGCACGAGGCCGCGCTCCGCGTCGCGCGCCTCCAACACATCGCGCAGCGCCGCCTCCGCCAGCGTCACGCGCGACACGCACTCCGAGCGCTCGCGAGACGCGCGCGCCTGGGGGCGGGGGGGGGCAACGGGGGTGGAGGTGGTCAGTGTTTGAGATAAACAATCTATACTGTATACAGGGTTCGCTTTCCAACACGTTTTGTTCAAGTGACAATCCTTACTAACTGGCTGTCAGACGGGGGCGGGATTATGACACACTGCATTGGGTCACGAAAGCCTTCGTGTTGAACGAAATCAGAGAATTGACTGAGTCAGTATACGAGTAGTGAATGATTGAGTGAGCCATTTGCCCAGGCCATTACGGTGCGTGGGTGAATGAGCTAGCGAGCGAATGAGTGACGTGGTGTGTGACCCCCCCCCCCCCCCCCCCC
>JAZEWU010000039.1:3982950-4028113 GCA_036362915.1 Geotria australis | reverse complement strand
GGGGTAAGGTGGGGGGGGGGAGGGGGTGGGCTGGCGGGTGGGCAGACGGACGGACGGGCGGGCACGGGATGGCTTAGTTGGCATCGGCATCATGGGAGCGCGTAGAAAGGAAACCCACGACAATGTCGAAAAGTCCCAAGCGGGGAGCTCGCGAATCGGCAAAGCAGCCCGACACAACGACCGCCACCACCAGGCTTAACAGGTGGCCTCCTTCTTAACGTCTGCCGGAGGTTAAAACTACGTGGGTGGCTACACACCGGTTCACCCCGACGATGGATCGTCGGTTGAGTGTATTCCTCCGCTGCGAAGGATGCGTCTATCGGGCTGTTCGAGGTACCAGCCCGCTCCACAAGCTAGCTGTGGAGGCTTCTGTAAAAAAGAGAGGCACGGTCTAAAACGGATTGTAACAATAAGAAACGCAAACCCCACCAGCTAAACAGCTGGGACAAAAAGGAACGCGTCTATGCTGGTGACAGAGGTGAAATGGCATCGCGATGCTCAGGGCAGGGAGCACAGAATCGACACACCCAGCACACACACACACACACCTGTGAAACTGAACTTACACAGTGTGCTTGTGATGCGTTCGTGCACCACACACACACACACAAAGATCCCCCCCCGTACAGCGTTAACAGACTGAAGGGTCACACGCGTGCACACACTCACACACAATTGTGTGTTTACCTACGGGCGCTCGCACACAACGACGATGAAATGCGGATTGTGCGCAATGGCACAATCCGCAACGCGGCCACACTTTCACATCGCGATACACGAGACACACGAATACGTACACGAGAAGAACACAACAAGAACGAAGATCCCCCGGTTAGCCTTATTATTAGGCTGTTGGGGCAAGTGCTGCTAAGCGAGCAACTAATTAAGGCCATCACGGCGCACAAGGAGGTGGTGTGGCCAGCACCACGCCCGGCCGATTGTCTCCCCAGTGCCGATGTTTCCGCAGCGCACGAGGTACTCATTTAAGGCTGAGTCGGCCTGAGCAAGGCCCGCAACAGGTTCAGACACCGCATCTCCACCGATGTTGTCCGTGGCCTGGAATCGAACCTTTTGCGGCTGGGGGATCGCGGCGCAGTTCGCCAATCACCTGGCATCGCTGTTCCCCACACGAGGGTTGAAAGCAACACAAAGGTGGTTTGTGCTTTGCAGATGCACCGGACACGTGCACACAGATAGAGGAGGCCGCTAACCGACAACAACAATAACCACTGCCGTTCGCCACTAAGTGGCGGTGACATCACCGACACACGCAGACACACGCAGACGCGCGCACACATACACACACCAGCTCCTGTCCTATACCGCAATCATCGCCAACAAGCACCATCGTTCACTGTAAGGATTCTTATCTTCCTACTCCAGTCTCTTCCGCTGCCTGGTGCAATGCGCAACACAGGCCCGGCTCGGGCCCGCAAGGCCACCAGACTCCTTACAACAGGCGTTACAAATCAAACGTTAAAAACAAAGCTTGGAAGGGCGGCGAACGAGAAGTCACGATGGCGACCGCGTTCCCGTCAGAAGTAAACAATGGACGGATTATTAGTTTTAACGGTGGCAGAAACGGTGCCGGCTTGTAACCCACCGCGACACGATTCCTTGTCGTCTTTGGGATACCGCCGCCCCCTGATTAGAAATCCCGGAGAAAGGCAAGAGGCGCGAATGTCGGGAGATAGAAATTACAACGTCATCTCTGGACGCCGGCGAAGACGCTCGTTTGGTCCGGTCTGCCGCCTCGTTTCCCACAGCATTAATTTTCACGCCTTTTTGTCTTCTCTCTGTCGTCGGCTCGGCCGTTCGTTCGGTCGCAGGATCGAACGAGCGGCCCCGCCATCCCCGTCCTGCGAGCTTAAGCCCGAATTAAAATTCTTCGCGCCGAATCGGAGAGAGAGCGCCGCGCGCAATTCAAACACGGCGGCTACCAGTGGGACGTGAAAGTGGCGGGGTGGTGGGGGGGAGGGCTAGGGGTGGAACAGAACTAAGGGGGAGAACAGATATTTTTCAAAGATAAAATCCAACACGGCCCTGGCAGCTGTGAGACGGAATTGAGCTCGAGACGAAACGACGGGACGCAACGCGCACGGATCGCGACGACGGCGGGAGGCACTGTGGGAGTTCGGCATAAAGGCTCGCGGGCTACGGACGCGCGCGGCTGGAGGCAAGGGCTCGGCAGCGCCAGAACGCGCTCTCACGCGTCCCTTCAAATGTCACGCTTCGTTTACTTCTCGACCAGGTGCGAATAGTACGATATCAGCCCGACTGACGTCCCAAGTCCTGCATAGTGAAGTGAACGTAACAGCTGGTGTTAACCTGCCTTCCTGTGTGCCCAGGGGCACCTTCGGCAAAGCCCAACTCGGAATCCAACCACGGACCTTTTACGTTCGGTCCCCTACCGAGAAAACGACAACTCGGCTCAACGGCGGTCGTCGGTCCCTAACTCTCTCGCCGACTCGGCAGCGGTGGGGTGGGGGGGCATCGGAACTTTTTGGTAAGCGGATCACCGCAATGTGGCACGTGCACTGGGCGTAGTCGGCTCGCAGGCGGCCGAGCCTACGAGAGGCCACACCCAGGTGTGACACGCGGCCCCGTCGGCTCCCGTCACTTAAAGAAAAACTAAAACCCTCCAGCAAAAGGCGAGTGCAATTAAGACGACGTGAGAATCGGTCGCTAGGATACGAGCGAGCAGGTGACCGCGGTCGCCCTTTGTACAGTGAAACCTCGAGTTGACGGACGAATAGGGGGGCAGAGGGTATCCAGAAGCCAGTTAAATCCGGATGTTTTTACGACTTTGTCTTCAAAAGTAATGACCGTATCTTATAACAAACCTCTGTATCACGAACACCATTGAGTAATACACGTATCACATAGCAGCAGTAAAAACACAAAAATAAAAAATATTACTTCCATTATTTCCAATGCAGACCGCCATCTCGGAAGTAGTGGACCACGTGCGTGGCTTCCGAATTCCGTTGAATAGAGGTCCGTTAAATCGAGGTTTTACTGCATCTCGTCAATGCGTCAGAACGTTTCGCGCAGCGCACCGGGAGCTTCGACTCGAGAGCACGTGTGAGCGAAACGTCATGACACCCTGCCTAAAATAAAACACGACGGCAAAATGCATCGGCGAGCTACGGAGACTTAGAAGCCCGCTCGTTGATTAACCCTCGTGTGATTGTTACACCAACGCAGCGACAGCACCGATAGGGCTACACGTTCTTAGATTTGGCCAATTGCGTGTGGCCAGGGGGGTATAAACCGCTCTGATTGGTGTCGGGGGCCGAGCGCAGTTAAGACCCGATGAGGCGCCGGCAGATTCTCAATCGCAACTCCTGACATGCCGCCCATCCGCTAGAGGGGCTCTCTAGAGCTCACGCGAATCGAGTCTCCTTTTGCCACCAGTGGAGTAAGTGAGCTATTATTGCAGGGCCGCGCCTTTACCTTTTAACTTCACTGGGGTTTTCTTGCTGGACGTTTTTGTTTTTAAGAATTTTTAATTTAATAGTTACGGATTACAATTTATAATGCACGCATAATTCGTTCAATGTTGAAACCACAGTGTGGGGGGCGGGGGAGGGGGGGTAGGCACCTACTCGGTAAGCCGGTGCGACATTTGCCAGACATTGCGTCCTATATATTCTGATGTTATCGGCCAATTAATGAGTGTTTTTCATGGGAGAGAACCAGAGAATGCTGAGAAAACCCATGCGGAACAGGGGGTGAACACGCAAACTCCCCACAGACAGGTGCATGACGCAGGAATTGGACAGCCTCGGGCAGGACATTCTTTCCGTGAAGCGCAGATGTTACCAGTGCGCCACCAGTAAAACTGTTTCAATGACCTTTTTCTCGAGATGGCTCTTCGGACCGATGGAACCACTTTACAACGAAGTTTAGGGTTTGGTTTTATTTTTACTCTTAATCACCCGTAATTATAACCCGAGGGAAGGGTGGACCTGTTCGCTGACTCAACCAAATCGTTTCGGCTCTTTCAGCCATCGTCAGCGTCGCAGCCAAAACATTCAAATTTGAAGGTACCGTAAAGAGAAAAATGTAAACAAAACTATCACGAGAATTAATTATCATGAGAATTCGTTACCAGTCTCCAATTCAACACGAAGTGTCCGGAAATGTTTGCGACAATTAAAAAAAGTAAACGCGTTGAAACACTGGCCGAACTTGGGGGCAACGATGATGCTGTCATTTTATCGGCGATAACGCAGCAAGGACAATGAGACCGCAAATCCTGAGACTCAATCCTCGCTAGAGTATTCTTGGATAAAGATAAAAATTACAACTTTTATTCTTACAAAAAATACGTTTAAAAAAACAAAACAGCAAAAGAGGCCGGAAAAAAGGGCCGCTTGAAACCAGACGGAGACAGTTGCATTGCACCAGCCGCAAGATCGTTTTGGTTTCGTGCAAAACTTTTTTTTTGTCTAAACGCGCCGGCGGCGGTTCTACGGCCAGACTTTTACAATCGGCCGAGGAACCGCGCCATCACTAAAGAGCGAGGGTAGCGAGGGTTGCGTCAGCTGCATCCTTCTTATTGACATCGCTTAAGACGCAACCCACAAAACACTGGCTCCAGTCGTCCAGGCACAAGAACCGCCGAGGGGCTAGGTGTCACAGGCCTCCCGACATGAGGGAAAACCGTCGTCAATGAGATCGGACGCTCCCAGGCTTCGTAGCCCGTCGGCGGCGTAATGTGCGTAGTTTTTAGTCCATCGTCGCGGCGCTGTCGCCAGAGTGGGTTTAACGTTTGACGTAAACTCACGCTGTGTGTGGCTGTGTGCGGCTGTGTGTCCCGGGGGGGCCTGTCGGCTTCACGTTTGAGCTTTCGACGAGTACAAAGTAAAAATAACTTAATGTCAGGGCGGTCGTGCGTTCCGTCCCAGGGCACGCGTGACATCGGCCGCGCCCGACCGCGACTCGAACCTACTTCGACACCGGCCGAACAATCAAATTCTCGATCGGGAGACGCCGGCGGACAAGGAGCGCCAACCTCCGAGGTCTCGCCTGAGCCACTCAATTTTTGAGTTACGTCTCACTTCACTTACTGAAGAACGGGGAGAAGTCGCAGTCCGCCCCGGTACCGCCACGCCTCCTCGCTAAGGCACTGCTCGCGTTACCGTCGCGGTGTCGTTGGTACGCGCGGCCTCCCCCTCCCCCCCCGTCGCCTCCCCCCCCGCACCCCCCACGGCCGCCGTCGTCACAGCGGCGTGAACGAGAAGCTCACCGCCAGGCGGACGCGGGAGCGGCCCACGCGTCGGCGCGACGGGCTGTCGGGCGCCGCCGCTGGGTCGTCCTCACCTCCTCTCGCCTCATCGCGCGCTTCCCTCTCCTCGCGGGCTCTTCCGGCGTCGCCGTAGCTGCCGTTGACTCCGCGGTCCTCGGCCGGCCGAGCCGATGCGCCGCGTCCCGCTTCTCTTCTCGCGCCTGACGACGGCGACGACGATGAAGACGACGATGACGTCGCTGGCTTGGTTTCCTTGTCGGCCGACCGGGTCGGGGAGCCGGGACCGTTCCGCCTCGCCGAGATCGGGAGAGACCTCGGAGGTGGCACGAGAGCTTCGTCCGCGTTCCAGAACGACGGATCTGGTGGCGGCAACGGTCGTCGCGACAAATCAGCGGCCGTCATTAGGATATTCAATTCAATTTTCAATTAAATTCAACTTTATCGTCAATTCTGCCATATGTACAGGACATATAGACTATAGAGGATCTAAATGCCGTTTCTCTCAGACCCCGGTGTTGGCATATACATGGACTGGAACACACCTTCTTAAAATGTAAACAAGTGGACCGTGTTCTCGAACCGACGCGGAGATTGCACGGGCCAACACCGGTTGTGTGATTGATGACCGGGTCGCGTTTTGCACCCGTGGTGACCTAAACACCGCTCAACCAAACAACGACTGCCTTTTGCGAACAACCAGCATGTACAGTTAAGCTTCAGTGCATTTGAAATACGTGTGAGGTGACCAGGTGGGCTCACAAGTCAGACCGAGATAACAATGCACTACTGATGGATGACGTGATGACTGAGCGAGGACCGAGCAACGACGACCGTCACGACGACCGAGCGACGACGAGGCTTTGACCGGCGGTGCCGTGCCGTCGCTTCGAATTCTATTTGATTCTTCGAAGCGTGATGGCTACACGACGGCCTCTCATTGCAACAAGTTCTTCTTTAGTTGCAGACAGCCCTTCAACATTTAGAGATATAATAGTCAGTGCTGGCCTTAAAGGCAGGCATTGGCCTCTCTTCTTGCTCCAGACTGAGGGGCTTCTGGCGTCTGTTGAGCTTCTGGACATCGTTGTCTTTCAGCTCGGCTGTGACCGTGGAAGCGGTGACACTCGGGCGCCCGTCTGCGTTTGTTACGGTGTCGCCGCGGTGTCGCCGCGGTGTCGTCGCCACGCCGTCCGCCCTAATCGATTACCGCTATCGCCGGACGCCGGCTCCAACTCGATGAGGTCGCGGGAGGCGGCGGCCGTAGGCGGCAACATCAGCGGTGCCGGGTGCGGTCGCAGCTGCGGCGAGGGCAACGTGCGGGGCAGCGGCCCGCTCAGGAGCTCGTCCAGCGACGGGCCCAGCAGGGCCAGCTCCGTGCAGCCTGGTGATATTGATAGACAGACTGATCGATGTTTATTATTATGGCAAGAAAAATACCCACTGATGCAAGCTATTTACGGGACTCCTGCATTGACACAACAAACATGCGAGTTGCTGACAATAATTAAAATATATACAAGATTCATAAATAACCAAACATTTCAATCAACCAAAAAAAGAAGATTTATTAAACATAGCATTGCACGCATTTTTCAAATACGAGTCCAAAATACATAGCATTGCACACATTTTTTTGTTTCCAAATAACCATATAAGCTTAAGGCTGTGCATTGCGATAGTGAAAAAAACATAATCGACGAAAGAGTGCAAAAAATTGGAACCTTTAGAACACGAATCAAGATTAGTTTTGTAGCCCCCGTATTTATCGTTAGCGTAACGTGGTGGAGGGGTTTGCGTGCTCCAAACAACACCAGAGCCACGTCACCTGGAGTCTAGCACTCCTGCTCGGGTCGCCCTTGGTGAACAGGTCTGGGATGAGGTTCCAGACAAATAACGATTCGAAGACCCTCCGACTAAAGGGGGTTGCCAGAAGGAAGGGCATCCGGCTGTACAATTCTGCTTCAACACCCCCACCACTGGGTGGGGGGGGGGGGCAATCGGCCAAGCCGTTTCAACCTGGACTGCGGCCGTTTAAACCAGCAATGACAACAACATGCAGCAGCACGCGAAGGCACCCCATTCACTCGCTTGGCTGTCGGATGTCTCTGTGTACGCGCCACGCAACCGCACAGCGCGCGTTGACCAATCGCTTGGCCCCGCTCACTCGGACCGCCGCGATTGGCCGCCGGTGGTGCTGCTCACCTGGAGAGGCGTTGTTAAGGACCCCGGTGTGGGCGTCCGCAGAGTGCCTGTTGAAGGTCGCCGATGGCGGAGGTGTGGGAGACGTGGAAGGCTCCGAGCGGACTTCCCCGTCCTCGCTGGGAAGGGTGGCTGGCGAGGCGCAGGACAGGCGTACTGCGGGCGGCAGGGTGGCGCGGCGGTAACATCGGCGCCTCACACGAAGAAAGTCCTCCCCGAGGCGGTTTAATTCCCGCCTCGGGTACCTTTTCTCTGCAGAGTTTGTCTGTTCTCACCCCTTGTCGTGCGTCGGTTTCCTACGGGTTCCTGGTTCCCTCCCACAACTAAACAACAGCCATTAATCAATTGGCGATAACATCATGATATATAGGGATGCAGTGTATGGCGGGTTGGCGGTTTCCTGCAGCGCCTTGGGACCTCTAGGTGAAAGGCGCTACATAAAAGGTATTATATTATAAACATATGAATCCCGGACTTAAAAATGTGGGCTGCAAGACAGCGCCTCCCCGCCCGTCCACATGCTCTCACCACTCATATCTTGCTTCAGCACCAGCATCTTGCTGTGTCTCTTTAGCCAGACCACCTGCTGGTATTGGAGGGGGGGGGGGGGAACGGGGACGTATGTACACGCACACACACGCAGCACTGTCAAGCCGAAGCCCTGTCACCGATACCAAGAGGGCACGTAACCATTAAGGTTCGTATTTAAAACGTACCAACGAGAGATGATGTGGGCAGAGCTTACAGGACGGCCGCCCAATCAGGGTCCACAGTGCGGACATGTATACATTACAACAACCGCGATTCACCACTAAGTGACGGTGACATCACGACGGCACTCGTGCCATGCCAAATGCACTTTCGGACCACGTGAAGTGTCGAAGGTTCGCTGGCAGCTCACGGGACAGACCCAGGTGCCTTGGGTTGCCCCACTGAGATGATTTCCAGAAAAACCATGTCAAAAACACCAAATGCCGTTCGCCACTAAGTGGCGGTGACGTCACCACGGCGCCTGTGCCAGGCCAGATGCCAGAAGCCCCTCAGTCTGGAGCAAGAAGAGAGGCCAATGCCCGCCTTTAAGGCCAGCACTGACTATTATATCTCTAAATGTTGAAGGGCTGTCTGCAACTAAAGAAGAACTTGTCGCAATGGGAAACTGTCATGTAACCATCAAGCTTCGAAGAATCGAATCGAATTCGAACCTGCGGGATGGCGAGCAGGGCCTCCTCCAGGGAGCCGAAGCCCAGGCAGTACGCCACCGAGGTGGCGCTGCTGCCCGTGAACTGCGCGTAGGCGCCGGGGAAGTCGGTGAGCGAGATCTGGTGGTAGTGGTACGTGAGCAGGAGGGCGCGCACGCCTGCCGCGAACTGAAGCAGCGGCGTGAGGCGCACGCCCGCCACCGCGCCGCCCTCCGTCTCCAGCTGTGCCCGCAGGGGGGACGGCACGGCGGAACGGCGGGTTAGTAACGGCGGCGACGTCACGACGGTGCTGAGAACGCCTTATCGTGATGACAGTCGTCGTTTGTCATTCACAAAAGTTTCCTCCCACCGTCCAAAGACATGCTGCCAGGTTAATTGGCGTACTGACTAAATTTCCCCAGCTGCCCTGCGACGGACTGGCGTCCCATCCTCGGTGTGCCCCTGCCTTGCTGCCTTGCGCCCTGCGTCTGCCGAGATAGGCGCCGGCTCACCGCGACCCTGTACAGGATTAAGCGGTTTCCGAAAACGGACGGATGGATGGATGGAAACTGCAGGGTCAAATGCCGTTAGCGAGTAGCATCTGTAGAGGCCGGCGCGGCACACGAGGCCGTGGGCAGCCACACGCTCGCCCGCCCGCCCGCCCACCTCAAACATGTTGTGCATGGTGCGCAGCATGTCGGCCAGGGACAGGAATCCGTAGTCGTGCGGCGCAAGCGGCGACCCGAACACCGCGCAGTACAGCTGCTCCAGCAGCGGCAGCTCGACCAGCGCCCCCGAGCCGTGGGACATGAGCAGCAGCAGCAGACGCGTGGTGGCCATCTTCAGCGGCTTGTGGCAGCGCAGCTGAATGCGCCGGCCCGCCGGGGTGTCCACGACCTGGACGGAGGAACGGGGGCGTCCGGGCATGAGCTCGCTGTTTCCAGGGTACGCGATACACTTCTGGCAAAACGCTTGCTCAAAGGTTCCGATATGTATCTATATATACGCCGCCAACTCACATTTGTCAACAACGTGGCCCGTTTGAAAGGAAAGTATGCACGGTACAGCGGGTCCCCGTTACACCTCCAAGTCAAGAGCGAAAAAGGTTTGATGTGTATTCAAACGACGTATAACAGGGATTCGTTTCCCATGGGAATTGATGTGGTCGCACACGCGCAGAGGACGGCTTCCCGGATTGATGGACAGTTTTGCCCCAATAGGCGTTAAAATAGTTTGCGGTTGGAAGGTGCTGCGTGTCGGAATGCTTTGACGACCTTACCACGGCGAACGGGGCATCACTGCGCCATTGTCTGTGGAAACCTTGCGCGCACACGTTGGTTGGTGTGTGTTGGCACGTACTGGGTGTGTGTTGGCACGCGAGCAGTTTGAGGTGTCCTGGTATGTACCGGCGCGCGTGGCTACGTGTTGGCGTGTGTTGACGCGTCCTGCGGTGTGTTCGTTGGTGCGATTGCCCGCGTTGCTTTGCCAGCGCACACTGGGACCGCGCGTTGGTGTGTGTTGGCATGTGCCCTAACACACCGGCGCACGTTTGTGTAAGCTGGCGCGCACCGGACCGTGCTGGCAGTGGAACATTCGCGTGCGGGAGCCATTGCACGCAGGAAAGAGCGCGAGTGGTCACGGGGAGCGCTACTGTAGCGGTTAGCGCACTCCGCTTTGGAGTCGGCGGCCCAAGTTCTGATGTAAGTTTTCACGGCTCAATTTAAGAGAACTGCTCTCAAGAGCTGTTCTTTCGGGATAGCCACGTCGACGGTTCCTCCTCTCTCCATCACGACGTTTCGCCTGCGTCATCAGCTCAGTTCGACGACACTACCCACGTGGGAGGCAAAACTTCGTGGAGGGAGGAATAATACTCGACACGGTTGTCATGAAAAAGCGGCTCTTGCGAGCGTGTGCCAAATTTTATTCCCGCAAACTTGCCTTCCTGAGGTCGACTCAACCTTAACGCTCAGTACCTGACGCGCTTTGAAAAGTGTGAAAGAAAATCGCCGCCAGCCGAGGTTACGACGGGAAAAAAAAACTAAAACGTCACTGTCGAGAACATGACAAAAAACTGCTGCTAACTACTCGTCCTGTAGATGGCACATTACTTGCACATCTTTTCATTTAAATCTGCACTATATTAGTCCTATTTGGACTATATTTGTCGTAATTATAGTTTCTGTTCTAGATCTGTGC
This sequence comes from Geotria australis, assembly GCA_036362915.1. Taxonomy (NCBI): domain Eukaryota; kingdom Metazoa; phylum Chordata; class Hyperoartia; order Petromyzontiformes; family Geotriidae; genus Geotria; species Geotria australis. The sequence goes on along the minus strand of JAZEWU010000039.1, from coordinate 4,017,289 downwards.
CTTCTTATTGTCCCCCCGACCCCCAGCTTAGCTTAACTTGCAATTATGTCCTGTACATATGGCAGAATTGACAATAACGTTGAAATGAATTGAATCTTTGCGCCAGAGGGACCGTCACCTTGACGACGTGCGGGATCTTGGACAGGAGCTCCGTGACGGAGCTGACGTCGTAGTCCTGCAGGTACAGCGGTTGGCCCACCACGCGCAAGTACTCTGCCGGCAGCTCCGACGGCAACATCCCCGCCACTGCGGACGTGGAGGAGGAGGTGGCGCTAGCAGCCGAGTTGGCGGGTTCCTTGGCGTCACCGTGGTAAGACTGAGCCTTGAACACCTGCAGCAGCTGGGAGATCTGGCAAGCGAGCCCTTTCAGCTGCTCCTCCTCGGTGAGCACCAGCAGCTTGTCCTCGCCGCGGTCCAGCACCTAGGTGTCAGCGCGGATGTTTATTATTACGGCGGCGCAGCGGGTAGCGCTGCCGCCTCACAGCAAGAAGGCCCCAGGGTTCGAATCTCGGCTCGGGCGCCTTTCTGTGTGGAGTTTGTGTGTTCTCCCCGTGTCCTCGTGGGTTTCCTCCGGTTTCTCCGGTTTACTCCCACAACTTAAAAAAAACCACTCATTAATTATTTGGCCGATAACATCATACTATATAGGAAGCAGTCTGTGGCAATATGGCGCCGGCAAAACCGCCTGGCTGCCTCCTCCGCCTCTCCGCGCTTTCCTCGCGCCTCTGAGTCGTTCTCTCGTCGAATGAATACCTTTGACATTGAACGAAGATGTCCGCGTTAAAAATGTAAAATTCTTATTATTAAGTTATTATTATTACAGCAGAAAAATATGCGGTGAGCTCGCGGACGGGGGGGCGCGCCACTCACGGTGACCACGTCGGGGATGTCCTCGAAGAGGTCGGTGAGCTTGGTGAAGCCGTAGTGCGCCAGCTTGCACTGGCGCCCGTAGCTGTGGTGGTAGGCGGGGATGAAGCGCGAGAAGGCCATGCGCCCGCGCGGCATCTGCCGCAGCAGCTTGACGACCTCGCGGGCGAAGATGCGGGTCCGCAAGCGCTCCTCCTGCGAGCGCACTGCGCCAACCCGCAACGCGCGCAAGCACGCACGCGGGGTCAGGGCACGCGCGACGGCGCGACGGCGCAGGCCGCCGGAGGCACGCGCGGACGAACGCGGCTCGCCGAGACGAGGGCGGCTCGCCGAGACGAGGGCGGCAGGGTGGCTATGCAGTGGTAACATCCGCGCCTCGCAGAAAGAATGGTCTTGCCCGAGCAGGTTCGATCCCCCGCCTTGGGTGCCTTTCTGTGTGTAGAGTTTGTGTGTTTTCCCCCTGTTCTGCGTGGGTTTCAGCCGGGCTCTCCAGTTTCCTCCCGCAATAAAAAAAAAATACTCATTAATTAATTGACCGATAACATCCTAATAGATAGGAAGCAGTGTGTGACAATATGGCGCCAGCAAAACCGCCTGGCTGCCTCCTCCCGCCTCTCTGTGCTTTCCTCGCGCCTCTGAGTCGTTCTCTTGTCGAAAATGTAAATAATTATTATTACTAAGATCGCCCGCGCGGCCTCGACGGGCTGCGGGCGGCGAGTCCTATCGGCAAGCGCCTATGAAGGCAAGCGCGGTACAATAGGCGAGCGGGTGAGCGGCATCACCTGTGAACTTCACGGGACGAGTGACTGTGCAAACGGCGGTCAAAACGGCGTGTGCGTGGGGAGCAGGGCGGCGCTTGCCTTTGACGGGGATGGAGAGCACGGGGCCGCCCTCCTGCGGCGTCATGGCGATGGCGGCGTCCGGCACCTCGGCGAGCAGGTCGGACAGCTCGCACACGCCGTACTCACGCACGTCCCACTCGCGTGAGAAGCACCTGGGGCCACGCACAACAAGGAACAAACAACAAAGATCCCCGTGTAACCTTAACAGACTGTAGGGGCACGTGCCGTTAGCGAGCACCTATGAAGATCGACACAGCACACGAGGGGGTGAGTGACCAGCACCACGGCCGGCCGCTTTTATCTCCCCAGTGGCGATGTTTACACACTGCGCACCAGGTACTCATTTGAGGCTAAGTCGACCTAGGGGAGGCCCATGACCGATTCAGAAAATCGTCACGTGCGTGGGTGTCATCTGGGTTCTCCGGTTTACTCCCGTAACTAAAAAAACGCTTATTAATTTACCGGAGGAATATTGCGAAGCAAAACTGTCACAACTGCCAAAAACTGTCGACGGTTTTTGCTTGCCTTTCAAAATTCCGCTTGATTTGACTGGCCGTCAGGTGGTGAGGGTTTATAGTTACGTCTACACGACCTAACCCCCAGAAGCCACCCATTTCAAATTAAACAAAAAAAAACAATCGGGCGAGCGAATAAAATCAGGACTCCAAATGGGAGCTATCCATCACACACCTCGTGCACGTGACGGCTTACCAGTGGTAGGCTTGAGCGAAATCTTGTATGCACACTTGCTTGCTGGCCTGGGCCTTGAGCAGCTTGAGGAGGTCCTGAGTGAAGCGCTTCACCTGGACTCGGTGCGTCAGCGTGAGCAGCCGCCTCCCGCCCAGCCCCAGGATCTGTCTCCCGCGTAGCAACCGAATCCAACGGCACAAATGTAAACGGGGCTAGAAACAAAACCAAGACATACGCAGGCGTAGAGAGACAGCAGTCGATGTTTATTATTACGGCAAAAAATACCCTGCGAGCGTGCGAGCTCCGCAAGCGGGATTGCTGCGACACAACACTGGCTCCCATCTCTAACACCGGCTCCTATCTCTAACACTGCCTCCTATCTCTAACACCGGCTCCTATCTCTAACACTGCCTCCTATCTCTAACACTGCCTCCTATCTCTAACACTGGCTCCCATCTCTAACACCGGCTCCTATCTCTAACACTGGCTCCCATCTCTAACACCGGCTCCTATCTCTAACACTGGCTCCCATCTCTAACACCGGCTCCTATCTCTAACACTGCCTCCTATCTCTAACACTGGCTCCCATCTCTAACACCGGCTCCTATCTCTAACACTGGCTCCAATCTCTAACACTGCCTCCTATCTCTAACACTGGCTCCAATCTCTAACACTGCCTCCTATCTCTAACACTGGCTCCAATCTCTAACACTGCCTCCTATCTCTAACACGGGCGGGCGGGCGGGCGGACGCACGCACGCACGCACGCACCTGCAGGACGTGCGGGACGGCGTCGAGCAGGTCGCCGAGCCGCGCGTAGCCGTACTCGGCGACGCGGCACTGCTTGCCGAAGTGGTGGTGGTAGGCCGGGATGAAGCGCGCGAAGGCCAGCAGGCAGCGCGGCTGCGTGCGCAGCAGCTCCACCACCTCCCGGGCGAACGCGATCAGCTGCGGGTTGCCCACGGGGCTCTTGCAGCGCGACGCCAGCCAGGCGTCTGCGCCAGTGGGACGGGACGGGACGGAAAGCGCGACGCGTACGCCACGGGTGAGCGACGCGGGCAGGGTTGCGCGGGCGGCGACGTCCGCGACTCGCACAAACGAGGCGAGCCGGATCAGGTTCCGGATCTGGCACCAGCTCCGCTCGGCGTTGTTAACATTTAATTCAACTTTCTTGTCAATTCTGCCATATGTACAGGATATATAGAGGATCTAAATGCCGTTTCTCTCAGAAACCCCGGTGTTGACATATACATGCATCTGTTGTTAAATAGGAGGGGCACCGGGCGCTCTGCGGCCCTTGTCACCCTCGTGGCAATATTTACTAGGTACTCATTTGAGGCTAAGTCGATCTAGGGGAGGCCCAAGACCGGTTTGCTGGCACCATATTGCCACACACTGCTTCCTATATATTATGATGTTATCGACCAACCAATTAACGAGTGTTTTTTTTCAAGTTGTGGAAGGAAACCGGAGATCCCGGAGGAAACCCACGCAGAACAGGTGGAGCACACACAATCTCCACTCAGAAAGGCGCCCAAGGCGGGAATCTAACCGCCTCGGGCAAGGCCATTCTTTCTGTGAGGCGCGGATGTCACCACTGCGCCACCCTGTCTTTGTGCCGTACGCGTGCCGTACCCCCCCCCGACGCGCACGCACGCACGCACGCTCGCACGCCATCCGCGTACCGCTGTTGGGCGGGGGCGGCTTGTTCTGCACCCACTTGACCACCTTGACTCCGTTCTGCGCCATCACCACGTGCACGCCCTGCACGCACGCCGCCAGGTGCTCCAGCGGGACGCCGTGGCCGGCGCTCGAGGCCATCGGCGCCGGCCCCGCGGCGTCGTCGCCCTCCTCCGCCACCGCGTCGCCGTTGGCGACCGGGACCGCCTCCGTGTCGCGAGGCAGCGCTCCCATCTCCACCTCGTAGCAGTCGGGGAAGCTGCGCGGGCGATCGGCAGCGTCGGAGCAAAGGTAAAGTTCGACGCGCCACCCCCCCCAGGCGCACGCTTGCTTTTTTCCGTTTTTTTACACGTGGAGATTTTTTGTTTACAAACATTACAACGAGGCAGTTGAGGTGGTTCGGGCATCTGGTAAGGATGCCCCCTGGAAGGCTCCCCCGGGAAGTCTACCAGGCACGGCCCACTGGGCGGAGACCTTGAGGTTTACCCAGGACACGCTGGAAGGATTACATCCTTTGGGTGGCGTGGGAACGCCTCGGAATCCCCCAGGAAGAGCTGGAATCTGTTGCTGAGGAAAGAGATGTCTGGTCCACTCTCCTTGGACTGCTGCCACCGCGACTCTCACCAGGACAAGCAGTTTAGAAAACAGACGGACTGACGGATGGATAACAACAACCCCTGCGCGGCTAGCGAGCGAGGTTACCTGAGCAGCGGCACGGTGCCGTCGTGAGAGTGGAGCAGCGCGTGCACTTGTGCCGCAAAGCTCTTCAGCGACATCACCACGAAGGGCAGCTGGCTGTACTCCAGCTCCAGGTCCCTCCCCCTAGCAGGCACACGCGACCAAGACAACAGATCCCCCCCCCGTTTGGCCATAGTCCGAAACGTCGCCCGTTATATACTACTAGCAAAGTGCCCGCCCTCCGCGGGATCGTGTCTCAAGGGTCGAAAACGTTCTTGTGACGTCAGCATGAAGGTGGACGAGAATGCATAAGCCGGTTGATGGTACTCGTGCGAAAGAGGGAATTCAAAGCTGAAGTGGTGTTAAAGTATCGGAAGAGTACTCGGTAAGCGGGACGCAAAGCTGAAATAATGTATTGATGTAGGTTTCCACGGCTCGATGTATAAGAATTGCTTAATGATGTAAAATCTCTGAAGTGTGGCCAATGGCCAGCAAATTCGCAAAGCTACTCATCATCGCTTGCATCTCCGCACGGCCTCAGTAAACCCGCATCTCGCCGCCTCGCGTAATACATCGCCGTGGACCGAAAGCAAGACTTTCATTCAGGAAGCGATCGCTGGACGCCGAACAGTCCGTCAGTTTTACTTCAACTGGAAGGAACTGTTGAGCTATGCAGGTCTTTTTAACAGTTGTCCGGCAGAGAGGGATAAGCAAGTTAGTAAATAACTTGAGCTACACCTGGGATTGGACGGCAGTCCATCACGCGGCATCGGGGGCCAATTTAGTCAGTACACTTAACCTAGGCGGGGCGTCTTCGGGCCGCGGGACGGAAACCCACGCAGACACGGGGGGAGAACGTGCAAACACCACGCGGAAAGGCACCCGAGCCGGGCATCGAACCCGCGAGGGCAATCAAAGCGGGGGGACACTCCTCGCCGTGAGGAGACGGTGCTACCCGCAAAACGACCGCCAACGCCCCGCGGCTCTCACTCGATGTCCACGGTTGCGGCCGCGTACGGCGAGTGCACGGGGCAGTAGGCGTCGTGGTGCGCCAGCTCCTCGATCACCACCGGGCTGCTGCCGCACGACGAGAAGTTCCGCTCCCGGGCGGTTGCGGTTGCCGCCGCCGCCGCCGCCGCCACTGCCGGAGCGGTGGCGGAGGGCGGCCCGACGTACGGACCGTTCCGCAGCTGGAGAAGCGACACGAGGCGGCACGAGGAGCCGTGGTCGTGCACGCACAGCAAGTCCGTCAGCTGGTGCAGGTCCGACACCACAAGTTTGTGGCCGTACCTGGGCGGGCGGGCGGGCAGGCGAGCGGGAGAATCGGATGATCGAGTGTTGCCGAGTACGCTCGCTCACGTATTCGGTAGAAGAATTATTAGGAGGCGTGTGTTGTGAATATTCCGCCCCCACCCCCACCGTGGATCGTAGCCCTACTGTGGTGAAGGGGTTTGCGTGTTCCAATGAACCCCGGTGCCTGGAGTCCAGCACACCTGCTAGGATGTCCCTGAGTGAACAGGTCTGGAGTCTAGCACTCCTGCTAGGGTCTCCCTCAGTGAACAGGTCTGCGAGAAGGTTCCAGACAAAATAAGGATCCGAAGACCCTCCGACAAAAGGAGGTTGGCGTCGGGAAAAATTCTGCTCCAAAAACCTCACCATTGGGGGGGCAACCAACCAACCCGGGTCAACCTGGACAGCAGCCGTTTAAACCAACGACAACAACAACAAAAAACAACCGGCAACGGGGGCGAGCGAAAAACCTACCGCTTTTCGTAAATCTCCGCGAAGTGGTGGAGGGGCAGGGTGCCCCCAGGCGCTTCGTGCAGGATCCCCATAGCCTCCAGCCTGCTCGCGGAGGCAACGACAACACGACCGAACCACCGCGACGCTCAGCCCGAGAGCAGCCACGGCGCCGCGCCGTCATGCCGTGTGGTGGCGAAGGCACGTGCGGAATCCACCGTTCCGTCTAAACGTGCTAGTGTTTTGACCTCGCAGGTGTGGGTATTACACCAGGTGTGGGTTTTACTCCAGCTGCTCCAGATTTCTTCCCACACTCGTTAATTGGCTGGTAACAACTTAATATGCACAGGACCGCAGAGCTTGGGCAGTTGTTGCCGCCGGCTCATCGGGGGGGGAGCTGCCTACCCCCGCTTGTCTGTGGCTCTCCTCATTTCCAAGTGAGTGAATAATGTGCAGCGGAATGTTAGAAGTTGATATTATCACAATCGTCGTCATCGCACACAGCGGTGGGCTGGACCGGCGACCCTTCCACCCATCAACACTTTCTCTATTCAACAGCAGCGTTTATCACCATCAAAGCAATATGTTACATGTCAAAGGTGGAATATAGCCACATTAAGCACAGAATCCAACTTAATGTAATGGGTTTTTAACACCCAACATAGCGTCACGGGTTTTTAACACCTAAATTCACGCAACGGATTTTTTACACGGTCACTGGCGAGCCAGCTTGGACCGTGAACTCGCCACGATCGAGAGAACTCGAGCTGACTCCAGGTGGGCCCGTTGGGACTCCCCAGCCAGGATCTCGGCGATTCGACCAGCTTCATCCAAACCTTACGGGCGATCCACCAACACGGGGCGATCGCCAATGCGCAGGCGGCGATGGTGGCGGTGGCTAACCTGAGGGTCTGCAGCGGTGACGGGCGCAGGGGCTCGACGCCCTCGTTCCCCAGCGGCGCGTGGACGCGCCGGCCCGCGACCTGGCAGTGCTGGAGCATGCTGGCGCTCAGCGCCGCCTCCTGGGCCCTGCCCATGCGCACCAGCGCCCGCAGCTGCTGCTGATCCGCATGGCCGCGCAGCTCGATGCCCTTAACCTGAAGGGGCGAGACGAACGTGGCGCGGATTTAGAGCGCGCGCGCCGCAACCGTTTGCCGGAGAGGTTAAAAATATTAATAATTTTAACAATTTTACATTTTTTACGCGCGCATATTCATTCAATGTCGAAGATATTCATTCCACGAGAGAAGGACTCGGAGGCGCGGCGAGGAAAGCGCAGAGGCGGAGGAGGCAGCCAGGCGGTTTCCCGGCACCATATTGCCACACTGCTTCCTATATTTTATGATGTTATCGGCCAAATAATTAATGAGTGTTTTATTTTAAGTTAATGCGGTAAACGGCTCCGCGTTTCGAGGGTCCTCGCCAAATGGCGGATGCTTGATTGGTGGACTTTGATATTTTCACTGAAACAACAAGTGGCGTATGCAAGCGGAGAGTGGTTGCGTGCTCTGCGCATTACGCGCGTTCGCACTTTTTTCCCCGGAAAAGTTTCCGGGCGCCGCGTCATCGCTCGGACATTCCCCACGAAAAAGGGAGAACCGGCGAAAGGCCGGCGTTTCACACCGCCTGCCTACCGCTTGCCTACCGCTAGCATCGGCCAAACCCACTGTCTCGCGCGTGGGGGTGGGGGGGGGGGTGTTGCCAACCTGGCCAAACTTGAAGGCTTCGCTCAGCTCCTGCATGGTGCCACTCCACTGCGCCTTGCCGTCCAGGTTGCCGACGAGTACGTCGTCGGGGCGGCCCGCGCCGGCCCCCGGGTAGACGTAGCCGTACGGCGCCGGGACGTAGCCGGGCGGCGCGGGGGGGCCGGCCGCCACTGTGCCGCGGGGCACCACACCGCCGGGGAACACCAGCTGGTTCATTGGCGTCCCCAGCCGAGAGCTGCGGGAGACGGCGGGGCGCACAGGCGGCAACCGCGATGAGCCGACAGGCGCGAGGCGGTGGCCCCCCCCTACGTGCGTGCGTCGTCAGGTAACGATGCGTTGCTTTGACGAGCGATAACGCGCGCGCCGCTAGGCCCGAGCGACTAATGCGTTGACACTTGCGTCGTCATCCCTAGTCTACAACGCGACTTCTTTCAGTTAAACCATTCGGAAGGCTGGTCGATGCCTCCAACGCAGGAGGGCCGAAAACGTCGCGAAAGAGAGAGGAGAAAACGCTCGGCGCGACCGTCCCGAAAGAACGGCTCTTCGAAGCAATTCTCACGCGCCCGAGCGATGGAAACCTACGTCGCGGTACGACCGCTCACGAGCTGGGGTGCGGAGAGCCGCTCACCTGGGCACCCAGGTGATGGGGCAGGGGGCGACGATGGGGAACGGGGGCTGGTGGGAGGCGTGGAGAAGCGGCACGGTGCCAGGCGGCGGGGCTGGCGCCAGCGGCTGAAAGAACGCGGCAGGGTTCCCCGAGGGGGGCGCCTCCGCGGCCACCTGCGGGCCGCCCCCTTCGCGGATCAGCGGGGGGCACGAGTCCGGCCTAGGGAACGGGGTGGCGCAGCGGTAATATAATAATAATACTAAATTTATAGCGCGCACACATTAATTCAATGTCGAAGGTATTCATACGACGAGAGAAGGACTCAAGAGGCGCAAGGCTAACATCACGACGCCTTACAGTTTGCTGGTGACGGTGCCGGTCCGGCGCCCGTACCTTGCAGCCTCCGCATTGCGCCCGTCTCTGTGGGGGGCATTGTTGGACGGCGCGAGGAGCGGAGCGACGGGGGGTCCGGGCGAGCCGCCCCTGCCGGCGCCCCCCGTTCCTCCACGCCGGTGCCTTTTGGAGCTCGGCTGCTGCTGCTGCTGCTGCTGGTGCTGTCGTCCACCGGAGTTGGTTTCCTGCATCACAGATGATTGCGACGTGAGCTACGCTGACGTCTCCGGGCGCCGCCGCAGGACAAAACGAGCGCGACCCGCAAGTCGCTAGAGACAATGGCGATGCGTGCGTCGGAACACAACCAAAGCAATCAAAAGGCATATCAAGGGAGGAGGAGGACGCACCGATACAATTGAAATGGGTTCTCATGCGCGTTCAATAGTGTGCACCGGAGTGTTGATCATGTATCGTTCGTGAGACTTGTACGGACGTTAAATGTTAATGCTGAGGCACCGTACGAAACTGGGCAGAAACGAAGAATTCTCTAATGGAACTGCAACCCTGAATCGCGACATTTTATTGAATCATGGCGGGGGGGGGGCGGAAGCGGGGCTGGATCCTTGTTCAATCATTACATAATAAACACGCACCTCACTGCCGCGACTAACGCCGACAAAAAGCGCCGCGGGACCGATCGTGCGTCGCTTGACAACAACCGCGCGAACACTTCCCACGAGACCCGGCGGGGCTCACAGACCTTCGCGTTTCCGGCCGCCCGTTCCTCTCCGTGGGGCGAGCACTTGGCGACCGCGTCGCAGGCCTCGGGGTTCTTCGCCGCCGCGCCGTGCCTGTGCGCCGCCCTCCCGCCGCCCGATCGCGCGCCGCTGTTCGGCGGCTGTTTCTCCTGACCGGACGGAGGCGCCGCCGCGGCTCCCGCGCCGGTCGCGGCCCTGTCTCTCGGCTGCTGCTCTTTGACCCGGCTAGTCGACAGCTGCGGCGACGATGACGGCTGTGGCGGCAACAACGACGATTGCCCGACGGTGGCGCCGTTTCTTCCGCCGTCCTCCGCCGCGTCGACCCGTCGTTGACCCCGCCTGCCTCCGCCGCCGACGCCACCGCCGACGCCACCGCCGCCGCCGCCACCGCCACCACCACCACCACCGCCACCAACCGCAGCAGAAGGCGACCGCGACTGCTTCTCGAGTGGCCTGCCGCCGCGCTCGAAGGCACCGTTAAGCTCGTCCGCATCGTGTCGCCTGCCCCCGCCTCGCCGGTGCACGGGGGGAGCGGGCGAGTGCGGCTTCTCGTTCCCCTCCAGCTTCTCTCGGGGAAGCACCGCTTCCGGCGCGTTGCCGCCGCCGCCGCCGCCGCCTCCGTCTTCCTGGGGCAGGAAGGACGCCGAGATGCGGCTGCCGTACACGTCCTCGTTGTCGAGGCGGCGCTGGGCGCGGCGGGCGCGCACCGGCGACGGGAAGCGCAGGCACGCCGTGCCGGCCGACACGCTCAGCACCTTGCCGCCGCAGTTCTCCGAGAGCTGGCGCAGGCGGGCGCCCACGTGCCGGGTGTCGCGGCCGGTCGGCAGGTTGTTGATGTAGAGGAGCGTGTGGCAGGGCTGCGCGCGGGAGGGCGGCGGAGGCGCGCGACGGAGCGGGTCGACAGGGGGGGGGGATATGAGTAGAGGGGCGCAAAAAATGCCTGGTTAATGCTCGCGACGCGCGTGCGACTTAACGAGAGAGCCACGAAGAACGATGCCCCTTAGCTGCCAGTGCTGCCGCCCGCATCCCGGAAAATGACGCACCCCTCTCCAGTCTAGGCTGGAGCAGCACTCCGCGGCACTCCTCTCGGTAAGTGCCGCCGAGCTGCAAGAGCTGCCCGTCTGTCAATACGGCGCTGCCACCCTGTAGTTGTTTCCTTCCGTAACAATCACCCTTGCTGTGAGTGCTGCATCGCCAAGGCTCTCACTGTGAGCATCGTCCCCCGTCTGAGTAACACCCTCCGGAGTGCTCACCTCCATAAGTGCTGTCCCACCTGCGCAACGTGTGCGTGCGATTTTATTAAATCGCCTTGGATAAGGCCATGTGCTAAACGGCTGTTAAGCTACATATAATACGGTAGTTGGGGTATCATTCCAGATCGTTTTCCACGTTCCTATTGGCTGGTCGTGTCACGTGACAACTCCGCAGCGGATCTCGCCAAACAGCCGTATGCTGTTCTCTCGGTTCGGTGCCGATCGCATCATAGCGATCTAGCTGCGCTTCTGAGAACCAAACCTAGCATGGGCCGCCGTAAAGTCCAGTAACAATAACGACCCTCTTCCACGTTAGTCCTGCCTTCCTCCATCAACAACCACGAGTGGCAGCACCCACCAACAACCGCCACCAGCTAATACGCGTCGGCCTCCCCCCCCCACCCCACCCCCACGCCGCCGCCGCTCCGCGTTTGCCGCCCGGGCACCTGGGGCGAGGGGCAGGGCGGCAGGTCGTCGACCAGATCCTCGTAGGGGATGGCTGTGTTGGCGTGGTGCATGAGCGCGCTCGACGCCTGCGTCTTGTGCACCAGCACCACGGTGAAGCCGTTCCGGTGGCGCAGGTCGCTCAGCTCCAGCGCGAAGTTCACGTCGCCTGCGGGCGGGTGAGAAACGGCGGCGCGGCCCGGCAAAGCCACTCAACATCACCGCATTTTACAAAGTGTCCAGTTTGCAAGCAACCCAGGCATGCTTGTGGCAATAAACATGCAAACGAGAGACCCTGGAGGAAACCTACACAACAGAGGAGGGGGGGGGGGGGAAAACATCCAAACCCCACCAAGCATAAATAGGCGCCCACGTCGGCCAATCGAAGCCAACCCCTTCTTGCTGTTAGGCCACACGTGTTACCGTTGCGCCACACATGTGCCGAGTGTTTGTGTCTATGTGTAAGTTCTTGTGCTTCAATGTTAATTGTTTAATTTAGATTGGCGTTGTTTCCCCCTCATGTCTGTCTCTCTGTCTTCCTGTCTCTGTGTCCCTATGTCTCCCCCTGTCGCTCACCCTCCGTCTCTCTCCGTGTTTGTCTTTAAGGAAGTGACGGCCATCTTAGGGGACGCTGGCAGATTGCCAGTTTCACGACCTTTAAGTGTATTCGAAGCAGCCTTAATCATTTAATTAATTTTTGTTGTTTTGGTTTTTATTAGTTTTTTCTGTCGTTGTTGACATGCCGTTCTCTCCGCGGCCCTTGTGCTTTGTGACCCTCGAGTGAAAGGCGCTCTATAAAATGCTATTATTATTATACGAGAGGGGGGGAGGGGGGGGAAGTCCTCACTGGAGATGAGCACAACGGTGGCGGGAGCCGAGTGCGTTTCGGCGAAGCGTCGCATGCTCTGCTTCAGCTTGTCGTCGGCTGCATTCTTAGCCGTGGCGTTGATGTGCACGACCGTCACCTGCGCTGCACACAAAGATAGGGCCTCTCTGTAGCTTCATCAGACTTCCAGGGCAAGTGCCGATAGCCGGCACCTATGAAGACCGCTTTTGTCGCGCCACTGGTGATGTTTGCGTACCCCATCGGGCACTCATTATTTAAGGCCGAGTCGACAGAGGGGAGGACCAGTGGCGGTGTATATAATCACCGGCAATCTGCACAACATCAAGAATTCAGGTCTTAAGTTAGTTTTATTTTCCACTAATTGATTACTCTTCTGAAACGTCAGAAAGCCAACAGCAATATTCTTCAAAAGCACATCAGGTCACAGCGCTCATGTCAGCAGAATACCTCTTTGAGAGATGCCAGAAAAAACGTGTTACACGTTTGGAACAAGATCGCGTACTCTGCTAACTTTAACAATGATGATTTAGACTTACAAGGGACCCTTATACGATGGATCCAGAACGCCATAGGTATAACGGAGGAAACTACGCGAGAAGGAGCGGGGGGGGGGGACAGTGCGACTAACGAGAGCAGACAGATGCCCGAGAGCGAGCGGCCTTGTTAAACAAGACGTGGAGTCTTCAGCCGGCGTCGATAAGTCTCCGCCGTGGACCCGCCACTCGCCAGAAGCCCGCGCGCCCGCACCTGCGCGTTGTTGAGCTCCTGGATGACCTCGCGCTTCTCCTTGCTGATGTCGCACACGCACAGGAACTCGGCTTCCCGGTGCCCGGCGAACAGCCGCTGGCGCACGCGCTGCGCCACCGACATGGCCGAGCGGCCCGTGGGCACCGAGCAGTTCTCGATGTCCCAGAAGACGCCGATCGGCGGGAGACCGTCCCTGTCGCCCGCTCCGCCCGCGCCGCCCGCCGGAGGCAGCTCGGAGGACGCGGCATCTGCGAACGCCGAACGGCACGCACGCTCTAGTTGACCGGAGCGGAGTTGGCACCGCGTTATGTAATAAGCGTTTGTGGTAACGATCGCAGTTTATTACGCGTTGCGCGTACTCGTTCGACGGAGACGATATTCGGTTGAAGAGAACGAGGAAACCGCAGAGAGGCGGGGAGGGAGAAGGCAGCTACATGGTGAGCTGGCGCCAACATTTGCAAGACACTGCATTCTATTTTTAATGAAATTTCGTTTTCTTTATGCACCTATGTTCGAATGTCTGCTAAAGATGATGATGTCACTCGAGGCCACGAGATACCATTTTTTCATGGGAAAAGCGTGAATTGACATCATATTAGGGCCGTAATTTTAGGAGTTTGAATCACATACCACAGGTTGTCGTTGCCTTACTTTAACAATGACTAAAGCAAAAGAGACTGCCGACTATATTTACGGCCAGCACGGTGACATAGCAGGTAGCTCTGTCACCGTGCCGGTCAATTAATTAATTGTTTTATTTTTTAAGTCGTGGGAGGAAACCGGAGAGCCCGGAGGAAACCCACGCAGAACAGGGGGAGAGAACACACAAACTCCACACAGAAAGGCGCCCGAGGCGGGGAGTCACGCTTCCACTCCGGGCACCTCGGGCGCACGACGGAGCGGGGGCTCCGTTGAGCAGTGACGGGGGCGGGATGTCGGGCCACACGCAGGCGCCGAACACGGGCCCGCAGGGGTCGGAGGGCACCGGCGCGGACCCCCGCCTGGGCTGGGAGACGGTCGTCTCGCTCGCGGTGCCCTGGGTCGGCGACGGACGGGGCCAGATGGGCAGAGACACGTGGCATGGTGAGGAGGGGAGCGGGTGAATTGTTGGGTGGTGTGGGGAGGAACAACACAGAGACGGGACGGAAGGTGGCGCGAGGTGGGTTGCGCGATAAGTCAAATGCAATATCTAAGTGATGAGACAAGCTACGACAGCAGGAAGACTTGTGCAGGCTGGAAACAACGCGGCAAGGCTGAGAGCACTGTACGTGCAGCTCAGTGGTCATATGAGTTGTGAACAAACCCGTGTGTGGGTTAAAGAGATGCAACATCATTTTAGGCGAATAATACACAACTCAAAGGGCCCCATTGGTCGTATATGGCCCAAGGGCCATCGTTGTAAAAAAAACCCGGTATTAAGTAGTTGTATTTTTCCTTCAGTAATATTAAGAACATATTTTCTTTACGTAAACTAAAAACAATGTTATCCATAAGCAATAGGCAGAAGTTGAATTAAACCTTCTGCAGAGAATTGTCAGGGTGAAGGGTAGGTTGAAAAATAAGCATAATGAACCCCATGGCAATAGCAACTGCAACAGTAGGGCAGTGTGTGCAGGAATTGTGATTATTCACAAGCTAGTTTTGAACAATCTCATTGTGTGACTAGGGTTACCACGTCTTAATCTCAGCGGGCTCTCAGTCACTTAAGTGAAAGGAAACAAAACCAATTTGGCCAACGCTTTAAAAAAATGTAAATTATTATTATTAAGGCACTATTTAGATAATAATTCTTAACACACTCTGCACATACTTGCACTAAAAATGGCAATGCGGTTTCACCACGAGACAGAACAGGAAAAAAGTGGGCGAAGGAAACCGTATCAACCCCCATTAAACCGACCCTCGTGAAGAAAACGGCGAACGCACCTTGCAGTGGCAGCCTTGGCAGTGGTGCCCATGCACGTGTGCAATCGGGATCGGGAGTGAGGGGCAGTGCAGGTGAGCCGACGTAGTACCACCACCACCACCACCGGGAGGGAGGAGAGCGTGCTGTCGGCGGTGCTCGTCGCGCTTCGCGCAGTGTCCAGGAAACGGCAACGAGGACAGCGCCTCGGCCGCGCAGAGCGGCGCCGGGGCGCTGGCCAACGCTAGCGACCCGCAGCCCGGGCAGGCGGCCGCTGCCATCGACGCCAGATAGGACGGCGCGGCCTGAGGCCGGGCGCGGACGCCGAGCGAGCCGCAGCAAAACTGGCCGGGCGTCAGCAGGCCCGAGCCGTGGTCCGCGGGCGACGCCGGCGCTTGGTCCCCCCGGTAAGAATCCCGGGGGTGGCAGGCGCAAGCTGCGTCGGCGTCGAGGCCGCGGTGATAGGGCGGCGTCGCGCCGCACGGCGCGCAGGCGCAGCTGCTTACTTGGCACGAGACGTTAGCGGACGAGGAGTCGATGGCGGGGGGGCAAGCGCTCTCCTGCTGGGGGCGCGGTGCCAGCATCGTCATGGGGTTCAGCAGCGTGGCGGATGCGTGCTTGAGGTTGGCGTCGGCCATGTTGAACACGGCCATGGGCTGCTGCTTGGCCATGCAATAGTGCTGCGCTGGGACGGCAAGCCGAGATGGGAAAGCCGGCTTCAGAGTACGTCAACCAGACAACTGTCACCAATAATGGAGAAAATCAGCGAGGGCTTTGTGATGTGTTGTGGCCTTTTCGTCAAGATGTGAATGTGACGCACGACAGATTAGATTAACTCCGTACCAACAAAAGCCACCGTAATTCTCTCGACTCATTGCGAGGATCATTCTAGGAATAGTTGGCCAATATGTATTCTGTAATTTTTTGTTCTGCACATAATATATAGGAAGCAGTGTGTGGTAATATGGCGCCGGCAAACCGCCTGGCTGCCTCCATCACCTCTCTGCGCTTTCCTCGCGCCTCTGAGTCGTTCTCTCGTCAAATGAATATCTTCGACAATGAATGAATATGCGCGCGTTATAAATGTAAATTTATTATTATTAAGTAAGTTGCCCTCTGATGGACTGGAGTCCCATCCTGGGTATAGCCCTGCCTTGCGCCCTGTGTTTGCCGGGATAGGCTCCGGCTCACCGCGACCCTGTACAGGATTAAGCGGTTTCTGACAACGAGATGAGATTAAGTAAGATTGTGTGCTTGCAGAAAACCCACCATGCATACAACAGTGGAAGAAAACAGCGGGCAAAAAAAGCGCCGAGCGCAGGCTAGCCCGCTCACCGGCGTTCGCGGCGCGGACACGGAGCCCTGCGCGGGGAAGAGCGGCGGGCGAGTCGGGGCCACGAGGGGCTGCGTGAGTGACAGGCAGCCGGACAACTGCAGGTACCAAGCGCCGGGATCGGTCCTCGCATGGCCCTCGGGGAGGTGGAAGCCGCTGCTGCCACCCGCGAGCTCTGTGGCCGCGTCGCGAGAGGGCAGCCCCCACTCGGTGCGCCGCTTAATCGTCGGTCCAGTGATCGCTCATCCTCCGCTCTGGCGGGAGTGTTCGATGCGGGAATGCCTGAGGGCTGGGGGTGCACGACGCGGGAAAGTGGAAGTGGGCGAGTGGCGACGCGTGCAGGTTTGCAACGGGAAAGTGCTTTTTAACGCGTGGAAGTGCTCCAGAGAACGTATACTTACACATGCCTTTCAACGTAACTAATAATAAACGAATGCTAACACTCATCAATAACCCTGACCTAATGGAAAATCAATTCTAACAGCCGATGTTTTTGACAATGTCCTTGCTTTATAGCAGAACAAAGGGCCGTTTCATGAAATACCACCTATGATGGGAAATATGTTGAGTTTGTTATTTGTACTTACGTACAACTGCCAACACAGTATCACAAAAACATTGTTCACAACATTCCAAGGAAAAGCTGCAGACCTGCAGTCATTTACTCATGTCAGTGTTGTTAAATGACGTATGCATTCAGAAATATGTACGTAAACACATTCACACTGTTCAAGTAGAAAATGTAAAAATGATGCGTACAAGACTCATCAAGATGCAGCAATTCCTCAAAGTCACGCATACGTGATATATCGACGCATGTGTGCAAGGCATCATGTAAAGGTGACGTAGCCCTGCAATTACTTGCTCAAGCAGCTGCTGGCAGAACAGCCTCCTGTAGAGGGCGTTTAATAAGAAATAATCTACATTTTAAAAGCACCTTTCACCCACAGGTCTACTCTCCCATTGTGGCACACAGCCTTTGTGCATACGCAAAAACAAACTGCATTTCCTTCATATGTGTGCGGTGGTCAAACGTGACGGAGCGACAGCCCCAGTGATAGGGTGCTAGACAACTGTGAATGGGTTATGTACTCACGGACTGCCACATTTGCTCAAATGTATTTTGACGATGACGTCAAACGCGACGATCACAATGCTTCTTTCGGACATTCTGAAGGCTTTTCCATATCCACGTAGGCTATTTTTCTGTTACGTGTTGCTATGTTATTTAAAATGTATAGTTTGCCTAGTATTTCATTACAGATGTGAGCGCTTCTTATATTACTTTGTAATCGGATTTCACATGCTATTGTAATATATTTTTGCTTTAAGCTTTCTTCTTTCATATGGCAGGATGAAAAAGCACGAGTTTTGAAACGCTTTATAGTTTGATGAACGCTTGGCTTTTTCAACCAGTCCAAGGAGGCAACGGGCGCTATATAGATAGCAGCATTTATCGGCCATGGGTTTGATGGTTTGGGTTTAACCGGTCGCAGTTCGCCGAATCTTTGATCCTCCCCGCATTTGTGGAAGGTGAACGCGCGTCTCACACGTGGCGTTTGTGCGCGGTTTAGCGTGGTCCCTACTTTACTCCACCGTACTTCCAATAACATCCGCGCTTGACAGAAAGAAGGTAGTGCCCGGGAAAGGGCAAGCACCCCTCAGGGGCTTTTCTATGCGGAGTTTGTGTGGTCTCTGGCCGTTCTGCGTGGGCTCTCAGGTTTCCTCCCACAACTAAAAAAGGACTGATTAATTAATCTTAATATAATAATAATCTAGTTTTGTAACGCGCGCATTTTCTTCGGGCGCGTTGCACCCCTTGATTCGGGGCCGCGTGGCTGCCTACCTCACACCCTCTCTGCAGTTTTCTGCAGCGCCTTTGGAACTCTGGGTGAAAGGTGCTCTATAAATGTAACAAACTATTATTATTGACATCAAAGTATTATTGACATCAAACGGCGTAGAACACACGTGCAGCCAGTCACAGTTGCGTAAGATGCTATTTGACAATTACATAAACTACAGCGGTGTCAATAAACCCGGCGTTAAACAAGTAAAACACACCGTACAAAGTGAAGGGAAGCAGAGTTTTTACAACCCTGACCCCAGTGGTGGATGTTCCAAGTTCCGTGAACAGGGGCCAGTGTGCCCTCAGCGAACAAGGGTTAACACTGCTCTTACAAAGCCAACAACCCTTTCAAAAAAATGCAAACACAAATCTTAGGTCGATACCTTCAAATTACCTATGTCTCAGAGCGGACAACGCTCTGCTTTTCAGGGCATCCTAATGGTTTTATTCTCTAAATAACAATACGGCGTCCAGTACGCTTTACCGTATAAAGCCTCGGCCTAGACCGCGGGGCTAAACATCTCAAATTCATAACATTCCGTGAAGGCGCTCGGGGTGCAATGCGTAACTGTAAAGCCACCGGGGGCTATACCAGTTGGCCCTTGTTCACCTGCCGTCGCTGTCCAAGCCGAGTGTCCTATAGTCGGAGTAGCCGGTTGAGGATACAGAGGGGGGCAAAAGCGCCGCGCTCAGTCGCGACCAAAGCGTCTCGCTGTAAACAGCGGGCCGCTGCCGTAAAGATCTGCTCTTGTCGTCACGTGCTGTCGCAAAAACAGCCGCTTCCAATTGCCCCCCGCCCCTCGGACGTGAATGTGGCGAACGGTGTCGTAAAACGAGCTGGCTGTTAGATTAGGAAATGGCGACCCCCCCCCATTTCCACACCGGTTCCCCAGTCCCCCGCTACCCCGCGTCCCCCAGCTCCGCCCGACCCCCAGCTTCCCTCCCGCCACCCGCCCTCCCAGCTCCACCCGCCAACAAACAATATACACACTCATCAGGTTATATAAGTAATAATAATAGCGTTTTATAAGTAAGTATTTTAAGAATCGCTATTCACTTGGACTACTCGGCATACATTTGCAGTTATCATTTGTGCTGTTGCGTGTGTCTACGTGTGGGGAGCGGTAGCCCAGTGGTTAGCGCACTGGGCTACGAATCTGGCGACCCGAGTTCGAATCCCGCTCACGGCCAACACCAGTGACGATTTTCTGAAACCGGTCCTGGGCCTCCCCTAGGTCGACTCAGCCTCAAATGAGTACCTAGTGCGGTGTGTAAATATCGCCACTAGGGAGACAAAGGCGGCCGGGCGTGGTGCTGGTCACCCACCCCCTCGTGTGCCGTGTCGACCTTCATAGGTGCTCGCTAACAGCACTTGTCCCTACAGTCTGTTAAGGCTATATAGGGGATCTTTGTTGTCTTTGTCTTTGTTCTTGTGCTTCAATGTTGATTGTTTAATTTGGATTGGTGTTGTTTCCCCCTCGTGTCTGTCTCTATGTCTTCCTGTCTCTGTGTCCCTATGTCTCTCCCTGTTGCTCACCCTTCCTCCCTGTCTCCCTCCGTGTTTGTCTTCAAGGAAGTGACGGCCATCTTAGGGCACGCTGGCAGAATGTTGCCGCTCTTAAGATTGCCAGTTTCACGACCTTTCAGTATATTCGAAGTAGCCTTAATCATTATTATGAGGGTGAATGGTGTCATAAAATGACCTACGAGTTACATTAGAAAATGCCGACCCCCCCCCATTTCCACCCCCCGCGGCCCCCGCAGGCTCCATCTATTGGTCCATCAGTCAACAGCGTTGACAGGAGAGTAGGGCGGCATGGCGGCTAAGTTCAAACGCGGCACGTGATCTTCTTCTTTGCGATTCTTCGAAGCGCGATAGTCAGCTTCTGGACATCGTTGTCTTTCAGCTCGGCTTCGAAGTGTTTGGTAGAATTCGCAGGTAATACCAAGTATTACTCGACAGGGATCGCGACGTGAACGCGTTTACCTTGACCCCCTATGTCCTATAATTTATCGCTATTGTTTTGACTTTTAGTTGAACTGTCTTGATGTTGTTGACATGCCGTTCTCTCCACAGCTCGGATAAAAAAAAACCCTAAAAAAAATGTTGCTGACTTTCCGTTCTCTTTCGTTATTGGCGTGCCGTTCTCTCCGCAGCCCTGTGCAGCGCTTTGTGACCCTCGGGTGAAAGGCGCTCTATAAATGCTATAAAATGCTATTATTATTACTTTCGCGGTTCCACCTATCCAATATGTCTGCCGGCCTCGATAACGCTTGAATCCTCCCTGACCAACAGGGCCGCGTAGGTGACGTGTGGCTGTGACGTCCAGAGTAGTTTCTCCTGCCCCCCCCCACCCGCTGTCGTCCTCCTGCACTTATGGGCGCGGAGGCTCCTTTGGCTTAAACATTGAACCGGGGAGCCACGCCAAATACTCACTTACTCTCCTCCAATTTAGCCACAATTTCGGAGCGTCCAGCCGGCCGCGATGGAGGACTTCTGTAGCGTGGACGGCTCCGATCCCTTATGGGTGAGTGCTTATTTCATATAATTGCTGTGTTTTGTAAGAATGTTTAATGGCATGGCCATTGACGGGTTGGCTGGTTTTTTTACGCCTGCCCGGCATACAGGTTGTTTGTTGTTTCCTCCCAAGCCGGATCACTAGCGTGTGTCTGTGGGTTCGCGGAGCCCGGTGTAAGGTGCTCGCTAACAGCACTCGACCCGACAGTCTGTTAAGGCTGTACGGGGGGGCCCGATATTCGTCTTTGGCGAGCGATGGTGCAGCGGTTAGCACGCTGCGAAGCCGGTGATACGAGTTAGATTCCCGCTCACGGCCACCAAGACCGATTTTCTGATCCGGTTCTGGGCCCTCTCCTAGGTCGACCCGGCCTCAAATGAGTACTGAGTGCGGTGTGTAAGGATCGCTACTAGGCAGAAAGAGGCGGACGGGCGTGGTGCTGGCCACCCACCCCCTCGCGTGAAATGCCGGCCTTCATAGGTGCTTATCGCTAATAGCCCTTGACCCTACAGTACGTTAAGGCTATGCGGGAAATCCTCGTCTTTGGTAATCTAAGAATAGCACGTGGCGGTTACGTGTTTGATGTGTACGCATATACGATTGTGTTTCATCACCGGTTAATTTAAACGAAACGCCAAAATCTATACAGTATAACAACAGGGCCCGTTGTCATTCCACTGCTGGTTGAAGGCCAGACCACGCCGTTGTGGCCAGGTCGTGCGTGGAAGACCAGCGGGGTTTTTTGACCATACTTCCCCCACTCTCGGTGGGTGTCAAGAAGGTGATGGTAGTGGGGCAGTATCGGTTCTGGTATCACTCGCCACAGACGTTAGCCGGGACCGAACTCGGCCTTATCGGTTCTCCTAAGCACCCACCACTGGCATTACCCATCACCGCTAAAGCTGGTTGCCTGGCGTTTAAGAACATGTGCGCTTTGCCGCATGGCGGTGTTGCTTGCTGTTCTTCGTGGTTTATTTAACCGCAGTTTTGTGGTTCTTCGGTCCTATATTTAACCAGGCGATTCCCACGCGGTGTGTTTTTGCGTGTGCGGTGTCAGGAGTTGAGGAATTACTCGACTGTCCGTTGCTAACATTGACCACTTAAACAGTCGTGGCGTACAGTATTAACGCTGGCCATATCCGGCTATTCAAGCGCCTATATAACCTTGGCCCTAACCTGACGCATTAACCGTATACGTAACTCTACAAGTGCCATAACGTCTCTGACCCCTGTAGCTAACCCCGATACTATCCCTTAACCCCAACTCGCATCCGTACGCCTATAGTAGTACCAGGGTGTTTGACCATAACCCGACAATTAACCCTTTCTATGAAAGCCTTCACTTGGCTTAATTACAATTACAGGCTCGATAGCTCATTAATGAAGTGCGTTTTTATTTGAAATGGTGGTAATCGTCAGTGGATGGGAATCGTACAGCGTGGTGATGACTAGATTTCAAAGATGTTTATTGTTACAGCAGAAAATACCCAGTTAGCTTGCAAGCTCTACGGGATTGCTGCGACACGACAAACACGCGAATTGACAAAAACAAATAAAGTATAAAAATCACAAGTTAACACAACGAACCACAAAAACATTGAGTCAACATTTGCACACAGCATTGCATAAGACATTAGTGGCACAAAAAATACAAAGAAGATACTTCTTTGCGATTCTTTGAAGCACGATGGTCAGCTTCTGGACATCGTTGTCTTTCAGCTCGGCTTCGAAGTGTTTGGTAGAATTCGCAGGCAACACCAAGTATTACCTGACAGGGATCGCGACGTGAACGCTTCTACCTTGACCCCCACAAAGTAGTTAAAACAGTTAAACGTTGCGATGGGAATAGATTATAAGGAGCTTATTGCTATCCCGAAAGAACTTGCTATGGAGAGCAGTTCTCATAAAACAAGCCGTGAAAAACCTGAAATAACTGACTTTTCACCATGATTAAGACTATTGTACACTGGGGACCCTTGTGGGTGGGCACAGCAACAGTAGCAAGACAAAGACAAAAACATCAATATTGCAGAGACGAGTTTGTACCATGTGCTCCAATCGATTAGACTAAGAGAAAGGCTGAAGGCTACGTGAAATTTACTAAGACTCGACTAAAATGCTGCAGGTTTAACACAACTTTCCCTAACCGTAACAACACGTAACCATAATCCCTACACCTAACGCTGTACAGAATACGGCTATTTGTCGGAAATACGTAACCGTAGACAATATTTAAGTCGAACAGAAGATTGCCCTAAAGCTGTTGCTCCACCTAGCCCCAACACCCAACTATAACCCTACACCTGACCCTAACCCAACACTAACGTTGCCCATATCTCAAAACTCATACAATAATTTTACGTTTTCATTATTATAGCATTGTGGCATTTTAATTATTCTACTTGTTTGGTTTAGCTTGTGTACTGCTCAATTATGTATGCGGATGGTTCAGAATGCAGCTGGTCAGTGTTGCTGGCCCGTAAGGAACATCACACCTGTTATATAACAATTGTAGCTGTTGTCGGTAAAATAACACACCTTGTGTTAACGTTTAAGGCGATCTGTGGACTTGTAGGTGCGTCTATCATGGAACTGATTGAGAACGCTTTGCCCCGTGCGTTCCATCTCATTGGCCCGTGAAATCCTCTGAAATAATGTACTGTACCGTGCAACCCACGTACGATCAGTGCATTCCCATCTCCTGGTGGCTCACTAACCCTATCTCGATGCTGCTGGTCACGGCTTTTCTTAGATTAGTCCCCAACATTACGCAAGCATCTGCCATTACAAGTCGCCATTCCATGTATTGTCTGGTTTTAGGTTACGCCTGAAAGTCTGGCTGTTTCGTAAGGATATTCACAACAAGGACTGCTTGTGAAAGGCGTGTGCGCGCTAAACGAATGTTTGGAGGATTGATGTTTTACCCTGTGTTGATGATGTATGTCTGACATTCTAAACCGGTGGGTCGTGGCCTATCACTGTCCCGCTAGCGCCAGCTAGTCGTCCGTGGAGACCAGACCCAAGTCGGCCAAGTTGGGCCGTGAGGTGCAAAAAGTTGAGGACCCCTGATGTACATATAGGCTTATGAGAAGGAAACTTATGAAGCGGGATAATGTTCTAGGCTTATTATGTAAGGCTTATGATAAAAAGGCATATGGTAAGTACTTCAATGATGCTCATTTCATATTTCATTGTGGCATCGTGAAGTGTGATGTTATAGCCTAGTTGTTGTAAGTTGCCTTGGAGTGATTTTCAGCAGACACAATACGTATACTGTACATGTTATTTAGCATCACTAAAGAATGGCGGCACGGTGAGTAGCGCTACCGCCTCACAGCAAAAAGGTCCCCCGGGTTCGAGTCCCGGCTAGGGTTCCTTTCTATGTGGAGTTTGCATGTTCTCCCCGTGCATTTTCTTCCCGTGTCCGCGTGGGTTTTCGCCGGGCACTCCGGTTTGCTCCCACATCCAAAGACGTGCTGCTGCATAGGTTAATTGGTCTACGGACGAAATTTCCCCAAATGCCCTGTGATTGACTGGCGTCCCATCATGGGAATAGCCCTGAGTTGTGCCCTGTGTCTACCGGGATAGGCTCCGGCTGACCGTGACAATGGTGATGATAATATGTATAAATGTTATTTAACATCACAATTTTTAATGAACCAGAAGGGGGGCCATAATCCTGACCCTATGAGCCGAACATCAACATCTTAACGTGGGATTGGTCACACGACCCGATTGCCGTTGCTGCTGGTCGGCTCCAGAGTTATTACTTTGGAAGTCTGCGGCAGCGCCTCAGTGATACGTATTTGTTTTTTGGCATCTGCTGCCAGGGAGCGCCCGAGTGCCCACTCGGCTGCCCCCGCTTCCGCAGATTTTTAAGAAAATATTATTGCATTGAAAAGTTACAAATTAACCACGCTCTCTCTATCGAGCCTCACTTGAACTCTCCAGGAGCTTTGTGCGGCTCGCGTGCCACGCTTTGGCAATCCCCTCCTATGTGCATGCCAACTGTGCAACGGGCATATCTTTTCGCGTGTATATACCTCGTGGTAATAATTCCTTGGACTGCTGTCACCGCGACCCTCACCAGGACAAGGGGTTTAGAAAATGGATGGATGGTAATAATTCCAGCACTTTTACAGTCCACTGCTGGATGACGGCCTCCCTGCTTCATATCAGTCGTAAGGGTGGCGCGGTGAGGAGCGCTGCTGCCTTGCAGCAAGAAGGTCCCGGGTTTCGGTTCCCGGATGAGGTGCCTCTCTCCCTGTGTTGAGTTTGTATGTTCCTCCCGTTCCCGCGTGGGGTTTTTCCGGCTACTCTCGTTTCCTCTCACTGTCCAAAGACATGCTGTTGGCTAGGTTAATTGACCTGACTGAATTGCCCCCCGGTGCCCTGAGATGCTTTAACTTGCTTGACCCGTCCCAGCTGGACAACTGTTTAAAATAGCTACATGGCTCAACTGTTGCTTCCAGCTTAGATAAAAAAAACTGACTGCTTGTCGGATAATTCGTCACTGTTGCTGGTTAATGCGGTTTGGTGAGAGGAAGCGCCCAAGAATCGTTAAAAGATATAATAATGTATTAAAATGTTTCAGCTAAAATATCACTTGGGATGGGGGATTTTGTTACAAGGGTGTCCCAGGTTGTATCGTGTTGTTTGATGACCGCGACTGGGATTCAAACTCGGACCGCCACGTTCTTAGTGCAGTGCGCCCCGCCACCATATCATTTGCGTGTATGAAAATATCAGTCAGTTTTTATTGAAGGAAGGCACCATCGAGCTATGTAGCTTTCTTTAACAGTTGTCCAGCGGGGGAGAGGTAAGCAAGTTAGTGGATAACCCGGGCTATACCCGGGATGGGACGCTGGTCCATCACAGGGCACTGGGACCTAGTCAGCAGGCCAATGAGCTTAGACAGCGTGCCTTTGAACTGTGGGAGGAAACCGGAGTACCCGTCAAACACCCGGCAAAAATCCATTGCAAACGCCACACAAAAAGGAACCCAAACCGGGAATGAAACCCGGAACGTTCTTGCTGTGAGGCGTGAATGAGTGTACATTGCGTGCGGGGAGGTCTGTCGTGCGTTTGTGACGTGCTCTCGCGTTGTGGTGTTGGGTGTTTTTGTGATTTTTTTTTTACCAGAAGTTTGTGCGTGTGTTGTGTTTGCTATTGTCTGCTTATCGCTTGTGTGTGCTTGTTTACGCTGTGGCATTGTCCCATGCAGGAGCATAACATGAGGCCGCATCACAAAGCATTTTGGCTCAAAGCCAGAGCACGTGACTCTCTACCTGCCAACAAGGCAACGTGCTGTCTTCAACCTACACAGGATGGCGCAGGACGGCAGGGTGGCTATGCAGTGATAACATCTGCGCCTCACAGAAAGAATGGTCTTGCCCAAGGCAGTTCGATTCCCGCCTCGGGTGCCTTTCTGTGCGGAGCTTGTGTTCTCCCCCAGTTCTGCGTGGGTTTCCTCCGGGTTCTCCGGTTTCATCCCACAACTTAAAAAAAAAAAACACTCATTAATTAATTGGCTGATGAGACCCGAACTGGGGAAACCAGTCCAAGTATTTGCTGATTAACATGGGTCTAGAACAGCGGTTCTTAAATATTTTACTGCAGCCGCACCCCTTTGGTTCTCAAAATATGTTCTTATTAATAAATGCACATGTGATATAATACATATATAAAATTCAATGGATAAAAACATTTGGCACGTCTCGCACCATCCAACAAGGGCATCTCACATCCCCAGGGTCTGCGTGCACCCTAAGTTAATAACCACCGCTCTATAAGCCAAAGAGGCTGACAAGAATAAACCTCTTTCTCGTGAGATATGAAACAAATGACTTAATTCCTTAGAAGTGCCTTGTTTTTTTTCCTTACGCTTTGTTTTCCTGGCTTGGTTTAGGGAAGTAGAAAGTGTACTGTCGTGTGTTTTCAGTATATCTTGTACAATTATACCCAGTAATCATGATTTGCAGCCGTTGAAAACCTACTGCTGAACCGTGGTTTCCCCGTGCTGTATCGCTCATGGCGCTTGTTTTTCCCACACTTTGCCGTGCTGGTCAAGGCAGGTTGTTGAGCGACTGAAATCTGGGGCGACAAAGGTGGCCAATAGATGACGGTGCAGAGTGTCACCCCTTCGTACGCATGGGTTTCCTCACGGTTCTCCGATTTCCTTCGACAAGAATTGGCCGCACCTTGCGGCTTGTGTTACTAACTTTACACAAATCTGGTTGCCCGCGCACACACAAACAAACTCCTACCGGCATCACTAAAAGCACCGCCAACGTGTCACTTTACAATACAGGCGGCAAAAGCACGTCTGAACAATCCAGATCGTCACGGCGGAT
This sequence comes from Geotria australis, assembly GCA_036362915.1. Lineage (NCBI taxonomy): Eukaryota > Metazoa > Chordata > Hyperoartia > Petromyzontiformes > Geotriidae > Geotria > Geotria australis. The sequence continues at coordinate 3,990,143 of JAZEWU010000039.1, read as the reverse complement.
GACCTTGCACATTGCGATAACCTCCATTGGCCAAATAAACAGCACGCGTGCGCACTGTGTCATTGACCACCTGGCCCTTCTGTATAGGCTGACCCTGTCACCGATCACGGGGGTCACGAGTCGCAGAACCGCGTTGTTTGCGGTAAACGCCCGCGTTTGTCGAGTGGAAGCGTTTGGCCGCTGTTTGTGCGGCGGTTGGGGATACGGGCCGCGCCGCGCCCGCTTCTGACGCAACCCGAGGCCGCGTGTGGGAGCGACGCTCGAGCGATGGAGAGGGGCTCTTTTAAATATAACGCTGGCGCGCACGTCCGCACGGCGGTCTCCCCGCACGCCCACTCAGCCTGACTTTACGCGACTTTACACTGTACAGCTGGTGGACAGTGCTGTACGGTGATCTGCCCCATCTTTAGTGCATCCGTTTACTGGAATGTCCGACCGGCCATTCATCTTCTGGTCGGTCTTGTATCCGTAAAAATACGTTTACATTCCAGCAGTCGGTCCGTGCATTCACCTGTCCTCCTGTGTGTGTGTGCTTTCATTCATTTGTGCAATTGTAGGTTTTCAGAGCCTCGATGCGTGAGAATTTCTGTCTAAAGAGCCGCCGTTTTGGGTTCGCGGCGACGACCGTATATCATCGACGTTTCGCTCCCCCCTTTATAGAGTAAAGATCCCCCCGTAATTGTGACAATTCGCGATAGCGGGGAGGGAGTTTGTGTGCAGAGACAGGGTGATTTGCGGCGTGCCTTTTGTGCCTGCCGTGTTTGGAGCCGCTGATGCGCCGGTCCGCGTTCCCAGCGCGTAAACCCGCTCGTGCAGACAGGGCGGTGCACACCCAAGGAACTCGGAAGACAATTTGCGAGCGGGGGAGACGTCCGTAAATCTGGCGGCGACCCCACAGCAAGCGGCCCATTCTAAGCCGTGGTGTGGCAAAAGCGTTTGTGTGTCGTTTGAACCTGGCCACTGGGACTGAATGTTTTGCACCGTTCCAACTGTTGGCCGCGTGCCGCTCCGTGCGCCGGTTCCCGCGGGCTAACGTCCGGCTCATTCCGGGCGACCGCCGCAGGAGCCGAGGCCACCCAGGTGAAACGAACTCGGCCGAACGTGACTTGTTTTTAATTCGCCATTAAATCCCGAGCGCGGGGGGGGGGGCGGCAGTTAAAGTGGCTGCCTTCGCCGCGGACATCGGTTGCCAGGGGAAGCGGCGAGTGGTTGAAACGGAGAGGAAAAGGTCAACATTCCCGTAAACCCGCACCGCCCCGTCTCCCTCGCCATCCCGCCCTCACCTCGTGGCACGTAACCGCGATGGGTAGCGAGGCTTTTGTGCGTCGTCAGCCGTAAAGTTAAAACGCGAAGGCAGGGCATGGCGCGACACGCTCGCGATCTAACGATGCGGTGGCGAGGGGGATTGTGGGCTTGCGTGGATCTTTGCGAAACCGCCACCGCTCGTGAGCCACAATTGGGGTGGAAGTTGGCGGTATGGCAAGCGGGTTTGTGAGTCCGCGCTGAAGCTTTAGGGTGTTGTTCCTTCTTTCGTACGGTGTGTCCAAGCGCTATCAGAGCAGAGCCACGTGGCGGCATTGAGGTTGAAGTTTCCGATCGCCTTGATTCCTCCCCTGAATCCGCTGTCCGGGTGAATGACGGCGATACGGCTTGATGCTTGCTCCGCAATCACACTAGCCGGGAATCAAACCTGGGACCTTCTTGTTGTGAGGCGGCAGCGCTGCTCACTGGGCCACCGTGAAAAAGTGTCTTGGTACTCGGCGAAGGTTTCCTGGACAGCTAACGCGGATGGCGGACTTGAGGTTGCGTTTGATGGACTCTTGGTCGAAGGCTGGTGGGGCGGGGTGTGGGAGTGACGGGTGTAATGGGTAGTGTGGTGCGAACGATGTCCAGAGGCTGACGACCATCGTGCTTCGAAGAATCGCAAAGAAGACGAAGTAAACAGTAGATTTACCGGTGTTGATTCAGCCACATGAGTGAGTGCAAAGGAATTTCTGCTGTCAAAAAGCGGGCGCGGAATGATTATAACCCTCCCACGGTAATTATGAGTTTTCGTACACGAAGCTCGGTTGCGGTTTGATTAAGTAATTGATATTTGTTCCGTTTGTTTGATCTGTCTCGTCACTCACAAATCCTGCCCCGTTTCCGATGGTTTCATTAACCTTACTTTCTTGAGCGCGTGCATCGTAAACCTTCGCAAGATCCGGCGGTGTGTCGGTGAGCATCGATGCGTGTTGACTCATCGGTGAAATCTTAACACTGCCGATCGATTGTATACATGTTGTTCATACGCGTGGGTAGTGTGGCGGAGGTTTTACGCGATGCCGGCAGATTCGTATTGATTTGTGGCGGTATCATTTAATTTTTTTAATTAGTTGGGTTTTTTTCTTTCGTTGTTGACATGCCGTTCTCTCCACTGTCCTTGTGCAGCGCTTTGTGACCCTCGGGTGAAAGGCGCTCTATAAAATGCTATTATTATTATTATTATTATTTTATCTGCAAGGCTGCAGTTTATTCAGTGCTATCATAAAAGATGACCCAGTTAGTTAGACTCTTTACAGTTCTCTTTGCGTCACTCATCTCTAACAGCACAGTTCCCGTTCTCTCTAGCATAGAGGCCACGATCCCACACCATAAATATTTCACTTGTCGCTACCAACGAAGGTAGCGTTCGTTGAACGGGTGCAATACATGATTGTGGCCAGTGATGGAGAATTATGTCAGAACGATTTGCAACGATGATCGTAATCTGAATGTTACAAACACTCGCCGTTTCGGAAGAGGGAAAGAGCTCGACTCGGAGGCACGATTGTCCGACATTTCTCACCACGTGCCGGGGGATCTGCTGCAGAAGAGGACAGAGAAGCGTCAGTTGAACTCCCCGTGTTTGATGCGGTTTGCCTGCGGAATTTTTTTTTATTTTTAGTTTCTCTCTAGAGAGCGTCGGTCTATAAACTGTGACGTGAGGCTGTGTACCCGTCACTGCCCGTTTTTACGTTTTTACCGTCACGCCGTGCCGTCTATCTGCCTTCCCGGTTCACATCGGGTCTCTGGCAAAGTGGCTGTCGCAACTTCGCCACCGCATGCCTTCCTTAAATAGAGCTCATCGTAGTTCACAATACCAGCAGAGTACCCGTGCTACGGGTCATCCTGTTTCAACGTGTTCTCCTGATGTCTCTCGTTGATGACGTTTTCTGTTGACATGACTGCAGCTTTGAGCAGGATTTCTTTCCGATGTCCTTTTTGGGTTCATTGCCGGCTGTCTGAAGTTTCAGAAGTTAATAAGTGGGAAGTAAAGATGACAAGACAACAGCCTTGCTTGTTGTGCAGATAACATTTGCGGTTATGAAGGTTTCGAACGCGATACTCTCATTACGGGCATACATACCATGCATAAAAACACTTGTTCCACCGAACCAGGATAGGACGCCAGTCCATCACTGGGCACCGGGGGAAATTTAGTCCGCAGGCCAATTAACCTATGCAGCAGTATGTATTTGGACTGTGGGAGGAAACCGGCTTGCCCGGTGAAAACCCACGCGGACACGGGAGTAGAACATGCACACTCCACACAGAAAGGCCCCCGAGCCGGGATTCGAACCTGGGGACTTCTTGCAGTGAGGCGGCGGCGCTACTCACCGAGCCACCGAGCCACCCTTATGACCTTCCTATCCTTTGGAAATTTCCCTGAATCATGCACACGTTGTGTAATGTCCTGTGATGAATTTGTAGAAATGTGCAGAGTCACGGAGTGGGTTTGCGGGTGTGGTATGTGGGGCGGGTGTCACTACCACCACCACGTGTCTTGACTCAGAGAGCGCAAGTTAGATGAAAAGAAGAATTGGGGTTGGTTGGACAGTTTTCGCAACCCATTTCACAAGCTTGGCAATTTTTTGGTGGCGCTTTCACGGGCCACAGCACAGCACACGTATCACAACCTGCTTGCGGAACATTCTGGCGCACTTTTCCGAGATCGTATTTCCAATATCCGGCAAGATTTTCCTCGGCGTCTTGTTTTAGTTGTTATTGTTGTGGGTTGTAGATGTCGCGTTGTGACCGTCTTATCGCGTGCGTTGACGACTCCATGATTTCGTACGTGGGTAGTTGACCGGGTTCCGTTCCCGAGTTCCGTCCGTAAGTCTACTTGTTCGCGAGTCGGAACACGCGCTATTTAATGTTATACACCACGTGTACGAAGCAGTATTCCGCTCGATACTTTCAGGATGTTAACATTATTTGTACTGTTGTAGTCAGTCGGCATCTGCAAAATATGCATCTTAGCAGTCGGTTTTTTATTTAATCTGGAAGGAACCGTTGAGCTCCGTAGCGCTTTTTTTACAGTTGTCCACATTGGAGGCATCGTCAGGCTTCTGAATCTACATGAATGCGCCTGTTTTCTAGTCTCAAAAACTTTTCAAATACCAGAGCGTTTGGCCACCTTGTAAATCCACATGTGCTTTCTGTTACGCAACGCCATCGACCGCAGCATTCCAGAGGCGTTCGTGTAACTTTCGTATGTTTGTTTTTTTATATTCGCCTTTGAGCGTAACAGGCACTTGAGTTTCGCTTTGGAGTTTTCGGGGGGGGGGGCGTGGGTGTGGGGGGGGGCACTTGCTGTTTCCCCCCGCCACCACCCCCGAGGTGGATTTCGTAAAAATGCGCGAAAGAAGCAGTGGGGAGAAATGCTTGCTCGCAAAAATATCTCGAGGGACAAGGGGAGCACTGAGATCGGCACAAACAAGCTCGGTTTCGAGGACGCGTTGACACCGTTGAGAATGGATGATTTCAAAAATAATAGTGAGTGTGCACGGAGCAGGACTCCGTCATGCTGAGTCACGGGTGGCGGCCCACGGACGTGACTGGTGATGGATTGGCAGCCGAAGACGGGTTTGGGACGGTCACGGAAGATGTACGCGACAAAAGCACGGAGGGGTGCTTTTTGTCGGATAACATTGGCACTAGACACGACAGTCTGCCCGGTTCGTTAGTTTACTCGGCGCCCGATTTGACTTAATGTTATGATTTGTAAGATACTCTTATCGTGTAGGTTTTCGCGGCTCGACGCATGACAATTGCTTTTCAACGCTGTTCTTTCGGGATAGCCGTGTCGAGCGCTCTGTCTCCTTCGCAGCGTTTTGCCTCCCACATTGAAGGCATCTTCATGCGTCTCGGTTACTATTAGCATAATCGTGGACCGATGCAAATCCTGAACAGATTTGAAACATCATACGTTGTCCTTTCGTGCCATTTCCAAAAAAACTTAAATTCGTGACGTCTAACAAATTAACCTACTTTGGAATAAAGCCACACGGACAGACAAACATCCTGGACAAATATAATGACCAGGAAGACCGTCTACCTGGATGAAAAAGTCGCGTGGTTTTCGAAAGCGCTATTTCTTTTAGACGTCGTTCAAAAGCGACAACGTGCCCTTCAGATTTCCGGGCGACGGAAGGAAGAGAGCGGATTTTGCCATCGCCGTTCGTTCCGCCAGCCTGCAGGAACTCACTCGGCGACCGCTGCCACGCTCGTGGTAATCCAGCGCCGTGTGGCCTGCGTTATTCGCAAGACGTCTCGCGGAAACGTGGCGAGGTTTTGGCGGGCTGCTCCGATGCCGCTGAAGCCGAAAGATTTCCGTTGTTTATACGGCGCGCGCTCGTCGTTTGTAAACACGCGCACGGTTACAGTGCAACGTACACGAAGGACGACGGCAACAACGGTCAGCCTTTCGCAGCTAAGCGGCGGCGGTGGTGTCGCGACGGAACCTGCGCCAGGCTTGGTGCACTTTGAGGCCAACGCAAATCGTCGGCTGCAAACGTGCGACGCAACGCCGCGGTTTCTCTCGCTGCTCGGCACACGCGCAGCCCTAAGCCACGTGACTGCGTAAATCCCTTCTTAGCAGAGGCTCTCGGTGAGCGGTAATGTCAAGAGGTCGTTTAATAACCACCTCCGCGCCACACGAACTCGCGGGCGTTTCCTGGAGCACGCGGTGGCATGCGAGACGAATTCCGTTTCCATCCGTTGCTATCCGTTGCTCTGCCAGCTTGACCTTGCCCAGCAGGGGTCACGGGGTCATGTGAAAGCAAGGCCATCGTCACGTCATTTCTTGGTCACGTTCTGGCCGCTTCTGGGCCACGTCCGTGCCACGCTTCTGGGCCACGTCCGTGCCACGCTACTGGCCACCTGGTTGAACGCATCTGGGCCCCATCTGAGCCACCACCCCGTTGCCTCTGCGCAGAATCTTGAGCGTATCGTGGCCACATCCCTGCCACATTTAGCCTCTTTTATGACCCCCCCATATTCGGGAATTATTTTGCCCCAGCCGTCCAAGCTTTGGGTTCCCCGCGTCTCTTCACCGGCAGGTTTACGAGAGACTTTCCCTTGCTTTCCGCTGCCACTTACCGACCGGCTCCCTCTCTGTAAAGAAAATATGCCCACTGTTTCTGTAAACTCTCGTGTTGTGTTTGGGCGCTGTATAAAACCCGCATAATTTGTCATTGTACACGTTGCGTCGAATACCTGCCCATGATGGCATTACCCGCTCACTCGGTGCACCGCTTTGCTCGGGGAGCAACAGTAGATGATGAAGGGGCAGCTTTCGCATCGTCAGGAGCCAGTGAGCGAAACGTCGCTAAGGAGAGAGGGTGGACCCGCTCGACGCGGCTATCGCAAGGACAGCTATGGAAAGCCGTGAAAACCTACATCAGTACATTCTCTTCCGACACACACATGACAGATGGGGAAACGTAACCCAGCCCTAAAACAAACATCGGTGTGTGTGTGTGTGCCAAGGCCAAGGTTCGTGGCTTTTTAGGCAACAGCTGCTGGGCAGCGGTGAGAACGGAAGGTTAGCAGAAGGTCGTGGGCTCACCGCGTACAACGTGTTTGTGGTGGTCAGTGAAAATCGTGTGCGGCCGAGATTTTTAATTATTGTTTTTTTTAAATAATGAATTATAATATTAATCGATGTGGGGTTTGCGTGTTCTGCCCCGTGTCCGCATGGGTTTTCATCAGCTACTCCGGTTTCCTCCCACAGTTCAAAGGCACGCTTCCGACTAGGTTTGGGTTTTTTTTAAAGGAAATGTTTTACTCGCACAACGGGGGTCAAGGTAGAAGCGTTCACGTCGCGATCCCTGTCAAGTAATACTTGGTATTACCTGCGAATTCTACCAAACACTTCGAAGCCGAGCTGA
>JAZEWU010000039.1:3781305-3811533 GCA_036362915.1 Geotria australis | reverse complement strand
CTCCTCGTGTGCCGTATTGACCTTCATAGGTGCTCGCTAACGGCACTCGCCCTAACAGTCTGTTAAGGCTATACGGGGGATCTTTGTCTTTGTGCCTCGGCTGTATCTGTCAATATGGGTGTGTCAGTATGACTGTCTGTCATCTTTAGTTTTTAATATGTGCACCTGTGCGTGTCAGTATGTCCGTGTTGGTGTGCCACTGTGTGCCTGGCTGTGTTTATCTGGTGTGCCTGTGTAATGTATATGTGTTGTGACGTATGTGTCGTGGAGTTTTTTGAGTGTTTTTTGTATTCGGCTGGTTGTGCTTTTATGAGTACATTTACACTTCTCTCGAATACATGCAGTATAACGTAAGTTTATATGTCAGTGTGTATCTTTAGTGCCCCAACAGGCTATAAGGTCCAATGTTATTTCTCAGTGATGTATCGTGTTGTTTCTGTATTGCGATGCATTGTCACCAGTTGACCCAAATCACCCTTGGAAAATACACACGAAGTCTGGCCTGTCAATTGGTGAAATAAAGCAAATCAGTTTGTCAACTCTTCGGAGCGGCTCTATCTGGAGAGCCGCGGCAAGCATTTCACGACGTTTCGGCTCCCACATCAGGCTTTCAACGTGGTAGGCGAAACGTCATTATCAGGCAGCGTGGGAGGCAAAATGTCAACAAAGGAGAAAGCAATTACGTTAACCACAGCTATCCTGAAATAGCAGCTGTAAAGAGCAATTCTCATCATCGTAGTTGTTTTTTGTAACAAAAGAATCAAACGGACACTGCATTTCCTTCTAAATATTTATTGCCACAAATCTACATATTTCAACACATCTAATCACCCTACATGGCCTTGCAGTAGTGCCAGTTTTCAGGAGCATTGTCCTGATGCAGGTTTCCATAGCTTGATGTATGAGAATAGCTATAGAGAGCAATTTTCAGCAGCATAGGTTAATTATGTTTGGTCTTGTGTGCGTGATCATGTGTATTGTGAGCGGAAAGTACAGTGGTTGCCGAGTTCGAATATCTGAACCGGTCCTGGTCCATCCCTACCGAGGTCGAGTCAGTCCTGAATGTGTGCCTGGTGCAGTATATACAGGTGATCTACGTCTTTAGGGAGAGGTTCACTTCTTGGACTGTGTGGGCTGCACCTCCGCTGAGATAAGGCCTGGCTGAATGGAACGCACCACTCTTAGTCACGTCTTATTTGTATTTGTCTTTACTGTTTGCGTGCAAACTCCCTGCTTTGCAGGAGAACACATGTAAGTGATGAGTGCGCAGTTTACTGCTAATAGGAGACAGGTTCACCACCCTTGCCCACTGATTCAGGCCAATCTCATGTATCTTGGTGATGGTTTCTTGCGCTTTTGCTTGATGCGTATAATTATCCCGGTGAGAAACAGTTAGACTGCTTGCAGATATTACTGATGCTGCATTCAGGCTGATTTGAGCAGACAAAATTGCACAGTTGAGCCGATGCGAGCAATAACCAATACAAACCAGACGGTAAACCGAGACCAAATCTGCTCGGACCTAGAGTTGAATTGCAGGCCTTAAATGAATGGTGACAATTACTAAAGTCGATGACGACGACAACGACTAACAATGACCATGCAGGAAAACGCTACCGTCAATGGACGAGCGCAACGGATGGCGGGGAGCATTTGCCACCGCCCTGCGAGCTGCTAAAATTAGTCGACTATTTGGGTGGAACGTGGCCTGTGTTCCCCGCGTCGCCTAAGAGTTCACCGACTGAAAGTGGCGGGTGCAGTGCTCGCGATATTTTTTTTATTATTTATTCCACGAACTTGCCACGTCGGCATATCGCTGCTGGCAGAAATAGACGCGGAGCCCTTTAAAAACAGCCCTCCAAGCCAAGTACAAAACGTCCTGCTTGCACCGTTCAGCCACACTGGCTTTGCAAAAGCGTTCTTGAGCTGCCAGCGGCGGTTAAACCCGACGACGCGTCAGTGCGCGGTGTTGTTTCTCAATTGTCTCGTGTCCTTTCCGACATCTCGCGAGTGCCGTGGGATTCGTCGGGGTTTAAAGACCAATCCCTCTGCGGAGGGCACGAGCGGTCGAGGGGTAAGGCGTGCATAGGTGTGCGGTGCACATGTGGTGTGGGCGACACGCCCGGAATAAAACGGCCTAGCGCTTGGCATCGTCCGGCACATGCACTCGACAAGCGAGTGTTTACCGTCTTCTCCGGATTATAAGACGCTCCGAAAACGTAAGACACACTCCAGACGTAAATTTTGAGTCATTTTGAAAGCAGTGCCTCTTATTATTCGGAGAATACCGCCCTATCTAGAGCCAAATTCCAGATTGTTAACACGCTGCTTTAAAATGGCGAGATAGTGATATCTGTTGCAAGATTGCTTTTAAAGGCTGGGGGTTTTTTCCTGTTCTCTGAGAGAAACGGTATTTCGATTCTCTGTATGTCCTGTACATATGGTAGAGTTGACAAATAAAGTGGAATTGAATTGAAGCTTGTCTTTTCAGAATAACAACGTCTTCTCATTATAAGTTGCATTCAAAGCTTCTGTTGGAAAATAAACGGAGAGTAAACTGCGGAAAATACGGTAATCCAGCCGAGCTCAGGCCTAGTTGTAGTTGCAGCTGTCTCCTCTTGTCGGAGGCTGCTCTGTTTGGTATCGATTCTGCAGGCGAGCTTTAGTCGATTGGACAGTTATCAGGTAGCAGCGGTCCGAGTATGGTGGTGAAAGGAGCAGGGAGAGGGACAGTGGATATTAGTAATGTATTTGTTCAACGGGGCACATTTGATGATTCAATCATCGTTTATTTATTGCCTTGTTACCATTGTCTGCTATGTTCTGCCTCGTATGTTTTAGCTAATTGGCATTGTCTGTTTTGTACGTTTTTATTTCTCCACATTTCAATGTTCCGCTGCATTAGCCTACAAATAACATGTGCATGTTCTTTGGCGTCCAATTTGGTTACAGTCTATTGTACAGACAATACTGAAGCCCGGTCCGCGCCTGGCCGATAGTCACGAAACTCGGGCGCCTGCAAATTAATCTCTCATATGTGGACGTCTGTGGTTGCACATAAACAGGCAATTGTGTTGTGTACCCGTCGATATGTTGCCGAATCAAGCGGGCACAAACAGCACTAACATCTTTGGAGGTAAGTGCTGTTTGTGCCCGCTTGATTCTCCAACATATCGAGGGGTACACAACACTTACATATCTTCTCACATGACCTAAACCCTTAAACAGAGCTTTACTATGGATAACATTGGTCATGAAAGCCTTCGAGTTAAATTCAGGCAATTATGTTGCGCTATTTCGAAAGCGCGCCCTGTGAGTGCGGGTTCCGCTCGATGTGTGCGTCACAAACGTGAGGGTGAATGTTAACGGACGGCCTCGTTGCGCCACCTCCGACCCCGTGCCCTCGCGATGGCAGGCCCTTGCTCCGAACGAGGATCCTGAAAACTGAGCGACGATGTGCGACGAGGAGCTCATCTTCCACTTTGACGAGAAGGAGGGCTCGCTGAGGAAGCCGCGTGATCGCCCTCCGCAAAAACCCGCCGCGGAGAGCGATGACGAGGATGGGGAGGAGTACTATCGGTGAGGCCGTGGGTGGGACATGATGTCAACGTTTCAAACGCTCCTGAGTTACTCTTTTAGTTTTTAGCAATGTGAGATGAATTCGATTCTTCGAAGCGTGATGGTCATATGACAGTTGTTTCCCATTGCAACAAGTTCTTCTTTAGTCGCAGACAGCCCTTCAACATTTAGAGATATAATAGTCAGTGCTGGCCTTAAAAGCGGCGGGCATTAGCCTCTCTTCTTCCTTCAGACTGAGTGGCTTCTGGCATCTGTTGAGCTTCTGGACATCGTTGTCTTTCAGCTCCTCGGCTTCGAAGTGTTTGGTAGAATTTGCAGGTAACACCGAGTATTACTTGACAGGGATCGCGACGTGAACGCTTCTACCTTGATCCCCGTGACATGAATGTTATTCCCATTTTCATCAGTCGTCACGGGTTTGAGATCAAACATTTGACATTTAAACCTACATCAGTACATTAAAATTTCAATTACTGTAAAATTTAGCTGCTACGGGTATTTTAGAGGAATGCGCTTCATAAAACGTAACATGTTAGTCGTAAAGCTTGTGCCCAAGCAGTGATGATCAAAAACGCTCGCACCCGTAAGCGTGACCAGGTAACAACAGGTACTCCAATCCCCCACCACGCCCTTGCAGGATCTGCCCGATAACAGAGGTTCAGATCGTGGACAAGAGCTCCCCGCAGCACGTGAAGGCGCCATCCCAGGTCTCCGCTAATGTGGCCGACAACGCGCCCCGGCCCAAGGTCTCCGCCCGCGTGCGGGTAAGTCCGTGTGTACTCGTCGGGCCTGGTGGTCTCGCATGACCTTGACCCAGCAACGGCTGTCACTTAAACGCCCCCGCGACGCAGGGCTACTGTTTGCCAGTTCACGTCTGCGTGAAGGCCTCCCCCGCGCCGTGCCAGTTGTGGAGCTCGTTTGGTACAGGAACGGTTCAGATATCACTCGCCACTAATGTCGGCCACGGTAGGGAATAAAACTCATTTTCTCAGCGTCTAACCACTATGTCACCGCTCCACCCAGATTGAACGGTAAATAATAATAGTAATAACGAATTATTTAATTGTGGAATACGATTTGTTGTTGCACGCCTAACGTCATGTGTATGCCCCAGCACGGCCGATAAGCTGAGCGTTCGAACCCTGGGCAGCGATCTGTTGTGACAAGCCATGCCCCCCGTGTATTCTGCCTGTGCCGTGCGTGGACACCCACACGACTGCGTCACCCACATTTACAGCTGAGAACTGTAGCGTCTGTGCCGCATCCGTATCGCTTAATCTCGGGAGTGCATTAGGCAATCGCTTGGTTCGTTAAGACGGTTGGGGACACACCAGGCTATCGAACACTTGGTCTTGGTCCGTTAGTCAAAATCAATTATTGTACGTGTACGCCTACATTCCGTTTTGTTTATCCACTACTGGGTGATTGCCCCCCACCCGTGTCTTACTGGCCGTAGAGAATATTCAACCATACTTCACCACGCTGGTCAGTGTGGGTTTGTGAAGCCCGAGGGGAGGGTGGGATGGGAGGAGTGCAAAACAACATTGGATTTTGCTGCACTGCCATCCCTACTGCCCCCTGAACCCTATCACTACACCGGTCGCCTGCACGCACTGGTGGTCACCCATCCACGCATAGTCCGGGCGCAATTCTGCTGAGCTACCAGTACCTGACGAGATTGGCTGCGTTCCTGGTGAATTGGTAACAGGCGCTTAGTTATTACAGTCGTAAACTTCGCCACTTCTCTTGCATTTTGTGACTTTACTGCTTTTGGGTCTTTTATAAGTCATAGGTTTATTTCGCGAGTAAAGCCAATTAACCTATACAGCTCTTTTACAAGGCCGGCTTTTGTCATCGTTGTTGTTGTTTGGAAGTGACGATCCTATCCAAAAATGTTGCTTTCATATATTTAGCTGTGGTGTATCTACAATTTATTGTACTGCTCTTAAATCATTATTCCATTATTAAATAACAAAACACGAGCTGGCTCGTACGTTCAGCTTTCGAGTTGCTAAACTGTCCCTGCCAAAGCGCAGTTAATCAAATGACACATATTTGTAAGAAAAAATACGATCACTGTGGAAACCTGGCAGCTATGAGTTGCAACAGCAGCCAAGGTGGATACCTAGGGCCCAGGGCTTCCTTCCTCAACGAGGTTTGTGTTTCTCTTCCTCAGGGAGTTTTTAGTTATATTTTATTTCAATGAATCGAAGGAAGTGTTGGTTGTTTTATTCAGATTTGAATATTCTCCTGTATCGATTCTGTATATTTGGCGGCCATCTCACGTTTAAACCAACTTTTCATTTTGTTGCTAAGACTGTCTTTAATAGAAAAAGCACAAACAATGACCGGTTCACTTTTCTGTTGGGCATGGGGGAATATTGGCACAGTGTTTGACTCGTAGAAGCAAAGTTCGATCTTCCCTTAACAATGAACCGGTGAGATGGCGGCGAGTGTTTTCTGCCACGTGGTCGTGCGCGGTGCAAGTCCTGGCAGGAAGCCCTTAAGGGCAGTGAGGTCTGTCGACGGATGCGACAACACACGGCTAAAGGAGTGCGCTTGGTCAAACAATACGAAGTCGAGACAAAAGATCCCCCTCATAGCCTTAACACACTATTGGCAGGCGCTTATTAGCAAGCATCAGTGAAGGGTGGGGTGGCTCGTTAAGGCGGTGGGTGGCCAACACCATGCCTTGCTGCCTTTGTTTTCGGAGTGCTGATGTTTACTCACAGTACCAGGGATTTATTTATAAGGCTAAGTTTACCTAAGGGAGGCCCATGACCGGTTATTCGCCACTGATGTTGACCGTGAATGGGATATCTACCGGGTTCGTACCTCAGCGTACTAACCACTGCGCCACCGCCCCCCACGCATTCAGTAACACACCTATTGGATTACAAGAAACACACACAAGTTTTGATTTAAAATACATGAGAAACACAGTAGCAACGCAAAACCCGGACTGGTTTGTCAGCTGGACACCGATGAGTGTCCAAAGCTCCCGATTCCTCGTCCTTCGCCACACTCCCCACGTAAAATCACATCGTTAATACACTTGATATTCACACCATTGTTATCGCCCAAAGCTATCGGAAAGACGCTGGGTTCCATTTTAGTTTCAATTGCGATGAATTGTTTGTAACGTTGGCCGTGACGCAGGGACACGAGGCCTACTGCTTTTCAAATGACTTCACAGAAACTGTGATATCCACTGTGAAGCAGACGAAGAGTGGTATTCATTGTTAACGTGCTCAGAGGCGGCCATGGGTCTCGAACCGCAAACCACTGGGATGTGCGGCAAACGTGTTACCATATCACCGCCTCGTATCGTTTCCCCCCTTGCGCTCATCCCCGTCCCATCCTGCCTTGCTTCACCTCCTCATTTTGAACCTGGCATCTGGCTAATAATGTTTTTGTTTATTTTTTTTTTCTGTGTGTTTTATGTCCCGCCCGATTTGTGTGCGTCGCCCGAATGCTGCTTTTGCGTGGCGCCCCCCGTGTCTTGCCTGGCGTGCGGTGCGATGCTGGGTGTCAAGGGAAAATCTGGTTTGCAGCACGGCCGGGTATGTGTGTTCTCTTTTAATCAAAACTCACTCCCATCCCCTCCGTGAAGGAAGACGTCGCTCAAAAAAACAAACAGCTCTCCATCTCCTTGATATACGGTGTTTGCTTTTAGATGTTATTCGATGCATGGCATGTTTGTACGTCTGTACGGCATGAGTTTGCTGATTCCGTGAATGTACGAAACCGTACAGACTTTGAAATCGTAGCGGCATGCTTTAGCAATGTCGCTGCACTGTCCTACTGAAACGTATTGTTTAGTGAGCATAGTGACATCACTCAAAGTGCTAATCATGGGCAGCTGAGATCCAGATTGAAACCCAGGAGCTCAGCGGTACCGGCTTACTGCATAAACCACTCAGCCACCCGGCCACTTCTTGCGAAAACTTATTTTTGAGAAGAGAAAAATCTAATTTGCATTCGATGGTTGACGCGACTGGGAATCACGGTCAACAGCAGCGCCCGCCGGGCTTTGCCATCTGTGTGAAACATTCCATCGCCTCCGTGGGTCTCGCCGCTGCCCTTGCAAACGAGCCAATCCTCGCCTCTCTGAGTTCTCACCTGCTTAAACTGGAGCTATGACTCCTGTTGGCACACGTATAGCATGGAAATGCTGGTGCTGTAAACTCTATAAAAGAAAGCGACCCGATAACTGATGTAATTTCTGGTGATTTACGTTTTTTCGGTCAATGCAAAATTTTATTTTCAAAAAGCATCTGAAATCTCACAGCTGACCCCTGGTTTTGTATTTCTGTCGCGTTAATTGGAAAAGTTGGAACCCAATCCTAACGTTGAGACACACGACTATAGAACTTGAGAAGGGAGTACATATTTTAAGGGTCGATTTCAGGGCTGTAGGAGCCGCCTCTACGTTGGTATGGTTCATGGTGTGTGTATATCAAAAGCGGCTCATTTGTGCAACTGGCTTTTCCACTTTGCTCACGATTTAAAATAATAAATTCACGCAGAAGGGTGCTGCCTGCCAGGCCTGCTGGGTGGACCGTGTTTGTCGAAGCGTTGAGGTCTGTGTGCATAACTCCCCACGTTGCCGACTGTGATAAGAACACACTACCTCCCCTGGTGCCTGCTGAAGTTGGGGGTGGTTGGTGTTGGGTTGACCCGAGGACAAAGATTCCCTGTTAGCAAGCAGCTGCTTTGGTCAGATGGGGCTACAAGACCGGCCCAACCACCTGTGAATGTGGAGAAACAGACCATAGTATGGAGCACTGCCTTGTCTGCGCTCTACTACCCAACCTCTGCAGCTCAAAAGACCTTGCAGAGTTCAATAATAATGCAAAGAATTGTGTAAAGAAATGGGAAACTGTCGTGTAACCGTTACGATTTGAAGAATCGAAAAGAAGAAGCAGCAAGCAGCTATAATGGAAGCTGGCGCACAGTGCATGATGGGGTGTCGTGGCCCAGCACCACACCCAGCCGATGTTTACACATCGCACCGGGTACGCATTTTATGCTGAGTCAACCTAGTGGAAGCCCAGAGGAGGTCAAAAACAAAGACAACAGGAAAATAATAATAACAATTATTATTAACATATAATAATAACAACAATAACAATAGGTGGTAGTGGTGACGGTGGTGGTGACGGTGGTGGTGGTGTGGTGGTGCAGGAGGCATGGCGGCATGCTGTGGAGAAGGCCAAGCACATGCCGGACCCCTGGGCTGAGTTCCACCTGGAAGAGATTGAGACGGAGGTGGCGACGCGATTCAGGTTGGCGGTGCCCTTGTCTGGCTGACCTTGCACCTGCAAATAAAACGGTTATAATCGTTGGAGCATAACAAACCTCAGCAAACATGTTCCGGGAGGTGCCCCAGGGGGACTCATTTGTTTGTTGCTAAATTCGTAATGCGCAATAAAGTGAACTTAAAGTGACATTCGGGGGGCGGGGAAGAATGAATTAAAGAAGTGAATTCCAGATGACGAGAGCCAGAAGCGAAGTTCACCCAGTCAGGTTGTTGACGAGGAGGCGGCCACTTGAGGCCGGTCCGTGTTTGCGAGGTGGAACGCATAATGAGAATGCGAATGCTATACGTGACGCTCGACCCAGCGTGTGTGCTCAAAGCACCGTTGAGACCACACATTCAAACAAGCACAGCAGCCACTTGAGATGAAACCAAAATAATAATTTACGCCCGTTGTGGAGAATATAAGAAGCAAAGCTACATTAGCACTTAAGTAACGTAATAAATAATCCGATAAACACGTCTCCTTCACGTGTCTGTCTCTGTAAAAACAATCTTAAGAGAGTGTGTGTGGTGTGAAACGCAGGTACAACGCCCTGACGTCAAAGTGGGTGGAGGATGAAGTTTTCATGAAAATGGCGAAGCAGGTGCAGCCGATCGTCATGTTACTTTTGAAATGTTAAATAATTTATTTTACGTTATGCTTTCCTTTGCACCATTTCTTTGTCTTAACATCACGGGTTCTAAAACTGTTTAATATTTGCCTTCTATTTACTATTTTACTTACCAGGTAAAGCCCACTGAGCTATTAGGTCTTTTTCAGGGGCAACCTCGTCACTAATATCTTGGAATCAAACTTGGGAAACTGGGGTCAATGAACAGTGCTCATTACTGCACAATCACTTAGTCTGTGTTGATATAAAAGTACACATCTGAACGTTGTTGCTTGCCTTGTGTGGTCATGTTACCTTAGCTATGTACTGACACTTGTTTTTTGTTCATGTTCCCAACAGCCGTTTGGTCGCGGCGCAATGAGGGAGTGCTTTCGGACGTAAGTTCAAAACAAAACAATTTCCTCCTTTTAGAATGCACGGCTATGGTTACAGGGAGCGCGTGATATTTTGAGTTGGGGTTGGTTCCTTGGGAATTTAAAGCGTGAATCCATTTAAAATAAGCTCTACTGAGGTGTATTTATTCTCATGTTGGCACCACAGTCGTATGTTTATCCAGCATAGGGCACGTAATGCGGCGAGCAGTGGATAGACCATAGGCTGATGATGATGATATGGCCCTGGTGTGTAGAGAGTCCTGACTAGGTCTTCTACAGTGTCACGGCTCCTGGAGGAGCCGACAGACCAGTGGATGTTCTATGGCCCGTGTCTCGCCGGCATCACGTGTGTCGGGGTCACTAGAGTAGCCGCACTTCTGTTTGTTGACTTGTAAAGTATTGCAGATGTTAGACTGCTGCAGTTCAAGAGTGTGACTGATTTATCTTAGGAAGTATGACTTGGAATCTAAAGCAGGTTGGTGGAGGCACACTGAGAGATTAAATGACTAAGAGTTATGGTGACAGAGAGAAAGGGGAGAGATCGTGCGTGCGAGATGAGAGGGAAAGGAGAGAATTCCTGGCAGTGACAAGAAGTGATCGAGAGTAGAAAATGGAGAGCATAATGGACAGCATGAGAGAGTGAAGGAGAGGAAGAGATGGAATGAATGACAAAGGCAATAAGAGCCATATGGAGTACATTAAGAATGAAGGAGAGAGAGACAAAATGAGTGATGCATATTAAGAAACAGTACTGGGGAGAGAGATCTGAGGGAGAGGATGAGACATGCCCTATCTCTGACCCTTCGCGACTGCTGCTGCTGCCGCGCAGCAAGAAGCTGTCCAACTTCGCGCGGCACCAGCAGTGGAAGTCGGCGTCGAACTACGTGGTGAAGCGCTACATGGAGCCAGTGACGCGCGACGTCTATTTCGAGGACGTGCGGCTTCAGATGGACGCCAAACTGTGGGGAGAGGAGTACAACCGCCACAACCCGCCCAAGAAGGTGGACACACGCAGACACATAAATGACCCGAGACATTGTTTGCTTGTCTACTTTCATTGTTTATAATTTCATTATACACTAATCTTCTTAGTCTTTGCGATTCTTCGAAGCACGATGGTCAGCCTCTGGACATTGTTGTCTTTCAGCTCGGCCTCGAAGTGTTTGGTAGAACACTAATGATCTTATCGATGGGCGGGTAATGATTGTACTTCTGCCTAAGCACACACAGACATCGCGATAGCATCTGTGTGTTTATTGGTTGTGGTTTATGGTCGTTTGATTACCTCATGGTGCATTGGGCGTGGGTTGTGCCGCCTGTCACTGAGAGCATCCAACAACCTCAGAGCACCCCCAGCGGGAAAACAGTGGCCTTCAGGGTACACTGCCCTCGTGGGTAATCTCGAAGCTGGTTGCTCGGACACAACCCAAAGATGCTCCTCTGATAGTTGCCGAGGGACCGAGAGGCGTGGCACGGGGTAGAGGTGGGCAGCCGTGGGAGGGCTGGGAGTTTCACAAACGCGGTGGTGGGTGGTACGGGTTGGCACAGGGTGGATGGAGGTGGGGAGGCCCAGGCTGGTTGGTGATGGATCGTGGTGGGAGGTTGATGGCACAGTGGGAGTATGCTGCTGCCAGACAGTCATTGTTTTGGCCTCGGCAAACATTTACTTTCCTGGATAACTGCTGCCAAGTTGCGACCCTCGCCAGGACAAGCGGATTAGAAAATTGATGGATAACTCTCTTGGCTGACTTCTTGCCCCATCCATAATATTTAATGGAATCTTACAAATCTTAACTGGCTGTCTCCTCTTTTACATTTTAGTTTTCCTTTAAATGTTACTGTGCAATACAGTAGTGCAGTAATCCAACTGGCAGGAGGAGTGGTGGGGCAGCGGGTAGCGCACCGTGTAGTGAATCTACTTAATCCTCCAGGGGCCGGAGCCTGTCCCGGCAGACACAGGGCCCAAGGCAGGACAATACCCAGGATAGGACGGTAGTCCTACACAGAGCACTTGCGGAAATTGACCTAGGCAGCAGCATGTCTTTGGACTTGTGAGAGGGAACTGGAGTACTTGCCGAAAACCCACACGGACATGGGGGAACATGCAATCGCCACACAAAGGCACCTGAGTCGGGAAACGAACCTGGGTCCTTCTTGCCGTGAGTCAGTCGAGGTACCCGCTAGGCCACTGTCCCGCCCCTATTATGATAACTCTTGACATTGCTTTGGCACATGATGTGGCCACTTTTGTTCCAATATGCTGACCAAAATGGTAGAGTGCAGTGTGTGTGTGTGTGCGTGCATGTTTGCGCTTGTTTATATATGTTTTGCTTAGTGGTTATTGCTGGTGCTGCATTTGTGATTACAGCACTTGCTTTGTAACTGGGCGTCTATGTGTGCTTATGCCTGTGCGTGATTGCTGGTGTGTGCATACGGTACTTGTGTGTTCACGTGCTCGTGTCCACGTTTACGAATGCTTGTGCATATGTCTAATTGTGCGTGCATGCATGTGTTTGCGTATATACTTGTCTGAACGGGCACTGTTCACGTTTGTGTGTACTGCGTGCGTGTGCGTATCGTGTGTAAACATCCGCACAGGGCATACAAGGTGACCAGGCGCGGTGCACGCTACACCACTCCCTCGAGTGTTATTCCGGCCTTAACAGCTGCTTATTGCCACCACTTATTCCATCCTATTTTATGCCTTTACAAGTGACCTTTGTGTTTGTATGGACTATTCACCTTTGTGTTTGTATGTACTATGATGGGTGTAGAGTGGCGATGCAGTGCACTGTGCTACAAATGCAGCCACCTGATTTCAAATCCTGGCTACGGCTGACATCAGTGGAGAGTAACGTTTAAACTGTACTAACCAATGTGGTGAAGTCTGGTCAAGCAACGTTAATGTCCATCAAGCCTTGGGGATGCCGTCATGAGCAGCTGTTTGACAGATAACTGCATATGACATGTTGAGGTATACTACGATGTATGTAATTGTATATTGCAGATGTCTGTGCTTCTTGTGTATTGCATCTGTATTTGTGTGTATTGCATTTGTGTGTGCATATCCTGCAATGAGTGTGATATGCATGTGTGTGTGTTTATCTGTCAGCTCATGTCATCTTGGTCTGTCCCGTAACGTCCTGTCAGCAAGCCTTCGACACGTCACGTGGCCACAAGGAGCACCTGGCACAAACGCTGTGGCGACATCGCTGCCACTTGATGGCAAACGGCAGTTGTTGCACCTTTGGTGTTGTAAGATCTTAACACGTTTCTTATTGCCAGAAAGGGTTAAACCTTGTGTATTCTGCACTGGCAGTTGTCGTTGTTTACGTTGAAATGTTTTGTGTGCACTTCCTTTGTATACGTTGCATGGCCTGTGTTTACTTTGTGTACACTCGTATACTGTATTTGTTATTTGTACACACTACAGTGCATGCATGTACGTGTTGCCTCAATCATTTGTGTAATGCGCGTGTGCTTCCACGACGATGCGCACTTTATTTATACCGCACCGTGCGAGGATATCACGTCGTGTGTCTGCGTACGCACGCATAGGCCATTTTGGTTAATCTACTGCTGCACGCGAGGGCCCCCCTCCTGTGCCGTGCAGGCCTTTATGTTGTTTTTAACCGTACCTCACCACGTGCTGCATGTGCACCGCGTGCTTTATTTATTGCCGGCTTGTGACGGTGTTGACGGCGGCGATCGCCTGCACCTGTGCCGCCCGTGCTACACATCAAAATTGCGCGTCTGTGCGCGTGCGCGTGTTGCCGTGCCTACGTGACTGCGGTCAGGCTCTGGCCAGCCGCCCCGTCTAGGGAGTGGTGTTGTGCGAGTTCACATGACCCTGTTTTGAATTAACGCTGACGCACATGAGCCAAAGAGGCATGTGAGCGTATGTGTGTACATGTGAGTGGGTGTACTGTGCCCGTGTGTTTGTTGTTGTTATTGTTATTATTAGCAGCAATGGTAATATTGCAACTGTCCCAAAGCTTGCATGCGTCCGCGTTTGCTTGCACACGCCCATGTGCCCCTAAGGCTGCCCTTGGTTGCCTGGTAAGCGCTTGTTTTGACCTCTGCGGTGGAGAGTGTTGCGGGTTAGCGCGGTTCATGTAAATAACTCGAACACATTGCCGCGACAACAACTTCAAGCAGGTTGAAGCCTAGCCAGCAGCTGTATTCCACCCCAATCCAAAGTTTATTATGTTTTTATCGTCTTTTATTATGAGTTGGATGGTAATGTTTTGTTACGCTTGGCTCTGCGCCAACTTTCTTTTTCTGTTTACATCAACACGTTTCCTACCTCAGTCTCAGGAGCGGTGTCCAGTTCCATTGAATGCAGTTTGATGGTTTCCATGAATTTGTGTGCGGTACGTGGTAGACGAGTAGAGTGCCAATCCTGTTGTTTGATATGGAAAGCTTGGCCGCATTGACAACTCTTGTTTTGACATCTGGTCAACGTTCTTCTATCTACGGGGGTTTTTTCAATAAGAGCCATTTTTTTGGATTAATGCTGGAAAATGACTAGGGTATATTATACATCCTTTGCAAACACAAACTCTTCCCAGTTAACATGATTTAATTGCATGTGTCCTTTCCAGTCATTTTCAAATGTGTATGCACTGAATAAATGCACCAATCATGGACCAGATATAAGCGCAATTGGCCTACTTCTCATAGCGTGTACTTGTACATAGCTGCTGCTTTGGCCAATTCCTTTCTTCAAGTGACCTCTGGCCCACACACGGCAGAGGGCAGCACATCCCATTCGCTCTGCATACAAGAGTGAGGCTCTTTGCATAAACCCTTGCTTCTAAATCACTAGCTTGCGGGTGTGTGCCACCATGCCTGGTTATCTTCTTCTTTGCGATGCTTCTAAGCACGATGGATAGCTTCTGGACATCGTTGTCTTTCAGCTCGGCTTCGAAGTGTTTGGTGGAATTCGCAGGTAATACCAAGTATTACTTGACAGCGATCGCGACATGAACGCTTCTACCTTGACCCCCATGCCTGGCTATGAATGAGGCTTAAATCTGCCACAGTACTGTGGAATCTCCACGACCAGCAGTTTCCTCACGCTTATGAGTCGTTCTGTCTTTAAATGAATACCTTTGAAACGGAGCAAGTACTGCACGCTTTATAAATCGTCCATTTTAGAACCGACGTGGGAGATTAGCGCCGCACCAGCAGTTTTCATAACATGGGGATGCTTTCACCAGCGTGGAGCACGTTTGCACACACAAAAACACGTGGCTTAAGAAACACACGGCGTGGCGCTCACCTTCGTCTGGCGCCTCCTGCCAACGCCCCCGTCCCCCACCCAGGTGGACATCATGCAGGTGTGCATCCTGGAGCTAAAGAACCGACCGGACAAGCCGGTGTTCCACTTGGAGCATTACATCGAGGGAAAGTACCTCAAGTACAACTCCAACTCGGGCTTCGTCCGCGACGAGAGCATGCGCTGCACTCCGCAGGTGCGTCCCACACACGCGCACGTGTACTCACACACGCGTGTACCCACACAACAAAGACAAAGATTACCCGTGCAGCCTCAACAGACGTGTAGTGCTGTTAGCAGGCATCTGTAAAGGCGATCACGACACGTAATAATATATATTTGTGACGCACGCATATTCTCCGGGCGCGTTGCACCCCTTGCTTTTGTCTCTCCCTAGTGGTGATCTCTAGACACCGCACCAGGTGCTCATTTGAGGCTGAGTCGACCTAGGGGATGCCCAGGTCCGGTTCGGAAAGTCGTCACTGGTGTTGGCCGTGAACGGAAATTGAACTTATGTCAACGGGTTCATAGCGCAGCTTGATGATCACTACGCCAACGTGTACGCACACACGCGTGTACGCACACACGCGTGTACCCACACACAAAGACACGTCGTGTAGTGTTGAATAGTGACAGGTGCCTCGTGCGCGTGCGTCCGCTGTGCGTGCTTCACCCAGGCCTTCAGCCACTTCTCGTTTGAGCGCTCGGGTCATCAGCTGATCGTGGTGGACGTGCAGGGCGTGGGCGACCTCTACACTGATCCCCAGATCCACACCTACATGGGCACTGACTACGGCGATGGAAACCTGGGTGAGCGCCACCTTCCACCTCTCACCTCCAATCTCCCCGCCACCATCTATCTCTCACATGAAATACCACCAACCCTCTGCTCAACCCACAGCTGGATGAGCGTTGTTATTATTATCATTCTGGCCAATGCGGGTTGGTGTCGAGAGAGAGGGGTGTCATGTCTAGGCGTTGGTTTAGATGTCACAAGCCACCAATGCTGACCGAGGTCAGAGATAAAACTCAGGTGGCTGGATTCACGATGCAATGTGCTAACCGATGACCCACCACTCCTGCTGCAAGTTGCATTACCGCACTATTGCATAGTAACATTTATACACGAATATAAAAATGCAAATATGTATTTGGTGAAGAGCAGTCGCTTGAGTTGATTGCGTGACGAATTTCCAAAACGTTGACGTTTGCGAGTGCCAGCAAGTTACTCCATCTGCAGCATGAATCTCTGGCTTAGGTGGTGGGGATGTCTATTGCGGCACATCTGCTCATAACCTGTCTCTTGCCGTACACCCCTAATCATGGACCCTCCTGATGGCCGTGCTTCTCCCAGGCGTACGTGGGATGGCTCTCTTCTTCCACTCGCACGTGTGCAACCGCATCTGCAAGAGCATGGAGCTCACGCCATTTGACCTCTCGCCCCACGAGCGCAGTGCGCTGGAGCAGTCGCTCAAGCTGCTGGTGAGCGCCGGTGTCGTCGACGCGTTGCTGCCGTTGCCATCGCCGCCACCATCCTTGTATTGGCACTACCGCCGTGGATATCGCCTCTGCCGTCATCCCATAACCGCTACCGTGTGGACGTTATCGACATATTGCTCCTGCCGTATCACTAGTGCCATCCCATCCTGCCACCCTCATCGCCATCATCATTGTAATACAGCCGCCATTTTCATTCTTTCGCCGACTTTATCGTCACATTACTGGCTGGATTCACGATGCAATGTGCTAACCGATGACCCACCACTCCTGCTGCAAGTTGCATTACCGCACTATTGCATGGTAACATTTATACACGAATATTCAACCAACCAACCCACCACGTCTCCTACACATGTAAACGCGCGGGGCTACGTGCGTGTGCTCGCTCCCAGCAATCGTCCAAGACTGTGCTGCGCGGCCACGAGGAGGTGTGCGGGAGCCCCCGCGTGCGATCGCTGTCGGACGCGCGACCCCCGCGTCTGCCGCGCCTCTCCGAGTCGTCCATGACGCCCGAGGAGTCGCCGCGCTCCTCGCTCTCCTCGATGCACGGCATGCACATGTCGCTCAGTCCCCCTGAGCACCTGCTCGGCCACTCGCCCATGGGTGAGCCGCCTGCCGCGCGCCATTAGTGCCACTGTTCGACCGATAAAATCTTAATATGTAAAGGACGCAGTGTCTAGCAAATGTTTGCTCCAGCTCACCCGCACGGCTGCCCTTCCCTCTCCCCCCACTTCGCCGCGATTCCTGTAAAATATCCACGCGACATAAGTAATAGATTTGTCCATCCATCCATATTCTAAACCGCTTGTCCTGGTGAGGGTCGCGGTGGCAGCAGTCCAAGGAGAGTGGACCAGACATCCCTTTCTTCGGCAACAGATTCCAGCTCTTCCTGGGGGATTCCCAGGCGTTCCCAGGCCAGCCAAAGGATATAATCCCTTCATTATAATTATATAATGAAATAATCAATCTCGTGTTAATTCAGCTAACATGCCTCCATGTTCCTGGTACACATTTTAGTTTTGAAGTTGTTTTTTTGTTTTTCGTGCAGGGTGGACAGTGGTGTTTGACGAAATTGACAACAGCCCCGATCAAGATGGAGACCGCGAGAGAAAGGTGCGGTGGTGATAGCGGCGTGGCACACCAGCAGTGCAGCGATAACTGCTGTTCGGGGTTTTACAAACAGTCGAGTACAGGCATGTGGAAGCCCTTAAACAATAAACAGGCAGCAAGAAACAGCTCCAGTGATAAACTTTAGCAAAAGGAGCCAATACGATAAGGTTACACATTGCCAGAGACACATAGCGCTATTGACAGTACACCAAGTAAGAACTAACACGCTTCGTGAATTGTCAAACAAATGTATATTTGTATAGCTTAAGTTTGATGTGTTATGCATTTAAATCGAATCATTCGTATGTTTGTTATGCGCATCATTCTTGCAGAGCAAGGCTGTCGCAAAAATGCGTTACGTTTTGCAGACATATATCGCGGTAGTTTCACACAGACCGCAGTCGTTTTAATAACCACTTCCACGGATAATCGAGAGTGGACTGGGTTGAAAGAGAAATGCCCAGCATGCAGTTCGACCCGGAACACCACAATTTGCAGACGCGCGCGTGTGTGTGTGTGCGCGTCTTCACAAGCCCCGTTGTCGCATTGTAGGTGTCTGAGAACAACGGCGACAGTGGCTGCCCCAGCGAGAGGAAGAGCGAGTCTGAAGGAGACATGCACGATCAGGTGTGTCCCCCCACGCATCTGCGCCCGCACGCTGCACTATAAACACTTTACGCCGGCGGTTATCAACCCTAGGTTGAGGGAGAGGAGGGGAGGGCGCATGCTACGGCATGGTTGCCGTGCAGGACAAATCTGCAGTGTGTCCGGACAAAACGTCGGTGCCGTATCGCGGCGATTAAACGCAACAACGCGGAGCGCGTTGAATTTTTATTGCTCCACTCCTCTCCAATTGTACTACCGCCGATCAACACGCGGTACCATCCCATTGGCCTGCGAGAGAGCTTTTATCTCCTGAACATTTTCTTATTAATAATACGTTTTAAAGAGGAGGCCATTCATGCTAGGTACCCTCGGAACTTGCAGCATTGTGGAGATATGCCGTAGCTCAGAATGTTTGTTGTTTTGCTTGTTAACTGTGAAACTCTCTGGTCCCCGTCTCTCCACAGAAACCGGGGAACAGGATGAAGAGACAGAGCGAATCGGATGATGATTCTGTGCGGCGGGTGAGTCCTGCACCCTGCACATGCAACCGCTCGCGTCAAAAATATATTTCTGTTCATTATGCGGTTTTATGTGTTTTTTTGTCCCAAACGTAATAATACCAAGTGTCCATTTGTTGTGGTGGGGTGGAGGGATACGTTCAAATGACCTGTGAGAACCAAAGGGGTGCAGGCTGCAGTATAGGTTAAGAACCACTGCCCTACAGAAACGCCGCACCTCGGACGATCAAAAGATGCTTTGGTCAGATGGGGCTACAAGACCGGCCCAACCACCTGTGAATGTGGAGAAGCAGACGTTACTATGGAACAATGCCTTGTCTGCGCTCTACTACCCAACCTCTGCAGCTCAAATGACCTTGCAGAGTTCAATAAAAATGCAAAGAACTGTGTAAAGAAATGGGAAACTGTGATTTAACCATAGCGCTTCGAAGAATCGGAAAGAAGAAGACCTCGGGGGGCGACCCGCCGAGTGTGTGTGTGTGTGTTGGCTGCCGCGAATCACACGCTTCCCCCACGGCGTCTGTGTGAGCAGAAGGAGAACAGCCCCGTGTCCGCCCCTCATCACCGCGTGCCCCTCCCCACACAGGTGGCGGTGTCACCGATGGGTCGTGCATGCCCCCCAACCCGCACGATCACACACGACCTTTAAAGGCAGTGACATGGATGGAGCGGTGGTGCATTTGCAGCTTGCTGCAGAGATTTGTGGTTTGAGCTCAGTGGGCCGCCCCGGTTAATACTGCGGTTGTGTTAAACTAAAATGTGCCTTCTGCAGCACCGTAAACGAAAAATATCTTGTGATGTAATAAAACAAAAAAGAGGGCAAGTGTGCCGGCGTTGCGGTCCACATTTGCTAAATTTATCAGGTTTCATCTGTGACATTGCGACTTCGTGATAGCGTTGCGTAAATACCAAATGTACTAAATTACTACGGTGTTGCCGTGGCGCGTTTAAACGGTCCTGAAGTCAACGTTCGGTCGTGGGCGATTGGCAACGGTTCTTCCCGTCCATGACTGGTCCTTGGGCTCGCAGGGGATGGAAGGTGGTGGGGGGGGTGGTGGGTAGAGGTAGAGGAGAGTACTGCATGGGTCGTTTGTTAGTGGAGCCTTGATCTGCCTCGTGGTGCGGAGGCCGGTGATCTCCACAAGTCTGACGTGTGT
The DNA here is from genome assembly GCA_036362915.1 of Geotria australis. Taxonomy (NCBI): domain Eukaryota; kingdom Metazoa; phylum Chordata; class Hyperoartia; order Petromyzontiformes; family Geotriidae; genus Geotria; species Geotria australis. Next base: position 3,791,474 of record JAZEWU010000039.1, on the reverse strand, counting down.
TGCCTTGCGGTGCCTGTGCCTGACCGCAATGCACGACTGCATCTTAACCCGAGAGTGTTTTGAACTCAGTTTTAAACGGAAAGATAAACTGACTGTTGTATTCAGTAAAATTATGACATTGTACATGGACTGTTTTGCCAAATAAGTAAGAAGATGACAATACATTCTGAACGGTATGGTTTGTCTTACACAGCTCCCTGTTGTGTGATTGTTTTGCCTCATGAATTAACAAATGCTATTTAAGCTGCTTGAAGACTTGGAGTAGGTTCATGTGCTTGGTGCTCATCGGCCACCCCTACCTAGCTGGTTGAGCAGTTGCCTTCGTGCGTGGTGTTGTGTACGTCGTGCACATTGCGAGCCAATTGCATTGTGTGTGTCGCTCGTCATTTCTAAAATATATAAGCAGACGATGACACTTGATATATGTCCCTCTACTTTAAACAACAACAGTGTATTGTTTGGACTTCCCATCGGCCACATGGCCTTCTAGAAATAATTGGTTCAATAGAAGCAAAACTCTGGAGCAAGTTTTGACATCCATTGCCCCATCAGCGACATAGTTGCTCTTGCTTGACCCAATGCTGGTGAACCACCAGATGTTTCTAGGCTAGGACTGTTTTGAGCGATCGTCGTTTATTAATGCGTCGTCGTATTGACGTGCCGTCGTTGTCCGTACCATGCCATGCAGGACTTCCACTGCGCCATCAAGTGGGACAACTTCCACGCGTCGCGTGCGCACTGCCACCGCCCCTCCAGTGTCTCCATGGAGGTGAACCGCCTGCAGAACCTGGACATGCAGGGCAAGATCGGCAAGTCCGTCCTCGGCAAGGTGCGTGTTTGGGAGTACCACTGCTTAGCCACCCACCGCCTCGTGTGCCATGTCGGCATTTATAGGTGCTTGCTAACAGCACTTGATCCTACAGTCTGTTAAGGCTATACGAGAGATATTTAATAATAATAATAATAATCTACTTTTGGAACGCGCGCATTTTCTCCGGGCGCGTTGCACCCGTTGATTCGGAGGCGCAGAGCCCTGCTCAGTCGGTTTGTTGTGAGTCGGTGAATAGGTGACTTTTTAAGAGTTTTTTTAAGGCGGTGGGGGACTGTGTTTGATGAAATAGGTGTGGCAGGCTGTTCCAGATTGTGGGTGCCGCGACCGAGAATCGGCATTTCGCGAAGGTTGTACGTGAGCGCGGTGTGTGGAGTAGGTGCTGCTGGTGGTTGTTACATTGGTGGTGGTGCTAGTGGTGGCGGTGGTCGTGCTAGGTATTGGCCGTGGTAGTGGCGCTGCTCTTGCTGGCTGCTGTGCGGCTGGCGGTGGCGCCGGCGATGCTCGTCTGACGGTGCCCTGCGTTGCCCTGCGTTGCCCTGCGTTGCCCAGGTGCACCTGGAGATGGCCAAGTGCCACGAGGCCGGGCGCTTCGGCGAGAAGGAAGCGCCGTGGGACCGCGAGGCCGCGCTCTTCCACCTGCGCCACGCGGCGCTGTGCGGCGAGATGGAGGCCATCCTGGCGCTCGCTCGCATCCACCTGCAGCTCCCGCACGACGTGCTTGTCGAGCTCACGATGGAGGTCGGTCCACCCGTTCACCACCGGCCTGCTCACCAGCTCAATTGTCGGCAAGCTCACCGGCCCACTCACCTGCCCACTCATCAGCAAGCTCACTGGCCCAATCACCTAACTGCTGCCTGGCTTTCTCACCTGTCCACTCATTTTTCTGCTCACCTTTCTCATCATCGAATTGCCAGCCCACCTGTCTCACGTGATGGCATGTTCACCTTTGCAGCTATGAGCTTACTCACCTCTCCACCAGCCTGTCCAGTCACCTGTTTGCCCACCATCTCATTCACCTACCCACCACCTACAAACCCAGCCACCTGTTTGCTTACCACCCAGTTCATATACCTACCCACTTGGCAGATGGGTGCTCCCCCGCGCCCATCTGCTATTCCCTCCGGTGCCAGTGGTCCTCGTGCCCATGCTCCTGGCCGGGTCTGGTGAATCCATGCGTGCTTTCTGCGTGCAGGAGTCTGAGGAGAACACCACGCTCGGCTTTGCTTTCATGCTGGAGGCGGCCAAGGCCGGGGACCGTCACTCGATGCTGTTTGTGGCACGTGCCTATGATACCGGCACCAACCTGGGCCGTGGCAGGTAACCGCCACAGCACCAGCGATGCCGCTGTGTGGTTTTTTTTCCCCCCACCCCAGTTAAGTGAATTACAGTGTCGTGTTTCAAATTGAAAATTGCTCTCAGCGCCTTTTGTCTCCCACATTGGAGGCATCATCAGGCTGGGAGGCGAAACGTTAAATAGGAGAGAGGAGAAACACTCAACACGGCTATCCTGAAAGCGCAGCAATTCTCATACATTGAGCCGTGAAAATCTAAATCAACACATTTCGCAAATTGGCAATATTGTCCACGACGGTGGCACACGTTAGCCTACTCTTTTTAGAATAACGTCACACGGGATCTTTAATGTCCACTATGCAGTCGGCGTAGCGGTCGTTGTTAGTTACTATTGCCTGTTTCACGACCTTTCAGTATAGTCGAAGCAGCCTTAATCATATATTTTTTTTGTTGCTTTGGTTTTTTTTGGTTGTTTTATCTTTCGTTGTTGACTTGCTGTTCTCTTCGCGGCCCTTGTGCAGCGCTTTGTGACCCTCGGGTGAAAGGCGCCTACTCTCCTGGCCCAGTCCTGCCTTGCCTAAACTCGCCTCGTGGTGTCGCGTGTGGAAGTTGTGTTTTTGTTGTTGTGGGTGCTTGCGTTTTTTTTTGCTGTTGCGTGTGTCTGTGTGTTGTTGTGCCGTGTCGACTTGCATAGGTGCTCGCTGGCGGCACTTGCCCCAGCAGTCTGTTAAGGCTATACGGGGGATCTTTGTCTTGTGCTTCAATGTTGATTGTTTAATTTGGATTGGCGTTGTTTCCCCCTCGTGTCTGTCTCTCTGTCTTCCTGTCTCTGTGTCCCTATGTCTCTCCCTGTCGCTCACCCTCCCTCCCTGTCTCTCTCCGTGTTTGTCTTCAAGGAAGTGACGGCCATCTTAGGGGACGCTGGCAGATTTTTGCCGCTCTTAAGATTGCCAGTTTCACGACCTTTCAGTGTATTCGAGTAGCCTTAATTATTTAATTTCTGTTGCTTTGGTTTTTTATTGTTTTGTTTTTTTTCTTTCGTTGTTGACATGCCGTCCTCTTCGCGGCCCTTGTGCAGCGCTTTGAGACCCTCGGGTGAAAGGCGCTATATAAATTGATATTATTATTATTATATCTGCTGCAGCATTAATCAGCAGCTTTGCTCGAACCACGTACCCCTGCAACAAATGCGGGCGAGCCACGGGGGGGAATGCCGCGCGACGGCCGGGTGACGTGCCGCCCGTGCCACCCACGCCGCCCGCAGGCAGCAGGACTGGTGCGCGGCGCTGCGCTGGTACGAGGCGGCGCTCAATATGACCGAGTACGACGAGGGCGGCGAGTACGACGGCACGAGCGACGACCCCAGCTACATGCTGCTGGCGCGGCAGGCCGAGATCTACATGACGGGCGGGCACGGCGTCACCCCTGACCCCCAGAAATCAGGTGAGGGGGCTCCGTCGTCCCGTGATCTCGGTGAGAAATCACACCTCCACCTTCCAGTGCCTGGGTCTGCCGTCTCCTCAAGTCCTCCCAAACAACGAACGCCCCGAACGCACGGCTCCTGGGTCTCTCCGCGGCACCCTCCCATCGGGAGACAATAACAGTTGGGCATGGTGCTAGCCACCCACCCCCTCGTCTGCCGTCCAACATTCATAGGTGCTCACTACCAGCACTTGACCCTACAGTCCGTTAAGGCTATACGGGGGATGTTTGTGTTTGCCGTTGTGTGCGTGCGTGTGCAGGGGATCTCTTCACCAGCGCAGCTGAGGCGGCCATGGAGGCAATGAAAGGGCGGCTCGCCAATCGCTACTACGAGATGGCGGAGGAGGCGTGGGCCGCGATCGAGGAGTGAGGTGATGAACGGCAATAGCAATGGCTCCTTGTCACCAAGGGAGACACTAGCAGGAGTGCTCGACTCCAGGCGACATAGCTTTGGGGTTCAATGGAACAAGCAAACCCCTCCACCGCAATAAGATTGTGATCCATGCGGATTACTAATACTAAGTATGCAAGTGTATTTTGTTTAACTAGATGAGACCTCAAGAGACCCGGATGCATCTCGTTGTAAGAGTTACATGGGGCATTAGTCTGCCAGTAGGGGGTGGTGATTGCTGCTGCTGTGTGTGTGATCCCAATTTACTTATGTGCCAACACACAACAGCCTGCCTTTGCAAATGACGTTGAGGGATCTTTACCATCCGCTACAAAGCAGACAGTGCGTAGTATCATCATGGTGATGATCGTCACGGCCGCCGGATTTGATCCGTGAACCTCTGCAACAAGTGACGAAAGTGTTACCACTTGCCCACATAGTACAGGCAAACCTCCTTTAACCGATAAGGTGCGTTCTTGAGGCTTGTCCGCTAAGCGATAAATCAGTTAACAGAAGTCATTAGAAGATGGTTCACTATAACTGTATAGTATTTTTGAAATGACTACTTTAATAATAATACTGTACTACTACTAATCGATCGTGTGACCGTGTGTCCCTGCAGGAGTTGAGGGAGGTGGTCATCCGGGGTTGATGATGGCACTGGCAGGCCAGTACAACTGGTGCAGCCTGATGGTCTGTGTGTGGTAGTGTGTGGTGAGTGAGTGGTGTGTGGGTGGTGAGCGGGCGGTGTGTGGGTGGTGAGCGGGCGGTGTGTGCGGTGGTGAGTGGGGACAGTGTGTGTGTGTGTGCATGTGGTGGGTGGGGTTGGTGTGTGTGTGCGTTGAGTGGAGACGATGCTTGTGTTCGTGTGTGTGGATGATAAGCTGGGACGATGTATATGTGTGTGTGGTGTGGTGAGCGGGCGGTGAGTGTAGATGGTAAGTGGACTGTATGGATGTGGGAGCGGAGCCACGTGACTTCACCTCTCCCCGTGACTTCACCTCTCCCTGGGATGCTTCCCGTGGCTCTGGGAGGATGGGCGTCATTAATAATTGGTGAGGGGCTTAGGCTTAATTTCGTCCGATATCGACATTTCTCTTTTTATTTCATAGCACTTCCCAGCAAATGTAAATGAGCCTTTACGGTACTAACACGTATACGCATTTGAAACATCGAATTGTCCAACCGCAGTGGCTCAGATCTTATTTTGCTGTTGCGCTTACTGCATTTGCGCTACTGTTGCATGTGTTTCATCTCGCAGTTACAAGGAATACTAGTCGTGTTTCACGGCGCTTAACGAATGAGAGGAGCGTTGCATTTTATATGTGTCTGCAGCACGCAGCGTTATGCTCGGCGGCATTAGGCACGACGTGGAAATCTGGCTCAGTGCAAAAATCGTAAACAGCACATTAAATATAAAATCACTCTTGAGTAAGGTAACCTATAATGTCGATATCACACGATGTGAAAGCTCCCCGTGTTTATAAGATGCATGAATGAACCGCATCCGACGCTACCGAATGTCTCAAGACCCCCTTTATGTCTTAATTTACAAGAGTGTGACGAAGACTTGAGGTTGAGAGAAAGAGAGAAGAAGAAAAATAACGGATTGAAAAACCACGACCCTCTCGTACGAGCCCCCCTAGGCGTCTAGGTTGCTATCTTTGACTAAGTGACCTTGACTTGTTTGACACCAGCGTCCGCCGGATGTGTGGATTCCGGTAGACTTTTTTTTTATACAGGAGACCGTTCTGTTTAAGATATACAGTCTGTACCAAATACTAACGCATTGAAGAGCTGTGATGATGAAAGCAGATCAGAAGAATTGTTGACTGGCTTGGCACGTCTGCTGTTATTGACAAAATTGCCGAATATTTGGAGAATTGATCAGGTAATAATAATAATTTTACATTTATAACGTGCACATATTCATTCATTGTCGAAGGTACTCATTTGACGAGAGAACGACTCAGAAGCGCGTGGAAAGCGCAGAGGCGGAGGAGGCAGCCAGGCGGTATTGCGGCGCCATATTGCCACACACTGCTTCCTATATATGATGTTATCGGCCAAATAATGAGTTTTTTTAAGTAGTGGAAGGAAACCAGAGAACCCGGAGGAAACCCACGCAGAACAGGGGGAGAACACACAAACTCCACACAGAAAGGCGCCCGAGCCGAGATTCGAACCCGGGGGCCTTCTTGCTGTGAGGCGCAGATGTTACCACCGCGCCTAACACAGGGGTGTGTGAACGATATCCCAAAATCAGCACCAAAGCAGCCAATATCACATGCTGGGCTTCAACCCCTTCCTACCCACCAACCGCCACCAGTGAGCAAGCTGTCATATCAAATGACAATTTGTGTGTGGAAATATGGCGCGGGCAACACCGCTGCCTCCTCCGCCTCTGCGCTTTCCTCGCGCCTCTCAGTCGTTCTCTCGTCGAATGAGTACCTTAGACAGTGAATGAATATGTGCGCGTTAGAAATGTAAAGTTATTATGTTGCTGCTGCTGGAATTAGACTAGTTTCGTGCACTGTTTATGGTTTAATTTTTTTAACCAAGGTGCTTTGCTTTGTTTTTTTATCCACTGAGGTGTGAATCCAGTGATCTGAGTTTGATTCTGAGCCACAGCTAACGTCAGTGGCGAGTGATATCTGTAACCCCACATCCCAAACACATCGGAGAAAAGAATTGTGATCAATATTGTTGGCTATTAAATCTTCCCAGACATCTGGCTGGCGTGGACGTGGCCACCACAATACGCTCAATAGGGCCTCCCTCTAGTGGAGGGTCCTAAAGATTGCAGGGGAAGGCCTTTGCCTTGTTTCCCCTCTCTTCCGTGGAACATGTTTAACGCCAACAGGCCTTTTGGTTCCAACCATATTTCCAAAACATGTAGTGTTTACTGGTTGTGTGTAATTGTAGTTTAACGACTCTCCATATTGTGCATTTGTATTTTTTTTTACATATGTTGTCACGTTTTAATGATTCTCTAGGTCACTAGAGACGTGCGTTTACAGACGTTATGAAAGTTTAGGTTCGTACGGCTGATTGGTATTGCATCCCCGTGGTGGTTACGAAAATATGATGAACTTGATATGAGTTTTGCATGTCTACACGTGTATTAGCCCATATTGCTATATTTAGATTACAATATATAGCTGAAAACATTTTTTAATCGTTTTCAGATATACAGGGTGATCCACCTATAGGATGCCTCCGCTAAAACAATAAACGTGAAAAAATGTCATTTCAAATCCACTACAGTACATGTAACATCCGCACGACTTCCATTTCTACGTGTCTTCCACATGTCTTCCATCTCCACGTGTCTCCCACCTTCACGTGTCTTCCGTCTTCACGTATCTCCCACGTCTACGTGATTCCTAACTAGGGTTGCCACCTGTCCTGGTTTTCCCTGGATCGTTCTCTTTTTTGTGGCATGTGTTCTGGGAAATCTTAAGTTTTCACGGACCAAGTCATTCAAAGTCTGTGTGTTTGGCAGTTACGATATACAGCCCTCTATCCTCCAAGCTGGCAACCCTACACTCCACCTCTAAAAGTCTCTCACCTCTACATGTCTTCCACCTGCACCAATCTGGACACACATTTTCCATCTTTGATCGCAGCCTCGATGAATAAACCTTGTCCAACTTTCAGTGGTATATTGAAATTAACGCGAAAGGACAATGCTACGAAGTCAGTATGGCATCTATAAACTGAATCACCTCGTATATAGCAAAATATTGATCATTGAAAATGGTGGAGAATTGTTCTCAAGAGTATCACCAACATGGGAGGCAAAATGTAATTGAGAGAGGAGGAACGTGCGACACGGCTACCCCGAAAGAGCAGCTCTCGAGAGCAATTCTCATCACATATCGAACCATTAAAAACCTACATCATTAAAAACAGTGGATGCAATGCCACTCACTTGGCATTTGTGATTACCGACAGAAATTGGAAATTTAAAGTTGTGCTTTGAATGAGTGCATTGCAGACGGCACACGCCTTTGCACGGTGTGAACGCGTGGAAAACGCTTTACTCTCCAGCTTCTCATACAAAAAAACGATTAACAATTTCCCGGAATGTTGCGGATCTGTTCACATAGCTATGCTCCGTATGTTACGCTGTAATAAAGATTTGCCACGTGTGGCAGAGTTTGAAACGAAAGACTCCGTCTCTCCTCAGCACAGAATGATTGCTGTGTGCGAATGCAAAAATACCTGTTTAATGAAGCAAATCCCGGAGCTAGCGAATCCCTGTTCTAGCATTCTTAACACGGGGCCGTGAGGGGTATGGCCATGGTTCCCCACGCTGGGCAGTGAAGGTGGGAGTGCAGAACAGTGGACATTGCTTCACCGCCCTCTGCTGCCCACAAGACCGAAGTACTAGCCAGGCTAAATCTCTGCTCAACTACCAAGATTTTGACGAGGTCGGGTGCATGCTGCGGTTTGGCCACGGGTAATTAAATTATAATGCTCTGATAAACGTTGGCGATAAGAGACAGAGGAACCACGTGGGTTAGATAAGGTACAGTACACGAGTTAATGGCATCATTCAAACTTCAGTGCGGTTTGGGCAGAACGCGTCACTCCCAAAAGACAAACCTGATGATGCCTCCAACGTAGGGGGCGGGGAGGGGGTAGCGAAACGTCGCGAAGGAGAGGAGGGACGCTGTATAGGGCTGTCCCGAAACAGCAGCTCTAAGCAATTTTTATACCCGTTTGAATCAACCCGTCATTTCGTCCCGGCTTGATAAAATAGGTTCACGTTGTAGGAGTTGAACAAGGACCCCAGTAAATATGCACGGATCTGTTTATATGAGCCCCATATAGATTTATAACGCGCACAACTTGGAGGGCTGTTGTGCGCAGAGAGAACGAGTGGGAAGTGAGGAAACGGCAGAGGCGGGGAGAAGGCAGCGACATGGTTAGTTGGCGTCCCATCATGGGTATAGCCCTACCTTGCGCCCTGTGTCTCCCGGATAGGCTCCGGTTCACCGCGACAGGATTAAGCGGTTTCTGACAATAATGGATGAATGGGTTGCATGGCCACAAGCGCCACGTGGTCCTCACATTCAGCCTCCCTTCAATTCCATCCCGGGGTGCAGTACACGTGGTAAGAGGCAACTTAACCTCCATTGGCGGCTGGGATGCTCACTGGGGTAGCGTGGCCGAGCGGTCTAAGGCGCTGGATTAAGGCTCCAGTCTCTTCGGAGGCGTGGGTTCAAATCCCACCGCTGCCAGTAATTTTTTTTTAAATCATTAATGATTACTTTGTTAAAAAATATAGTTACGCTTCAACTGTAATTGTGCAAACCGTCAATTCGTGATCGAGGTTGCATTTTCTACGTGCGTTTTTGTGTGTTATATATTGTATTTGTAGTTTCATTGTAAGAGAGATACGTTTGGAATCGCTTCAAACACTACACGCGGCTTCGCGTGCAGGCCGAGAGGCGCCCTTTCAACTCCCGCGATCTCTCCCTCTCTCCGAGAGAGTTTTGTGCAAAACCCCCGCACAGAGTAAGTTTCCTCCCTCCCGTTGAGGTTTGGCGACCCGTTGCTCGCTGCTGTTGTTGTTATATTTACTGTTTAAGCGCTTTACGAATTAACTACCTGTGCCTGATAACGCGCCGAGAGCCGAGACTAGGCCGCGGCGGAGCCTCGATGTCGCCTGGATGCGGTAACGGGGGGAAAGCAGGAAGCTGCCGGCCGGGTGTGGGACCTGACCGGTCTGCTCCGGCCTGTCCCGGCCTCGCCCTCACTTTGGTTTACATCTTTTGAAAATAATACTATCAGTAATGTGTTGATGTTTGTGTAGAATTTATCTACGTGGGAGCCCAATGAGATCGCATGAGGTAATTTAACCCCGTGAGTGCCCACTGCGATTTGATATGCGTTGGCGTTGTTTAACCACGTGAGACCCATTGAAATGAATTTTCTCTTGTGATCCATACCAAATATTTAACCAGCACATTGATACTTAGTCTCTTCTGCATGGGATGAGCGCTTCAATTGTTATTATTTAGCAAACCGTGTGTCGCTTTACGCTTCGTACGTTTGAGTTCATAATTTAGAGTTAAACAAGCCGCATGTGGCCATGTGATGGACTGGCGTACCATCCTCGGTATAGCCCTGGCTTGCGCATTGTGTCTGCCGGGATAGGCT
>JAZEWU010000039.1:3726249-3769964 GCA_036362915.1 Geotria australis | reverse complement strand
CCCCACGCCTGCAGGCTGCGTATCAGGGCTGTGCGTCACAAGTGCCGCCGCCTCCTCCACCTCCGTCACCTCCACCGAACAGTCTCAACCTCGCACTGCCACAGACAACGGCCCTGGATGCTCAAAATACGAGGGCCCTCTGCTGAGCCAGGAAAAGAAAGCTATCAAATGTTCTTCCTCCAAAGTTTGCGACTGAAGTGTTTTTTTTTCTCTCCAGCTTAAGTTTCATCTTGTTTTTCTTTCCCCGAACCCCCCCCCACCCACCCACCTCGCTTTTTTGATTGATGTGAGAGGATTACACGAGCGTACATACTGTACATTTTTTTTATTACGTACAAACATTTCAGTCGTTTGGATCGTGCTTGCGAAGCGGTAACGGAGTCGTTTGGTCAACGGAACGTGGGTTGGCTCTAAAGTCAGATGGATTTCTCGTGGAGTACACAGGGTGACAAGCGTACCACGCTCAGTTATGTAACGAGATGCGACCCCGTTGCTGTGGTATGACACTTGATGATTTGCCGATGACCCTCTTTCTACGAGCAGAGATGTAATCACTGCGCCACCTTGCCGATAATGCCACTTATTATATACGTTTTTACTTTTAGGGCAGTGTATTGGACGAATGTGGTTGGATTTTTCAATGCTTGTCATCGCTGAGGAAGAACTGGTGTTATCACGAGAACGGGGGTCGATTACAGTTGTAATTTTGTTTATTGAGTGAAATGATGTCATTTATAATTATTATTTTGGCAAACAATGCTGCTGCTGTGTTAGACATTACAATTCACCAAAGGTCTGGTTATTATGATCCCTTATCTATATTTAATGGTTTGAGTTGAATGGGTTTGCTGAAGCTGTTTCGAGACGAAAGATACCCTTAGCTGGTACAATATAACATACGTCATATATAATCTATAGTATTGCGCTTAAGGTGAATATTGAAGGAGCAGCCGTGCATTGCTTTGATCCGCCACTGCTGGCAAAAGGGAGCTCCAGACAGCCTCTCATGGATATGTACCCTACTTCTCCATACTGGCCAGATATCTTGAAAGAGGTGCAAGTTGCCCACACTTAATAATAATAATTTATTACATTTATATAGTAGCACCTTTCACCCAGAGGTACCAAGGCGCTGCAGGAAACCACAGAGAGGTGGACGAAAGTCAGCCACGTGGTAAGCCGGCACCAACCCAGCAGACCCCGCGTCCTATAATGATGTTATCGGCCAAATAATTAAGTGTTTTTTTTAGTTGTGGGAGGAAACCAGAGAACCCGCAGGAAACCCACACAGAACAGGAGAACACAAAAACGTGGGGATGTAACCACGTCGGGCGGGACCTTCATTCTGTGAGGCGCAGATGTTACCATTGCGCCACCCTGCTACCCACACATCACTTATCGGCAATTGGGTCACGCGCGCAGGGATACAGAGCAGGGTCGCCACCTCTGGTGTGATAACCGTCACGCCAGGGTAGCGTGTGGAAAGTGCTTGATGATGTTTTCCGGTCGGTGCGTCCATATTTCACGGAGCAATGGGTGGCAGGTGTAACGACCACTGAACCACGCTTGTAACCCGAGGGTCACAAAGCGCGGCCATGTGCAGCGCTTTGTGACCCTCGGGTGAAAGGCGCTATATACATCGATATTATTATTATTACTGTGATTATAATTATCTTTAGGTTTTTTTAGAGTCGTCGGTCATGTTATTTGCATCTCACAATTGCAAAGGCAGCAGCCAGGCAGTAAGGCGGCACGACCAACGATTGTCCGAAGACATACTGCTGGCTACGTTAATTGTCCTGACTAAATTGCCCCCGGTGCCCTGAGAAGTTGTAATTAGCTTATCCCTCCCTGCTGGAAAACTGTTAAAAAGAGATACATAGCTCAACGGTTCTTTCCAGTTTAAATACAAACTGAGGCGTTCTTTCCTGAAACGAATACCTTCGACATTGAACGAATATGTGGCCGTTATGAATTATATTATTATTATTAACTCGTGTGCAGCTTCTGGGTGGATTATATACATCGCGGAATCGCAAAAGATGCCGGTGGTTTTCGAAGGCCTCAATCCAGCAGTGGATTAGATAGACGTTTATTATTACAGCAGAAAATGCCATGTCAGCGTGCAAGCTCTGGAAGTGGGATACCTGCGATACAACAAACGTGCGACTTGACCAACAGGGTAGTGCAACGAATTTAACAAATTTCCATAAACACGTTATGCAGGGATAACACCTAAGCCATAATCATAAGGTAAACAGTAACACGCATTGTTGCACAAGACATGGCTGATGATTATGATAGGTTTAAGACTGCCCCATTAAATGTGAATATGTTCAGTTCACCTCAGAAAGTGAAACTACTAAGCAATACCAGCAGCAATGCTTGCCATTCACCCACAACTTGCATGTTGAAACAAGTGCTGCTTGATCAAACCGGTCTGGAAAGGCAGTGAGTGAGTCGTCTGGACGGCAGCAAGACGCCCGAGGCGGAATTTGCGTGTTCTCCCCCCAGTTCTACGTGGGTTTCCTCCGAATTGTCCGGTTTCTCCCCACAACTAAAAAATATACTGATTAATTAATTGGCCGAAAACAATATTATAGGACGCAGTGTTTGGCAAAATGTTGGCGCCGACTAACCGCCTGGCTGCCTTCCCGCCTCTCTGTTGTTTCCTTGCGCCTCTGAATCGTTCTCTCTTCGAATTAGTTCCTTGGAAATGTAATAAATATGGGCGCGTTCCAATAGTATTTATTTTTATTAACATGTTATAATATTTATATATGGAGATAGGACGGGATAGCGCCTATGCTGTGTGCTTTAACAACGTAGAGCAAGCGGGACGTAATCGCACCCAAAATAGAGGTATAATCTTTGACCTGACACGATAAATATCGGTGTGGAGGCGAAACCTTTGAGATAGCGTAAGCCCTTCCGCGTTCGTAAACACAAACATCGCCACGCATACGCAGCCACGGCCAAGCCGGGCCCTGCCCCTCTCGTCTTGACCGCCCACCATCATCTGGACCACGCCCTCATCGCTTTGACCGCGCCCACCCTCGCCCGGCCTGCTCTCAATCAGACCACGCCCCCTTGCTAAGACCGCGCCCCCTATCGCCCAACCCGCCCCCCCGACCGAGGGGGCGGGGTTTCCCCCCCATAGTCCCCGCCCCATCTCTGGCCCCGCCTCCCCCTCTAACAATATTAAAGATTTGTTTTTGAATTTAAATCGAAGGCTTTCATGACCAAGTTGCATAATAGACGCACGTTTATTTATGGGTACTTGGTTACACAATAGAAAGCTGGTTACAGCAAACAAACACGAGACAGCAATGTATTTATGTGCTATGACGAAGGGCCATTTCCCAAAACGTCACCTATTAAATTTGTTTTTCTTTGTAAAGCCACTGCAGTACTGTACTCACAAGTAGTAGGTTAGCTGTTGTTATTTGATGACACTGCTGCGTAAGCGGTGGTGCGCGCCCACAAACAAGAACAAAACAACGCACGGGGCGACGTTTGAGGCAACGACCCTTCACAAAAACACACGAAACCCCACAGTCGACTCGCCAGAGAGTGTGATTGAAGACGCTGCCAATCGAGCCGTCATAGTGTGATCGGAACAAGCTGCCCAACGCCACAGTTACGTGTCTGTGCACATCTTCCTCCCACGTTCGAAGGCCCCACCTCACCAAGGCAAGATCCCGCCTCTCACCCGTGGCCCCGTCAGCTGCCGAGGGGCCCGGGGGGCCCGCGCTAGGCCCGGCCCCCCTGCACACACAGTCCCCGCCCCGGTCTTTGTCGCCCGCTCGGCCTCCGCGCTGCCGTGCCTCGGTGTCGATGTTGGAGGCGTGAGACCGGGCGGGAGCCATGAACCTCGCCAGTCAGAGCGGGGAGACTTCCTCGGGGTTGCTCTTCGCCAACTTCAACCAGGATTACACGTAAGAGAGGTCCCCCCCCTGTCTCGACTGTGTGCTCACAACACCTGCTTTCGTAAAACCACGACACCCTCCCCCACCACCACCAAGGCCTTCTCCCGGCTCGCCCGGCGACCGGGGCGCGTCCCTGGTAGAGCATCTATCCGAGCGATGCCCCGTTTTCGCCCAGTCGACGCGGCCTAGCTGCTGTTGTGGTTGTGTGCGGCGAGGCTGGGGCGGTAGAGGAGGCGGAGGGGAGGCGGGGAGACGCTACGCTAGCGGTGCTTGTGATTTTATCTCAAACCTCGCGAGGAGGATGAGGAGAAAGTTTGAGTCCAGGCAACCGGGGATTTCGCCGGGAGCCGCCACGGCTAACAATGGCGCAGATGCCGTTCTGTGACGCCGGGCGAAGATAGCGGCAGACGAGGTGAAACGTCTAATCGTTAATCACAACCGGATGAGGTAATTATTATGATTGTCATTTAATGGTTCGGCGTGAAGACGAGGCGTCGGGAGGTGACGGGTGGAAGGGTCCCGTAAGCCCAGATGGCGAACGCGTCACGAACCTCAACAACACCGCTCGTCATCACAACACCACCATCGTCCATACACCACCACCGTTAACGATCGTGTCACGATCTCACCATCGTCATACCTGCCATCATAATATCATATTCATCATCATGTCATATTGCTGATATTTGTAATCGCGTTGTCACCGATGTCGTCATACCACCTACCACCCATCACCATCGTCAACAACACGAGACTGGGCTGGCAGCCTCCGGCATGTGACTGGCTCTGATGGACATTATTCTGATGGAACAGTTGCTAGAAGCGCGCACCGCTGTTGCGTTGCGTAAGTGCTGGTGTACTGTATTTGGTAACAGTCCAGTGTGTCTTAATGTCGGTACAACGGTTCGTTGTCGCCGACCGGTTGTGTTCTATGGGGATACTGTGTCCCTCCGTCATAGGAATTTGTAATTCCCACCACCGCTAGTTTGGGGGGGTCTTAAATGCGTGGTCTGTAGTATTCAGCTTGTCTCTGTCGGCCACTTTCACTCTGTAACGTATAGCGTCGTGAGATATTTGTACAAGATTGCACGCGTGCCACACGCTGTTTCCTGACTGCCCCGCTGGCCTTGGCTGCCCTGGGGGCCCGGTTGTGGTTGCTGGCCCATGGTTGCTTGATTTTGGGCTGTGCCCCGATATGTCTCATTCTCCCGACCTCCTCCCCCACGCTACACACATTCGGTCTCAATGTAACAGAATGAAGAATTTTAACACGAAGGATTTTGTGACCAATGTTATCCATAGTATTTCTCTTTTTGTACAGTATCGTTGTATGATGCCTCCAACGTGGGAGACGAAATGTCGCTCGACACGGCTATCCCGAAAGAACAGCTCTGAAGAGCAACCATTATATATTTTTTTGTTAGGCCACGTAAAAATAAGTGTCGTACACCCGCCTTGTCCCGACACAGCCAATTTAGTGAGGGTTGTCACGTGAACAAAACGTGCCAATTCTTTACTACTTCAGCACACCGGTATGTTGGAGAGCGGAACCCACAACATTTACAATGACGGTACGACGTTTCGCTGATAGTTGCAATCTGCTTCATCAGGAACAATACACGCAGACAGTACGCCTCCTTCCCCTTATGTGGACTTGCCATCTTTGTGTTATGTATGATATGGTTTGGCGTCGAACTATGTAACAGAGAGCAGTCGGTGCCAAATAGATCTCTGGCAGTTAACCAGCATTAGGTCAGGGCATGCCTAACTCTGCTGATGAGACGCTTAATATTGACCTCATGTGAAGAGTTTTCTTGTATCAAACCATTGTTGCTGATGGTATGTTCTCCAAAAGGGCTGTTTGGCTGATCGGTTGAATACGTTAAAAATACTTTTACACATTTTGTGGGAAGACAGATATGTAAAGGGGTAGCGTGTTTCCAGATTATTAATTTTATTCTAATAGTTATTTTGAAAAGTGTCTTGAGGTACACTGGCATTTAGAAAGCAAATACGTTTAATTTAGTGACTGTACCTTCAGTTTCTGCCAATGATTCATAAACATAGAAGTTGTTGCCGGGTTACACGGCAGCACGCTCGCGCATGCGGTCGGAAGCCCTTTCTGACGCGAACCTCCCATGAATGCAGAAGTCTCGTGGTCAAACGCAGCTCCACCTGACATGGGTGACAGCACCCCCCGAACCCCACCGTCTGTCCACCCACCCACCCATGAAGGTTGCCAGCATTAGCGGTGCGTCGCTGACGCTGTCGTGTAAACAGCGACAGGTGGCGCGGCGTGAGATGAGATTACCAGCATTTGTGTTGACACAGGGACTCTCACCCAGTGGAGCTTCCTCCTCTGCATCCTCGTCCAGTCCAGCCGATTCTAAAACGTGCATTTTGGCTTTCTGGTAGCGCTGGTTTAGAGTCAAAACTGTGAAAGGCGCTATATAAATTGAATTATTATTATTATTAGGGTTACGGTCAGGGTTGGAGTTAAGATTATGGTCGAGACCGGTGTTGGGGTCAGGGTTAGTGCTAGGGTCAAGGTTACAGTCAGGGTTGGTAGTGATCTTCAGGTTTAGGGTCGGCTAGTCTTAGGGTCAGGGTTGCTGTGAGGATTGAAATGGGGACTGTTTAGGTTAGGGTTAAATTCACGTTCGGTATTCGGGTTATGGTCAGTTAGTGGTGGTGTTGGGGCTAGAGTTGGCATTCGGATCATGGTCGGTGTTAGGGTTACAATCGATATTATGGTCAGGGCCAGGTTTAAGAGCCACGTTTGTGGCTCATCACCGGACCTGCCTCCCTAGCTTAGTTTCATCCAGTTGTTGGGATAATTTAGCCTTCTCCGTTACACTCGATCAAACAATGATCCAACTCAATCTCACCTACCGCCGCGTGTGCAGGTCCCTGGCTGTCGGCTCCAAGTCGGGTTACAAGCTCTTCTCTCTCAACTCCGTGGACAAGCTCGAGCAAATATACGAGAGCAGTGAGTAGTGTGGATATCGCGCTGTGTGTGTGCGCGCGCGGCGGATGGTTGGATCGGGTGCGCGGTCGGGGAGCGGTCGAGTCGGCGGACTCGGCTGGCGAGAGCGAGTGTTGCATCCATTGGGCGGTTCCTCGCCCGCTCGTCCGTCCGTGCGTTAACGCTTGCGTGCGTACGTCACTCTGCCGCGCAGCCGACACGGAGGATGTGTGCATCGTGGAGCGGCTCTTCTCCAGCAGCCTGGTGGCCATCGTGAGCCTGTCGGCGCCCCGCAAGCTCAAGGTGTGTCACTTCAAGAAGGGCACGGAGATCTGCAACTACAGCTACTCCAACACCATCCTCGCCGTGAAGCTCAACCGGCAGGTACGGCACACGCGGGCGGCCCGCAGACGGTGGTTGCCGTACAAAAACAGACAAAGTTCCCCTATATAGCCTTAACAGACTGTAGGGGCAAGTGCCCGTTAGCGAGCACCTATGAAGGTCGACACGGCACACGAGGGGGTGGGTAACCAGAACCACGCCCGGCCGCCTTTGTCTCCCTAGTGGCAATGTTTAGACACCGCACCAGGTACTCATTTGAGGCTGAGTCGACCTAGGGGAGGCCCAGGACCGGTTCAGAGAATCGTCACTGGCGTTGGCCGTGAGCAGAATTCGAACTCGGGTCGCCAGATTTGTAGCCAACCACTGGGCTACCGCTCCACTGGGCTACCGCTCCACACACACACTTTCACATACACACGTCTTCAAAAACACAACGATCCCCCATATAGCCTTTAACAGGCTGATGGAGGCTGGTGCTATTAGTGAGCACTTATGAAGGCTGGTACAGCACACGAGGGGGTTGGTAGCCAACACCATGCCTGGTCGCCTTTGTCTCTCCGTTGCTGATGTTTTACACACTGTACCAGGTACCCATTTAAGACTGAATCGACCTAGTGGAGGCCCAGGATCAGTTCAAATATGCGCTATAGTTATTTGCCATGAGCAAGAATGGAACTCGGGTCAGTGGGTTCCTAGCGCAGTGCGTTTATTCGCTGCACTAGGACTCCCAACACATGTACGTGTGCACACACACACACACATACAAGCACTTAAGCATGTCTTCCCGTGCCGCATCAGCCCATTTTTTCTTTAGCCCATGCCACACCCATTTAGCCCACTATATCCAGCCAAACCGAAACTGCTTGGGCATGCGGTGGCTGGGCATGCGGGCTACATGACCCTACCAATGCAGCCTCAGCTGCCAGATGGCTTTATTGATCGAGCTACGTTCATATCGTTCAAGGATGTGCGAGCTCCTCACGCGATACGGCCTGATTACGACCGAGACACGCGGAGACGCGCACACACGCTCATTAGGCTCAGATGCGTTTGCCTCTCTCTTACATCGGTGTCGGCAGCAGTTGCCACAGAGACACGTGGTGGAGAAACTGACGGGCGCTCGCTCACCCCTCGTGTGTGTGTGTGCGTGTCCGCGTGTGTGACACAGCGACTGATCGTGTGCCTGGAGGAAAGCCTCTACATCCACAACATCCGCGACATGAAGGTGTTGCACACGATCCGCGACACGCCAGCCAACCCCGCTGGTGAGGCCCTACCCCCAACCCCCGCCTGCCCCCCGCCTTGTTGTCACCCCAGGCAGTTTCACATCACTAATATTTCCATCTTATTTTCCTATTTCTCTTCCTCTCCCCTTTGTGCTAAACGTTGTTTACCTCCTAGCTGCGTACCACACGGTCATACCATCCCAGTCTCGCGTGCCGTGCCGTTCCCATTTGTATGTCATTATTTTATGTTCGTGTGCTGTGCTGTTCAATACTGACCCAGGTCTCCCTTGTAAAAGAGGCTGTTAGTGTGGTTTTAAAACAGAACATTTACTAAATCAGCTCTCCTCTTCCGCTCGTCTGACAGGCCTGTGCGCCCTGTCCATCAGCAATGACAACTGCTACCTGGCCTACCCTGGCAGCGCCACGATTGGCGAGGCACAAGTCTTCGACACAATTAACCTGGTCAGTGGGAGCCTCCCTGCAGTCAAAGTTTTTGATTTGCTCTGTGCGCACGCACGTTTCTGTGTGTGTGAGATTACGCTTTGGGGAAACGAATGGTGGCGCAGTTTTTGGCACACGTGCACTTGCAAACGTGTCCTATTAGCACCGCCCGTGCGTTGACTCAGCTTTCAATGAGCAGCAGTAGGCGGCCGAGTGTGGTTCTGGCCATGACACCTGTCTGGCCTATGCCTGTCTTAATAGGCACTCGCTAGCAGCACTCATTCGCACAGTACAGTGGCTGTTTCTCTCTTTGCGTAAACGTTTTTTGCGGGAAACAACATCGGGTCATACGTGTGTGTGCGCCTGCTTATGGGAAGTGGTAGTGCAGCGGTTAGTGCCTTGTGCTAAGAACCCAGCCACCCAAGTTCGATTCCCGCTCATGGCCAACAACCGTGACGATTACTTCAACTGTATCTGTGCCTCCCCTATGTCGAATCGGGACTCAAATGAGTCCCTGGTGAGGTGTGTAAACATTGCCACTAAGGAGGCAAAGGCGGCCAGGCGTGGTGCTGGCCACCCACCCCTACATGTGTCGTTCCGGCCTTCATAAGTGCTTGCTAACGGTGCTTGACTCTGCATTTTGTTAACGCTACATGGTGGGCGTGGGGGGCATCTTTGTGTTTGTTCTTCTTCGTTGCGATTCTTCGAAGCACGATGGTCAGCTTCTGGACATCGTTGCGTGTTAACACGCGTGTGTATGTGGGTGTGTGTGCGTCGCGGGCAAGCAGCGTGCCGTCACGATGATTCCCGCGCACGACAGCCCGCTCGCGGCCATGGCCTTCGACTGCTTCGGCACCAAACTGGCGACCGCCTCGGAGAAGGTGATGACCACGGTGTCGCACCACGTCACGCCGCGTCACACCACGTACAAATATCCAACAGGGTCACAAAGACATTGATCAGCCTTAACCGACTGTAGGGTCAAGTGCTGGGAGTGAGACACACATACTCGCACGTACCACACGCATACGCACGGGCACACATACGCCTCCTGCTCCCTTCTCCGTCCCCAGGGCACCGTGATCCGAGTCTTCAACATTCCTGACGGCCAGAAGATATTCGAGTTCCGCCGGGGAGTGAAACGGTGAGTTGTCTTTTTTCTCTCTTGGCGCCGTCGGCTCCGTGTTCATCGCAAACGCCACTTGGCATTTGGGGTCCTTGGGCCTGTGTTTATTGACCGCAATAGAAAATAGAAGATGCACAGAGGGAGGTAGGGTGGTGCAGTGGTAACATCTGCGCCTCACAGAAAGAAGGCCCCGGGTTCGAATCTCGGCTCGGGCGCCTTTCTGTGTGGAGTATGTTTGTTCTCCCCCTGTTCTGCGTGGGTTTCCTCCGGGTTCTCCGGTTTCCTCCCACAACTTAAAAAAACCACTAATTATTTGGCCGTTAACATTATAATATATAGGAAGCAGTGTGTGGCAATATGGCGCCGGCAAAACCGCCTGGCTGCCTCCTCCGCCTCTCTGCTCTTTCCTTGTGCCTCTGAGTGGTTCTCTCGTCGAATGAGTACCTTCGACAGTGAATTAATATGTGCTCGTTAGAAATGTAAAATTATTCTTATTATTATTAGAGGCACGACGGTACGACCCTTCTAGATAGACCTCCGTGGTGTCTCCCCGCTCCCCAGGTGCGTCACGATCTGCTCGCTGGCATTCTCCACGGACTCTGTCTTCCTGTCGGCGTCAAGCAACACGGAGACGGTGCACATCTTCAAACTGGAGAGCCCCAAGGAGAAGTCAGGGTAAATGCATGCACTTGCACACAAGTCGACAGGTCCCGTGTGTACTGTTAACAGTTAGAGCCAAGTGATGCTGGTGTAACCAACATCATGCCCCGGCTGCCGTGGTCTCCTCGTCGTTAGCGTTTACGCATCACACCGTGTACTCATTTAATGCCGAGTCTACATTGAGGAGGTCCACGACCGATTTAGATGTTGACCGTGGACAGAAATCGAGTATGGGCAGCCGGGTTCGTAGCGTGGCGTGCGGACCGCTGGGACAGGGCTGGCTGGCTATGCATGCGCGAGCGTGAAAAAGCCATAAACACGAAAGAAGAGCAGTTTGCACACAGCGATAAAAATATTATAATAGTGATACAATCTATTATGCACACAAAGTCCATGCCTGGTCATGGATGCAGAGGTGTGAGGCTGTTCCAGGTTGTAAAACCGGCCCTTGTTTTTTTGTACACAAGCGACTAAACCTGAAACTGTGTAGTCGGTCGGAACGGGGAGGGCGGGTGGGAGGAGGAACTTAAACTCGTTGCGCGCCGCTGATCCCACAGGCCGCCCGAAGAGCCGACGACGTGGTCCGGCTACCTGGGCAAGGTGCTGATGGCCTCCACGACCTACCTGCCTGCCCAGGTGTCCGAGATGTTCAACCAGGGTCGCGCCTTCGCCACCGTGCGACTGCCCTTCTCAGGACACAAGAACGTCTGCTCACTCGCCACGTGAGGCCACCCGCCACACACACCCCCACACACAACCGCCATTCGCCACTAGGTGGCGGTGACGTCACCACGGCGCCTGTGCCAGGCCATATGCATCTTGAGACCCACACACACACACACACATGCAAAAACTAACACACTCCCCGTAGAGCTTTTAACGGACTGTTGGGGCATGTGAAATTAGCAAGCAGCTATGCAGGTGGCTGTGGAACACGGGGTAGGTGGTCAACTGCACGACCGGACGTTTTGTCTCCCCACGTTTCCAGGGTGCAGAAGCTGCCAAGGCTGCTCGTGGCTTCGTCGGACGGATACCTCTACATCTACAACGTGGACCCGCAGGACGGCGGCGAGTGCACGCTCATGAAGCAGCACAAGTGAGTGCACGTGTGTGGCACAGTCGGGAGCACAGGTGGTGCACCTGTAGGTCACCTCAGTGAAGCAACCCATGTCTGTCCCATGACGCTTTACGTGGCCTCAAAGTGCATATGGCCTGGCATTCAGGACTGCGGTAACGGCACCACCACTTAGTGCGTAATGGCGGTTGTTGTGTATGTGTGCATGTTTGTTGCAATGCCTTATCTAACCTTCATCTGACTGCCTCCCTCTCCATATATACAGTCTCTCTCTGTGAAACTCCTTTTATCCTTTCCTATCCCTTTCCATGTGTACGTGTCTACACTGCGTCTCTCATATCTCTCCTGCCGTGCCCGCTAGGCTGGACGGCGGTGTCGAGGGCTCGGGCAGCGACATCCTGGAGCCTCCAGACAAGGCGACGGCGCCACAGTCGTACGCGGCCACCGTCTCCAAGCCGCCCTCCAGCTCGCCCGCTCGCCAAGGTGCGTCTCCATCAATCACTGAGCTACTCACGAGAGTGAGTCGCTCGGAGTCGTTAAAGCTACGTCATGTTAGACCCGCCATTCTCAACCGATGGACCGTGAGCGCCACCTAGTGCTCGTGGAGACCATACCCAAGCGGGCCTTGAGACGTGAACTGCTGAGAACACCTACCTTAGGATCATGTGTCCTCGGGCGGTCTAACATTAGCCACAAGGCTTCAGGTCTTAAGAATACGAGAACACTGTTACGCTTTCAACTGCACGTTTATGTGCGAGCGATAACGTGGTGTTCAGAGCCGCGTGGTGGGCGATGGCGACGCCGCACCACGTGGCATCTCCAGAGGAGACTAGGCTTGTGCAAGGGCTTGTACATTTAACGCCGGTTTTGTTTAAAATCTCTAAATGTTAGGGCAAGCGTTTGATCAATGCGTCCTGTTTGCTGCCCGCGTCCTGGGCGGGCACGTGCACAGGCTCTGCCGGTTCCACGGGCTCCGGTGTGTTCGGCGGCGGCGCCGGCATCTACGTGGAGGAGCACGGGGCGGTGGGCGGCACGTGCACCATGCCCGAGGAGGAGCTGGCGCAGGACAACCTCAACCTGGACGACGACAGCGAGTTCCCGCCCATCGTGCAGCAGAGCGACTGAGGACGCCGACGCTCCGCGGTCGTCCAGCGATCGTCCGCGCCGCTTGCGTGCGGCCGCCACCACCGCGCGGCACGAGCGGTTAGGCCGAACGCCACCCACCCTCGCCCCCCCCTGGACCCCCACCCCTCCCCCTTAGTTCCAACTCCGTGTTTACTGCCAGTCACCGGTTTGAAGGTCTCGCCGACCTCGGCGGGGCCACGAGTTACAGCGGCGAGCGTTTAGAATGTTTAAACGTTGACGGCCGTACGGGTGGTGGCCACATGTTTCTGGCGGCGCCCCCTCTCATACCACGGCTCCTTTAGCGATTCGCCGACCGGCCATATGCCGACGGCCAATCGAGGTCGCGCGGCAAAGTCTCTGAAGTGGCAGAGAGAGAGAGGGATGGTTCAGTTAGAACCCCAAGTTCTCCATTCGTGTTCAGGGCAACCGTTGCAGGCCAGTTGGCTCATGCCTCCCACTGCAACGGGCACCAGGGGAACTTACACTACAGCCGTGCCGTCACCGCCGCCCTGCCACCACTGGTGGCACGCACGATTTCAATAGAGAACACAGTGTATATTATTATAATTATTATAATACGTCAGTCGTATCCCTGTGTTGTGCGTTACCTCCTCCCTCTGTGCACGTGGCAAGTCCGTCTCTTGTGGCTCCTCTCGTGGCTCCTCTCGTTGCTCCAACTGAGCTGTAGGTCGGTGGGTGGGTGGGTGGGGGGGAAGTGGTGCAGCAACGCGATCCGGTCCTGGTGTTCCAGGTACCACGCATCGAATTATGTAGCACAATCCCGCTCGCTGTCGGGAAAACGGTAGCACACCTCCCCCGCCATGCCGGTGCCCCCTTGAGGTATGGCTGTCCAGAATACCCCGGTTGGACAAAGTGTACAGATGAACTAAACTGGTCTGTCAAGGTGAGTGCTGATGCAAGCCTAATGCCAGTAGAACCACAGAGGCAACCGGGTCTTTGTCGTATTGCACCAACGGGAGTTGTAGGCAGATGTCCCAATGGCATCTAAAACTGGTCGCATCCTTTTCAAGCTGAGGATATTTTACGAATTACGCGTTGCTCGCAGGCATCGTGACGAGTGATGCTTGCGAGGTCACGGTGTTGATTTTCTGAGTGTCGAAGCTGCACTCCGAGCACAGCCCTTGGGGAGACCCACGCGTTCGCAAACGCTCACGTCTTCCCGTGTCGCACGCTCTGCCTGGCCGCAGCCGCGTGTGGTTATGCGCGGTAACTTTACCCTCGTATTTCCCTGCAGGAACAGGCGGGGAAAGATAAAGTTACCTTCTTAGAGCATCTGGGGTTGTGATTTGTTACAGTTAAAGGCAGTCCACAGCTTTGCTACAGAATAAGCTATCGGTGGAAAAGTAGCTATCATGATTTTGCTGTATGTTTAAAAAAAGCTAAACATTTCTTTTCAAAACAATAATGTATCAAATAAGCTCCAGAGCACCCTTGTTTTTACGGCTCGGGCCGTTGCTTGTGTAAAGCCCTGCGCGCGTGTTTGTGTACATTTGTGTATGTACCGCATTTAATTTGCCAAATTACGTAAAATGAGGCACATTTCTGTTTCTTGATGGGGAGGGGGGGAGGGGGGGTTTTGAATGTCTGCGTTTGTACGGCTGCGAAATAAATATATATACATATGAAGAATAAAAAAAAATAGACAAAAACTGACAATGCTGAACTTCATGGGATGTCACCACAGGGAAGGTGCACACATTGCCAAGCTACCGATATCTGGCAGTCCACTAATCTGCAAGCTTAAGATTTCTAATCAACAAATGCTATTATTATTAACACAGGGGACCAGGTGCAAGGGGGACCAGGTGCAAGGGGGACCAGGTGCAGGGGGACCCGGTGCAGGGGGACCCGGCACCATCAGAGTGAATATCACATCAAACTCTTGACCTTGTTCATCGTTCGCCGTTCACGGAGCGCACTCCTAGACCCATAACGGCGCGGACCACGAGAAGCTGTAAAAAAGCGTTTAATTTGGCACAGGTTACATTTAAACGGGGGGAGGGGGGCACCTTGGGGGTTTCACGTACGAAATGATTTTTATCACTTGGACCCCGTGGCGTGCGTTACGTGCACTCTCAAATGTTTCAAAGTTTAAGCTGGGGGTGGGGGAGGGGGGTTAATTTTTTTTAGTTTTTAACGTTTCAGAAATGTTGATTAAAAAGCGTGGCATGCGTGCGCCGGAATGATTACAGAAAGGTTTCCTTTTTCATCAAGAGTGACGACGCTCCTTCAGGCAATGCGGAGCCCTTGAATGGACGACTCCAGGGTCTGAAAAAAACAAAGACTCCCGTTAGTGGCCTGGCTCGCCCACTCTCTTAAGAACGATCACAACCCTTGTAGCCCCTTCGCGGTAATGGTGGGTTTATAATGAGTTCTCAACATTGTTGCTCTTCGCGATCTGCGGGTATTACCGAAGCAGCATCGCAATAACACCGCGTCGTTGCAAGGTTTGTCAAGGCCACACTGCTTAACACCGACCATCACCCCACGCTACCACTCACTGACACTCACCTTGCAGTCCCAAATGGTCATGGCCCCATCCATGCCGGTGCTGCAGAACTTGCTGCAGTTCTTCTTGTCGCCCGCGACAATGGACAGCTGCCTGCTCACACGCGTACACAAACAAGTACGCGATTGTGCGCACGCAAACACGTGCGTGCAAAAACGTGCCGCTATCGGTGTAGCGCGGGTGCGGTGCGAGGTGTGGTGCGGGGTGGTGCGGCAGGTACGTGATGCTGTTCTGGTGCAGCGTGTCGAGCGCCGCTTTGCCCTCGTCGGCGGCCGCGCGCTTGTCCATGTTGCGGAAGCGCTCCATGGCCGACAGGTTGCGCTGGGAGCTCTGCTTGGGCACGTCCAGGCGGCCGCCCAGCGCCAGCGCGCCGCCGTTGTACGTGAAGAGCAGCGGGCAGCAGTCGTGGCCCTGCCGGGATGCACGTGCCCACACATGCTTGTAAATGCAGGGATAGATCCCTAGCGCAGCCTTTACAAACTGTTGGCCCAAGTGCTGTTAGCGCCTGTTAAAGCCAACACATGCACCCAAAGCAAGTGGTGTGTCCCATCGTCACGCATGCCCACATTTGCTTCTGCAGTGCTGTCCATGCTTGCGTGCATGTGGGGGTGTTGGTGGTGGTGATGCTGGTTGGTGCTCATGGTGTTGGTGATAGCGGTGATGCTGGTGACGGTGCATGCGCTCAACAGGGGATGTGGGAGAGACTCACAGCGGCCACCAGGCTGTTCTCAGTGATGAACATCAGCGCCAGCAGTGGCAGAAACTCTGTCTTCAGCTCAGTCACGCTGCACACAAAAGACAAACACACACAGGGTTGTACAGTGCTCCCTCGCTTTACAATATTAATCCATTCCGGAACACGTATTGTAATGTGAAACCACCGTAAAGCGAGACCAATAATACTAGTATACTAAGAGCAGCACACACGTGTTTCAAACAAAGGAGAAGTAAACACTGATCTCTAAACACTAAAAAGTGCTATTGGCTGAGACGCTACCCAAGCGGCATGCGGTTGCGCCGCTGATTGGCTGCTGCGCCACCCACGCTCACGCACAGCCATATAACACGTATCGTAAAGTTACATTTGATTGTGATGTGATAGTAATGTGCTTAAAGAGTGTATATTGTATAAAGTGATTTCATCGTATTTTGAGGCCATCGTAAAGCGAGAGACCACTGTACTGTGCATTATCGGGCACCATGTCCAACATTTCACCCCATTTGTTTCAGAGCCTCTGCAGTACAGCCCTCAAATCACATCGGCGAGACCTACAACTGCTGTTGGGCATAGTTTTATTCCAAAACCGCAAACTGGCGACACAACATCGTGACCGCAAGACGGGAGCGGGGCGGTTTGGGAGATGGTTCGGGGGGCGGTCGGGGTGCGGGGGGCCGGAGGCAGCACTCACTCCATGTTCTTGGCCGCGTCGGCCACGAAGACGGTGCTGTCGTGGCTGACCCACGCCAGCCGGTCACCGCTGGCCGAGAAGTTCACGCTGTGAACCCAGCCGCCGGCTCCGGAGCCGAACTCGGCCATCACCTGTCCAAAGGTCATCTTGCTGCCCCAGGGCGTGGGCGAGGGCTTCGCGTCCACCTCCTTGATGTACCCCGAGAAGATGCTGCCGACCCGGGGAACACGCGCAACGCACACACACACCAGCGTGATCGTCACCATCGCTACGAGCCCGTCGCTCGTCACGCGCTCGGCGGATACGGGGAGTCAAGCAGGGTGAGGCGGCTTGTGATACGCGGATGGGAGAATAACGAGCGTGGTAGAGGGCAGTGCGGCGAAAGCTAATACTGTTCCGCATCCCTTCCCACCTTCACCGACACGAGCTGACAAGCAGGGGGAAGTATGGTTAAATATCCCTCACGGCCGACAAGGGAGTGGAGAGGTCCCTCGTCCAAAAGTGGATTGACACCGAGCCATGCTGGCAGATTTTTGCCGCTCTTAAGATTGCCAGTTTCACGACCTTTCAGCCTTAATCATTTAATTTTCGTTGCTTTGGTTTTTATTAGCTGTTTTTTTCCTCTCGTTGTTAACATGCTGTTCTCTCCAATGCCCTTGTGCAGTGCTTTGTGACCCTCGGGTGAAAGGCGCTCTATAAAATGCTATTCTAATTATTATCTTTGTCGGCGCCATTACTGTTTAAGTCTATGTGAATCACTGAACGCTTTCCAAATACGGTTAAAAACGTGTATGCAATCGCTCTGTCCGTAGCAGGGGGCGGTACGATCACTGTCAAATACGACCCAATACGAATCAAACTATAGCATTCCCTTGTGGACGTATCCTATTTCAAACCGGCCAAAGCAATAAAAGCATGTGTATGCTTCAAAACACAATAAAACACACTTTTATTCAGAGATTTATCTCGCACCCATATACATACCCACTAACGATACTCGTCCCGACATCTTAAAGAGGCTATACGGGGTCGCGCCGTCATTGTGTCGTGTGCGTGCGCGCACGCGCGCTCACCGACACTTGAAGTCGCAGGAGCCAGCCGCCAGCAGCACGTTGTTGGGGTGCCAATCCAGGCTGAGCACAGTGGAGCGGATCGGCTTCTTGATGTGCTTGCTCACCCACCTTCACACAACACCACAACCGTCCACCTTAGCAAGGGTCACAAGCCTGGACTTGAACAGCGGCAGAAAGCCAAACAGCATGGACTGCTGGGGAAAGGGAGTTTTAGTTTTTGTTGTGGTTCTATAATATGAAAAAAATCGGTAACATATCCTTTTATACGCATCCAACTTCCTAACCCAACCCTTATACGTCTCGCCGTTCTCCCACCGTCGCTCACGTCGTGCCTCGTAAACGCGCCCAAACCAATTCCGATCGGCCGTCGCGACATGGGCGGCACGGTAGTATCGGCAACGGCAATATCGTCGGCAAAGTACTTAAAAAAGCCGACACGGCAGCCAGCTCCTCCCTCACCAGTCGTTCTCCTCCTCGAAGTAGCAGATGGAGATGAGGCGAGCGCCGCTGCCCACGGCGAACTTGTTCTCCTGCGGCGACCACTTGACGGCGGTGGCGGCGCGGTTGATGCGCAGGATCACGAGCGTCGGCTTCCAGGCGCCGTCCTTGAGCGTCCACACGTACGCGTTGCGGTCGGCGCCGCACGTCACGATGCGGTTGCTCTGCGCGGCCCAGTCGATTCCTGCGGCGGCGAGGGCAGGACGAGTTGGTCGGGCGAGAGGAGGTGCGAGGAGGTTGTTTGCGGGAGGGAACCAGAGAGAGGTCGAGGGTTGATGAGTAACGGGTCACGGAAGAGGATGCGCAGGAAGGTGAGTAGGAAGTTGGTTCGGTGGGATAGGGTTAGAGCTGGAGTTTGGTAAGGAATGAGGTTAAGGCTGTGGTAGGCCTAGGGTAACGGTTTGGGCTAGGTGATGGGGCAAGATTACATAGAGTGCTGGAGTTAATTTTAAGGTTAGCTCTGGATTTAATGTTTCAGTTAAGGTGAGGATAAGGGATTGCGTTTGGGCTTGGGCTAAGTTTTGAACTGAGGTTAGGATCTAGGGTTTGGGTTTTGAGCTTGGACCAGACACATTTTGAAGCGATGACTAGGGTTAGAGGTGGGATCAACGTTACAGTTAATGTTACATTTGGAGTCAAAGGTCTGGCTGGAACTAGCGTTAGGTCTCGAGTTAGGGTTGGCTGTAGTGACGGTACGGCGTGGTACTGACCAGTTATGCGACCATTGTGCTCCTTGAGCTCGTGCAGCTTGTTCCACTGGGTGCCGCTCTTCTGGTAGATGTGCACCTCGTGGTTGTTGGGGCTCAGGGCCAGCTCTGCAAGCGAACACAGGGATGAGGGCGAGGGTACGGGTGGGGAGAGGAGACGTGAACGAACAGGAGAAAACAAGCGCATAACCAGATCAGACCGCGTCGTGATGAAACCACGGGTAACGTATTTTTACTTGCTTTGCGTCAGCTAGAGTGATGCCTGCAGGGACGCTCGAGCACGCGGTCACGAGTGCAGCGATTCACAAGATCGTAAGATTTCAGGATATAGATCCACCGATGAATTGTGTCTTATTTGTGCCATCTCACTCATACCGCTGGACTCTGTTCCTGCACTACCTCATTAGTTCTGCAGACTTCACTGAACGCGAATAAATCGGTGTATTCTGAGCTGGGCAACTCATGTGCCACGAGCATTATAATAACGTAAATTAATACATTCTTACGTGCCTATAACACACCCACCATCATGATTCCACCATGTCTTCACAAAACTAACAAAATAGCAACCACCCCGTGTCGTCAAGCCACGCTCAATTTCGCGACTCAGTAAACGTGACACTTAAGAGTCAGGATTTCCCTCCCTCTCCCTTTGAGCTGCAAGGGTTCGGCAATACACGTGCGCCCTGGGACTCTCCTTAAGGTGCTTTTGTAATGAGATGCCACATGAAATGCAAGCGGTGATGTTGTTGTGGTATGCTTCGCATGCTGGCTGGAGGTGCCGAGTCGCGATGCAGAGCAATGGTGCCGAGCAGTGGGTGGCGCTGGCCGCGTGCGAGCGGTGCTGGTGCAGCGAGCCGACTCACGCGTGCGATCTTTATTCCACGAGTGGCAGGAGATGGGCTCCAGCAGGAAGCTGTACTGAGACATGGTGGCCGTAGGATGGGCTCGGGTTTCCCGCTCACTGCGCGCAACAAAGGCAACACAGGGAATGAGAGCGAGCGACAGGAGCAACGGTGGCGGAAACCGCGTAACAGGCGTGCGACGGTAAGTCGATTCTAAATCGGCGGGGTGTACACCTGGACGATTACTTGTGCAACTGGATTGGGTGCAATCGAATAACTTCCAAGTGGAAGGTGCTTCAGTGTGCAACCAGTTGCGCACGCGGTTGCCGAGACGCCACTTTGACGCGACCTAACCATCAATTTGTAGACATTTTATTGTGGGCACATTTGTAAATTGCTATTGGTTGGCACAATCGTCAACTGGCCAGTTTAAATACACCGCCCAATTCTTCGTCTAGGTGTGGACAAAGCAGCTGCAAGCGATGATCGGGGTTGTGCGATTATGAGCTCAGGTGCGCCTCAAGCTTAACACTCGAATGCGAGAACCATTAACTTCCATCCATCCATTTTCAGAAACCGCTTAATCCTGTACAGGGTCGCGGTGAGTCGGAGCCTATCCCGGCAGACATAGGGCGCAAGGCAGGGAACACCGAGGATGGGACACCAGTCCATCGCAGGGCGCCTGGGGAAATTTAGTCAGTACGCCAATTAACCTGGCAGCATGTCTTTGGACGGTGGGAGAAACCGGAGTGCCCGGCGAAAACCCACGCGGACACGGGGAAAACATGCAAACTCCACACAGAAAGGCCCCCGAGCCGCGATTCGAACCCGGGGCCTTCTTGCTGTGAGGCGGCAGCGCTACCCACAACGCCACCGTGACCATTAACTTCCGCTACAATCAACCCACTGAAAATTTCCAAAAGCCGCAGCCAGCTTGCACAATCCTGAGACGCAATGATCCACCTGGCCCTTGCATACGCGCCGATTTCATCATTCCATGTCCTCGACGTACGTCCTCTCTCCAACGTGGGAGGCGACGTGTCGCAAAGGAGAGAGGAGAAACGCTTGCCACGAATTTCGTGATTCTCACAACACCCACCTGTAGTGTTAACGTGTGATTTTATATTTTATTTATGTTTTTATCAATTCGAGTGTTTGTTTTGTCGCAGGAATGCCGTTACGCGCTCTGGATAATTTCTGCTGTAATAATAAACATCTATTAATTCATTCATTGTAATCCTGGCTATAGCCCTGGCATCCCATCCAGGCCTATACGCAGGATGGGACGCCAGTCCATCATAGGGCACCGGGGGCAATTTAGCCTGCAGGCCAATTAACATATGCAGCTGCATGACTTTGGATCGTGGGAGGAAACCGGAGTGCCCGATGAAAACCCACGCGGACACGGGGAGACCATGCAAACTCTACACAGAAAGGCACCCGAGCCGGGATTCGAACCCTGGGGCTTCTTGCTGTGAGGCGGCAGCGCTACTCACCGCGCCACCCAACATCTATCTCTATATATTTGCATCTATCTCTATATATTTACAACACAGCAGCCACAGTATTCACAATGGTGAACCAAACGAATCGATTCTAGGTTCGGACAGCAGGCTCGTGACAGGGAATAGAATCGCGAGGCGCCTCGGGTTCCCTTCCCTATCGTGACTAACCCCTCTAATTATTATAATATTTAAGCCGCGGCCGGAGAGACAAAACCCCACAGAGGCCGCGTCCATTTCCTCAGTTACACAACAACCACTGCCGATAATGGTAACGACAATCACCGTCGTTATCATAGTGACAATCCCAAGCCATTGTCCTGCAAGATCGATCCACTGCTAGATGAAAGCCTCCCTTCCGTAATTACCGGCCGCCATATCCCCGGCGATGTTCGGGGTGCGTCTTACTTTCCGGAGCGTCGTCTGCTCATACAGTAACGAATGAACCTCCTAACGCCCCCACCTTAGCCGACAATAGCTCTGGGTAATGTTGGATTGTAGGTGATCACGGCTCGATGTACTGCATGACAATTGCTCTTAAGAAGCTGCTCTTTCGGGATAGCTGCGTGTTACAAGCGTTCCGCCTCTCCTTCGCGACGTGTCGCTACCTACGTTGGAGGAGGCATCGTCAGGGCTTCTGAAGCTTGACGATGATTTTAACTGAGAAGCCTCCACCGCGTGAGGCGAAACGTCGCGAACGAGGCGAAACGCATTCGGCACGGCTATCCCAAAAGAGTATCTCTTAAGCAACAAATTCTCAAAGGTTCTCGGGTGCAACGCGGAACAGAGACCCGGCTTCAACATGATCAGTAGCGAGAGACGATAACGATACAAGGCCGGATTACGATTATAACTGCGGGGTCGTGGCTGGTTAATTGGCCGGTGTTGTTCAACTCACGGAAGCGGCGGCCTTAGGGAGGCACAGCCAACGCCCCAACTCCCGACCCGGTTCCGCATCGAACTCATCATTTAAAGCAATCGGCTCGCGCGAAACGCACCTTGCCGGACGCTTGCGCTTGTAGCAGGGTGCTTCACGTAGCGCGCGGTCGTCGTGGTGGAGCGTTAATTGTTAATTAACGAGGTAATTACCTGAGGGAAGGCGAAGGATTCGCGGACTCTGGGCAGTCGACACGAACCCGCCTGATCGTGGTTGTGAGGAACGGGGAGGAGCCCAGCTGTCAATCACTATATGACCGAGCCCGCCAGCCAATCACGAGACGCCTCGGGGAGCGGGAAGTCCACGCCCATAATCAACGTACTGTCAATCATCTCCCTACCATTCCCCGGCCGCCATTCATTCATTGTCAGAAAACAGCTTATACAAGGGTTGCGGTGAACAGGAGCCTATCCCGGCAGACACAGGGCGCAAGGCAGGGCTATACCCATGATGGGACGCCAGGCCATCATAGGGCACCGGGGGCAATTTAGTCAGCAGGCCAATTAACCTATGCAGCAACATGTCTTTGGACTCTGGAAGAAAACCGGAGTGCCCAGCGAAAACCCACGCGGACACGTGGAGAACATTCAAACTCCACATGGAAAGGCGGCACCCGAGCCGGGAATCGAACCCATGTTTTATTGTTGTGAGGCGGGTCATTCGTCACGGCGACCCTGTACAGGTCGAAGCGGGTACTAATAACGAATTCTATCTTAATACAGTTCCAAATTAAGTCACAGAGGTAAAGGTGCAGCCTTGCATGTTGCGGGGTCCCGCCACTGCCGGTGGGGTTTACACTAGAGGCCGCTCGAGACCCACTCTGGAGTATGGTGATCCCTCCTCTCCTTCCTCCAGTCTGACCAGAAAACAGTCATATTCTGAATGGCATTGGGGTACCCTGTGCCCCCTTTAAAAAGGTTATTTCTTAATTGTGTGATAAGGATTATAGGACGCTCCGGGAAGTCAGAGACATTAAAAACTCGTGCCTGGTGTTGGGCATCAAGTTACACCAGTTTCGCCTGTTTTTTGTGGTGTTTATTAATTGAACTCTGTGTTACTGTACTGCGTGTATTCTGTAATATTGTAATAATGCGCGAGAGCTGGCTAAGAAATAGAAGTCCTGTATTAAAATGGATTCTTGAATCAATCTGTGCGGAGCGTGGAGCTTTTCCCCTCTCGCTCGGACCACGAGACCGTCTGCATGCCCCAATTAGATATATCAGCGGGTGTGACTATATAATATAATTATTACAAAATAATAATTATATAATATAATTATATAATGCGGTTTCCTGTATAATAAGATTACAAAATAATAATTATATTATACAGGAAACTGCATCACGGCAACGATGATCAGGCAGCTGTTCGCCGACGTCAGGTTACCGCCTTAGATATCGGCCATCTTACGTGGGGGGGAGTAATACTCCTCGGAGTCAAATAAGAATGTGGCGTCGCAATGTGATGATACACCCTCCCCACCCCCCGGGTTCTGCGGCAGGGACGTGAGGGGGGCCTCCCTACGTAAGATGGCGGTAGCGTGCTCGCGGCTCCCCCCCCCACGCCTCCACAGAGCGGCTCAGCTGAGCGAGCTGCGGTAAGCGATGAGGTCGCGTGTTGCCGCTTCGGGAACAACAACATTATTTCTAACATCATCGCAAATAACATCACCATCACTACCATGATTACCAGCAACAGCACTGCCGACATCATTACTGTACTAACATAATCGACATCTCTAAAATCACCATCTGACCATCAACATCACCACGACCATTTAACACCATTAACACCACATTTCAGGAAAAGGATTTGCGCGCGTGTGTGTATAGGGCGCTTTATTAAATAACCCCCCAGAATCTCAAAGCTTCTTACATCGCGCCATCTCAATAATTCCAACACCGAGCCGTAGCTTTAACACACGGACGTTTATTATAAAGAGCTGAACGAACCTCACCTCCCCCCCGCCCCGCTTTCGGTGGCGCCCGTGCTTCATAAATACCCCGCTGTGCTCGTGGTTTCTGTTTCGTTATCAGAGTGGAGGAGGGGCCAGCGGCGATGCTTCTCTGGGGAGCAGACCGGAGGAGACGTCTCGGAGCCGGTAAGATGAGCCGCTCCGATCACACCGATTCCCGCTGGTGACCGTGTTCACGAAGCCCATCTTTGGTGGCGCCGCTGAAATGGAAGAGACGGAGCATTTATCCCGCGTGATGACCGAATAGGCTTTTGTGGTTTTTAACTGTATTTATTGTTGTTGCTATTCTTGTCGCCGTTCTACATTCTCCCAAGCCGGCGTCGCGGTGCCTCGCCGTGCGTTACGTTTTAACGCAAGACAACGTTAAAGCGCCGCCACATCGTATCGATCGCCCGTCCGTTCAACGTATCGCGCGGTTCTTGAGGTCAAATTTTAAGTTCCGCCTTGTGGCGCCGCGTGTATCTTCACACAAAGGCGGCAAAAGAATGCGTCTCCCGAATAGCCACTGCAGAGTTTTAACATAACAACAGCAGCAGCAGCAGAAGAAGCGAACAGTGAGTCACTCCCTGCTCCCGCGGTGCCGCAATGAATTGACGACATGTTCGCCGCTCCAGAGGTCACCGCCCACGTCTTTAGAGACGGCGGCGATTTCAGCTACGATGGCTACGGCGAAGACCGCGGCAGGGGCGACGAATACTACTACGACGACGGCTACGATGACGACTATGATGAAGGCGGCCGCTACCAGGAGCGCGCGGCCTCGGTCTCCCTGGAGTCGTCGCTGCCCGGTTGCTTCGCCAGCCTGCCCGGGCCCATCCTCGAGTCGCTGTGGAAGGACCCGGGCACCTTCAGCAGTGACTTCGTGCTGGTCACCGAGTTCTCGGAGGTGGTGGGACCCAAGCCCGTGCTCACCGTGCCCGACGGGGCCGGCGGCGACTTCGACCAGAACCACTTCGCGCTGCGGGTCATGTCCGTCGACTACCAGCTCGGCAGCAGCATCTCGGCGAGCGCCGGCGCCGACTGCGACTCCGCGGACAGTGGCGGCGGTGCGGGCCCGCTCACCATGGCGCGCGACAGCAAACACCTGCTGCACGACTTCGCGCAGGGCGCCTCGGCCTACGTCCACCACTTCACGTTCTACGACCTGGAGGCGCGCGGCTTCGTGCGGCCCTACTGCATGTCGTACGTGACGGCCGACGAGCACAAGCTGCTGCCCGCCTACGAGCGCCTCGCCGCCGACTTCGAGCGCGCCTCCGAGTGCTTCAAGCAGGGGAACCGCCGCGCGTTCGCCCGCTCCGTCTCCGAGCTCCTGCAGGATCTCGAGTTCACCAAGGCCGAGCTGCTGCGCAGGGATAACCCGCAGCAGCAGGGACGGAGAGCAGGAGCCGTCGACGCGGCGCGGGCGACGGCGGCGGCGGCGGCGGCCCCGCGCCTGCCCGTGTTCACCGCGGCCGCCGTCGAGCGCTCCAACGAGCTGGGCAACGTGGAGCGGCTGCTCTTCGACCACAGGCAGCTGCTGAACCGGGTGCGAGGTGCCGCGGGGGCGGCGGGCGACGCGGCGCCGACGGCCAACGGCGGCCCCGCGTACACGCCCAAGTACTACCGCCAGAGGAGCTGCAAGGGCGCCGAGAAGACGCTCAAGAGCATGCGCGAGCTGTGCGGCGACCTGCACTTCGAGCGGGGCGTGGAACTGCTGAGCGAGCTGCAGCGGCGCTACCGGGCCGACACGGCCCAGCTGGCCTTCGTCCACTCCGAGCTGTGGCCTCACGCCTTCGCGGCCGGCGACTGCGAGCGCCTGTTCCCCGAATTGGGCGCAGGCAGTCCCGGGGAGGAGGAGCCGGACGAAGACGACGGCGCCAACCACAACGACGGCGACGACGACACGGCGAAGGAGTGCGTCGACAGTTGGCACCGCGGCTCCTCGGGAGTCGCGGCGTGCAGCCTGGAGTCGTACGCGTCGTGCGTGGAGAGCGTGCCCATCGGCGTGATGCGGGGGGCCTCCGCCACGCACGGGACTCCTCCGTCGCCACCGCCGCCGCCGCCGCTGCTGCACCAGACCGAGGGTGTGGGCAGCGCGGGCAGCGGCGACAGCATCGAAGTGCTGCGCACGGAATGGCCGCAGGACACGGGGGTACGTACCCACGGCTGTGCTGACCAACACTAGACCGCGTTCTTACGAGGATTGTTTAAACCAGGTTATCAAGTGTAGCAGATTACGGCTAGCCCAGTGAGCACGAATTACACTATTACATTCGGTATTTACTTAATTCGGCACTGTCTAGCTCTGAGAATTGCACATGTTGGATCGACACGTGATGAACACGTATTGCAGGGAATGCAAGATGTGTTGTCCCTGGTTTTAATAGAGGCTTGTGGAGGGAGCTCCAGAAGTAGTTGCTATTCCATATTCTGCGGCTGTTCTCCAACAAGGTTATGCACTGCTCACTCTGTGAGTTCCTAATCAAAAGTTATTCATCTCACGGGCTGGCCGCAGTTGTGCGAGTACAGTATCCCGTAATTGGGGGGGGAACTGTATAAATCGTGACTGGTGTCATCTTAGTCTGCAGACTGATACACTCCCCACACTCAACATCCCACTACTACAGTGACAAAAATCACAGGTGGCAGAAACGAACACTACGCGTACAAGTCTGTAAGTGCTATGTGTGTGCGTCCCTGACATGCAGGTAGTGGCAGCAGCCACAGAGGAGGAGCAGGACGACGAGGGTGAAGAGGAGGAGGAGGATGAGCAGGATCAGGATGAGGGGGGCGAGGAGGAGGAGGAGGAAGAGGGGGAGGCGGCCGCGTTGGTGCCGGTGTCAGGCCCCGGTGGTCCCGACTGGGCCCCGAGGCTGTACGAGCTGCGGCGCTCGCACTCCGTGCACAGGAACGTGAGCGAGGACAGCATCGAGGTGCTCGGCAGCACCGCCTTCGCGCTGCCCCACGGCACGGAAGCGCCACCCGACCCCATCGCGGAGGAGACGGCGGGCGAGGCGGGCATCGGCGGGAGCGACGAACCCTCCTCCCTCGTCTTCTACTCTTGCGATGGATACATGGATAGCGACGGCGGTGGCGTCGGAGGCGACTATGACGACGTTAACAACGGCAACGTCGTGAGCACCCATGCCGAGGAGGCGCAGAATGAGCAGCTGGGTTGGTGTCCAGGCGCTGGTGTGGAAGAAGGCGGGCGCGAGCTGCGGATCCACGAGCTCGAGCCACAGAACGAAGAGGAGCTCTCGCTGTCTCTTCAGGGTGAGATGTGGCCTGCGTTTAAAATCTCTGGAAGGGTGGTTCCTTGATTTGAGACACTTGGAAAATATGGGTTTTCATTACAAGTGGACTTCGGCTTGCTTGATAAATAATCCATATTTTCTAAGACTTTCGAAATAACACACCGTGTGTATTAGGATTTTTGGATCTGCCCATGAACAGGTGGTAGTATATTTAAATTCTAAGTCTGTCGTTGGAGACCTGTCGTGCAAAAGAGTATGCCGGAGCACAGATTAAAACATGTACAGGAGCAGATACAGTGAAAACATCGGTTGTAATGCTTGGGAGTAAAAAAACTGTCAGAAAGTAATCCTTAAATTGAGATAGCAGTTAACCACTTTTACTATAGAAGATAAACGCAACTATAATTAAAGCAATAAAAAACACATTACATCATCATTTTAGAGTAATTATTACATGTTTGACCGTGGATGTGGATGAAACAAAATTTCGAAAATGTGCAAACAAGCAGTGAGAGCGATGTATGCTTGTTTACTGTTGAGACAAAGATAAACCGATGGATTCGGGAACATAACGTGGACTTGGGCACGACATGTCACAAGATACAGAGAAACCGTGACCTGCCCGAATATAACCACCATGTTGACTCTGTCCTCTCTTTCTCCCCCCGCCCGCCGGTGCTTGCAGACAGATTCTCGGACAGCAGCAGCAGTCATTTGAGCCGCGGGCTTGAAACGCCGGCACCGGCGGCGGATGGCTTTGACGCTCTGCAGCTGGCCAGGAGGCTCGGCAAGCCGACGATTCACGTGCTGTTCGCTCTGCTCAGCGGGCGCACACTGGCGGTGCTAGCCGAGGGCGAGGTGCAGGCGCGCCGCACCATTGACGCGCTGCTGCCCTTCGTGCCGGCCGGCGGGAGCAGGCACGGTGGAGGTGGCGGCAGCCACGATCATCGTCACAATCGTCCAGCTGTAGAGCCGTGGCGGACAGACGCCCTGCGCATCAGTGACATCGCCACCGTCAAACTCGTCGGCATGAAAAGGTAGCCGATCGCGGCGGTCACTTGCATTTATTCTCGACGCGTTATATGATTGGGACTTGCATGAACGTTGGTCCTCTGATTAAAGATACGGGGGAGATTTGTACTGACGGGGAATGGCCGTTGTCTGTGATAACAGGACATCTGACATTAGCTCGAGTCAAACAGTGCATGGAGATTAAACTCTAGATGGGGCCTATGTCAAGGCCTGCATT
Source organism: Geotria australis (assembly GCA_036362915.1). Taxonomy (NCBI): domain Eukaryota; kingdom Metazoa; phylum Chordata; class Hyperoartia; order Petromyzontiformes; family Geotriidae; genus Geotria; species Geotria australis. The sequence continues at coordinate 3,741,117 of JAZEWU010000039.1, read as the reverse complement.
GGAGTTTGGGTAGTGAACATGACATTATGACCATATCCCACTTAAGGCCTTGGATCAAATATATATTAAATCTACAGCAATATTATTAGCTAGATTTGTGATCTTCTTTGCGATCCTTCGAAGCACGATGGTCAGCCTCTGGACATCGTTGTCTTTCAGCTCAGCCTCGAAGTGTTTGGTAGAATTCGCAGGCAATACCAAGTATTACCTGACAGGGATCGCGACGTGAACGCTTCTACCTTGACCCCCAGATTTGTGATGACACTACAATTGTATTTCAGTAATGTCAATGATAGCTGTAATTCACCCCAGGTCTGGCTCCACTCGGGCATCACCAACCCTCACCAAATCCCTCCCGTCCCCCATCTCTCCGTGCCTCCCAGCTCACAGGCGGTGCACGACGCCCTCCTGCGCTATCGCCGCTACGTGTCGGTGCTGGACACGGCGAGTGGCACGCTCACAACTCCAGCGTACCAGGGCGCCCTGCTCGCCAACCTCTCCGGCACGAATACGCGTTCCCTGGTCGGGAACCGGGCGTACCTGGCGCGAGCGGGCGCCATCCTCGCCGAGTTCTCGTCCAAGGCCTTCGTGCTACGCTCACACCTGCGGGGCCGCTGCTGCCCCGCGGGGGACGAGCCGGCGGCTGATGACGACAAGACGGAGGTCCTGCCGCGCGACGCCATCGTGAAATGGTGCGACTCGCGCCTGGGTCTCCTCCCGGATGATGCCCGGATCGTGAGACACTTCTCCGAGCTGACGGCGGAGCGGGCGATGGGGAGGCGCGCGTGCCAGCCCGCTCTGAGGGTCCACTATGTGAGCAGCTCCACTTTCAGGTTCCAGCCATTTAGGGCCACGGACGTGGGGGTGGACAGCTAACGCCCCGACGGGCACGTGGGTCCCCTTGAAAAGGAGTGCCATGACTGGCTTGCTTGCTACTGCCTCCGTTATTGCCAGCATTTCCAGTTTTTAAAAAGGGAACCGATACATAACTGTTTCTTTAAAATTCAGTGTTGCGTTTTTATGTTTTAAAATGTAAAGTGAAGCACAGGGCCTGCACATGTTGATTAAGAAAGGAAGAAATGTTGAAGCGTTTTAAAGATGCATGCCACAATTTTAAGTTAATGGTAGGTTGCATTTGCTGGGCTGCTATTAGCGTCTCACAGCTGCAGGGCTGTACGGTTAGAGAGCATCACGCAGCACATGCTTTTAAAACGGCACATTTTCTCACTGCTGCATGGATAAACATGTGAAATGCTCTGTAATTTAAGTCGAGGTACAGCCACGCCTGTCAAAGCTTGGCACTAGGATACTTGTGTCTGCCAGCATGGTAAACAGGCAGAGTGAACGTGTCAATTATTTTCCTTCAGAGGGGGGGGAAATAATGGCAATTTTCTGCATGCTGGTGATTTGTTGGTGCTGCTAACCAAACCCTGAATACTCCCCGTGCCAAACCCTGTCTTCCCTCCCGAGCATGCCTTGCCTGAATCGCGCCTTTGCCTGCAATGATAGCCGTCGTGTTTTTTGTATTCTGTACAGAGCGGCACCTTGCTGAGTTTTTAAAACTTGATTTTGAGTTGTAAACTGTCATGCCATACGCTGCGGCATCGTTTCCACGGGTTTGTTTTTAAATCTTGAAGGTTACCCGCAGTGCACTAATTTTAAAGGAGAGTATTTTTTCAAGAATATCTATTTACTGCCGGCGGCTTCTGATGTTACATTAGTGTTACCGTAAACCTACACGCTAACAAAAAAGGAAACGGTTTTATTTTCCAATGTCACAGTTTGTATGTTGTTATGACTGTGCTGGATAGTTATTGTGGGAATGTTTAAACGATACCATTTGCAGAAGTGTATAATCGGAGGATGTAGCCAATTTGAGTCACGGCCGATGTGATGTTGTAATCAGGTCACCCCACGTGGTACAAGGACAGGACAAGCGCTCCACGACCGTTAGCCTCAGTTTGATAGTTCACAGGGCTTGCGAAAGATGAGATAATGAGCCGGGTGGTCACGGTCACTACTTGCCCATGTGAACCCACTCGTCCCCCTCCAATCTGGGGAAACCCTCTTGCTTGGAAGAAGAAAAGAAATAGGACGTGGAAGCAAATATAGTTTGGGCACTTCAGATCTGTCAAATTCTCACAATTTGAACTTTCCTTGCGAGTGTTAAGAGGGAGCCATGCTTAAGTTAATCGATTTACACTTGTAATTTCAGCACGTTACCCTTTAGCAAACTGTAGAATTCCCTGGTCGGGGAAAAAATAAATTCAGAGCAGTATAGCAAAATACTTAGGGCCAAAGTTGCAGATCTTAAAATCATAGGATCCTTAAGTCCCTACGATCTTCAATAATAGTTCTACTGCCACTGAAAATCACTCCCGTACTTTAAGAGTAAGGTGAGCAAGGATATGCACTGCAACATTAACAATGCATACAGATTTTTCAACCACCAAATAATATGCTGCTTAAAGCAAATCAATTAGAGCAACATTAATGCCTTGCACACTGCTACACGCAAAAATGTATTTTCGCTAAGTTTAACAGCGTAGTTAAAACCTTCGGTTGGAAATATAAAAGTATAATACTGTGTTAAATTGGGCAAACCACGGAGCGGGTGGGATTCTGCAGTTGCGGTTGTTTACGTGCTCATACACGATGCCTGCAAGAAGCATCAGTTATGAAGGGACAAGGAGCCACCACAATTCTCAGTGGGATGGTGCATTTGGCTCAAATAAAGTTTTACGGGTATCGTGTTACAATTGTTGCTTGATTATATATTGGGGGGAGGGGGGGGACTATGCCCTTTTGCAAAGTGTAAGCGCCAGATTGAGCACCAGAAGTTGATTTGGGTGAGCATTGGTCTAGGTCAGAGGTGCTCAACTTTTGGCACCTCAAGGTCCACTTGGGTATGGTTTCCGCTTGCGGCCCACCAATGGGTTGCGACCCCAACCCACTGGTTAAGATTGGCGGGTCTAGATGACCCCTAACTATGCCTCCTCATGGAATTATATGGTCTTTTCATTTCCTGTTAACTTTGGTGTTAACAGCGCCACCTGCAGTTTTGAATGTTACATCCATTCCACTCACCCAGCACTCCCACCTTCCGGGGAAACCCACCAGAACCAGGGGTGCCCCCACTAGGCTGTGGTGACTCACACCTCTAATCCAGCATTGAGGTGCAAGACCCTGCCTTCCCAGCAGAATGCAGTAAATAAAAGTGTGGACCCGATACCTTATACCCTCTTTATGCGTTGCTCTCTAGCATAAATGGGTTTTAACCAGTTTCCTCCCACATGTTTAAACACTAATTGACTAAACCATATAAATATATACAGAACTGTAGAGCAATTGTTGGCAACAGCTCACCACCTGGCAGCCTTCCAGCGTGTCCGTGGTTCCTCAGCAATTGAGATGCAATTTTCACGACCGACGCTGTATAAAATAAATCATTAGATGATATATTTCTAATCTTCTTCTTTGCGATTCTTCGAAGCACGATGGCTAGCTTCTGGACATCGTCGTCTTTCAGCTTGGTTTCGAAGTGTTTGGTAGAATTCGCAGGCAATACCAAGTACTACCTGACAGGGATCGCGACGTGAACGCTTCTACCTTGACCCCCATATATTTCTAATGAAGAAACATTCACCTTCATGATTGAAACCATCTACATTTGTTAAGTATTTGTTTAGCAACACGGCTGTGTTAAGGCACTTGTTTATTTTGCACAGCTGTACGCGGCAGTTTTCAGGTTCAGTGGTCTGCTAAGGATGTGCTCTTAGACCATGGGCTCACCGCCACAGCTTCTATTTTAACATCGATTGCCCATTACAATTATTGAAATGTCAAGTGGACGAATATCCATTACAAATTCAAAAGACTATTCAAAAGCAAAATATCACAATCAGCTTAATATCACCAAGAAATTGGTAGGTATGCACAAAGGCACTATAATTGGTGACTGGGTCGTCACCATGATCACATGGAGCCAACTCAGTCAGTCAGGTGTGTTCAGTGGCAGGTAAGTTGTGCAGGATATTTCAAAGTGCTAGATTGCACACCATGCACAAATTGCTGTAACAGACTGAAAGACTATAGCTTGGATCATTCAAGAGCAATCATAACACTAGTGTCAGATCCTATATATGACATTATTTTTTCCCAAGCTAAGGCACTACACACTGAAGTGGGCTTGGATTCAGCTTAATGTTTTCTCCGAATTATATTCGAAATGTGTTATTTACGTAATGTGAAAAAAAGATTCCGTGCGGATCTTTCGCAAAATGCTACATTAATATTACCCCATATTGGAGGACGACCGGTTCAAGACGACTTCTAAGGTCGCTTATCCAAACTGGGCAGTAGTACAACGCACACCCTTATATTAGTGGTTACCGGATAGCCAATCGAGCCAGACATTAGTCCCGAGCTGGAATATGCAATCTTGAGACTGGGTGCAAGGCCAACCTGGGATTTTTTTTAAAGCCAGCCTGGCTACTACAATTCAAGTAGCTGCTATGCAAGGCAGGCATCCTTGCTGTACCGGCTTATTTTACGTGAAATTCTCACAATCAGGCCTTAAGCACTTGCAAAGGCAAGCAAGTATAGGTGTGGTGCTGGCTCTGGTTTAAGGGTTGGAGGTGGTTAGAAACAGCGGTGCTTGTCTCACAGCTCAGCCACGCCGGGCAGCGGAAATGTTTCGGCAAAAGCCTCTACGGTGTCACGCAGTTCGGCTAGCTTGGCGGTAAAGGCTGTGCCCGCCAGCTTCTCCTTGAACTCCTTGATGGTGGCCTCCTTGCCACCAGCAGCTGCCTGCACTTCCAGGGTCAACTGGATGCCTGCAGAGGTGGGCCAGTGGTGGACACACGTACACAGCAACAGAACGCCAAGGTGAGGGCGACGCACTCCGTACGATGGTAGGTTTGGGGGAGGGGTTCCGACTCGCCAAAGATGGCAGTACCCTTTTATCATCCAAGGTATAAAGGACAAGTATCTAAGAACGATACTATCTAAGAACGATACTGGAAAAGTGAGAACGACGTAACGATTTGCAGTGTATGAATGTCCATTAATATCGATTGAACCGTACCTTGGTGAATGAAGTCAGCAATGATTATGAAGTCCTGCTCCATGAGTCCCCGCGACGTGAGCGCTGGTGAGCCCAAACGCAGGCCACTCGGACGCAGGGCACTTTTATCACCTGGCAATGCCAACACACCCATCGGAAAACGTGTCTGAATATTCAGGGAAGTTTTTAGTTAAAAAAAACGTAATTTCTAGTCATAATCCAATGTTTTTGCTATTCAATCAAGTCATTAAGTAAAGACATTTCAATTAAAAACTCTCACAGCCAAAGAGTAACAGCACATCGTGCCATACGTTTCCTGAAATAAGACATTACAGCACCAATTCTGAAATTACTGAAATAGGCCTTTTTATTCAGACTAGCGTCCGTTTTCAATTTGTATTGAAGCTGTGTCAGCTGGTTAACCTTTAGATAACAATGAAAAAAAAAGGATTAATAAAATGTAATTTGTTAGGTTCAGACCACCGTTAAAGTTGAAAATTGCACCAGCTACCAGCCATGCCAAATAAGACCTAGTTGATTAAAAAAAGATCACATCATTAGGCCCAACTCTCAAAGTTTAAAGCAGTCCAGGGTTTTCCCTGCTTGAACAAATGCTGCAACAAACCAATGAAGTTCCAAAGGCTGATGAACAAAAAGGGTTTTTTTTAACATAGGGAGACATGGTCCCTTTATTGAAATATATTACCCACAATCAAACATCACAGCACATAATGAATTTTGTGCATCTGATTATGCACAATTATGGCGGTCAATCAGTTTTGTTCAGTCCATTCGGTTGCCTTCATTTGATCCAAGGGTGTCGGCTAATTCCACTCAAATCTGAATTGTAAAAAAATTACCCTACGGACCCCTAACCGACGAGAGCTCTCACCGGGGCAGGTGTTCTTGTTGCAGGCAATCGATATCGTCTCCAGCACCTTTTCGGCACGCGAGCCATCGGTGCCCATCGTGCGGAGGTCCACCAGGAGCAGGTGGTTGTCGGAGCCGCCTGTTGCAACAGCGCCATTCACGGCGGCAAACGGTTAACAACGAAGGAGACGGGTTCTAAGCACGGTGACGCCAAGGACGACGGCGACACTAACGGATGGGAGGTAGATGGGACAGTGAAGTGCGGGCGCTCACCCGTGACGATTTTGTAGCCGTGGTGGCTGAGCCGTGCCGCCAACGACTGGCAGTTCTTCACCACCTGCTGCTGGTACATCTTGAACTCTGGCGTCATGGCTTGCTTCAGGGCGACGGCCACGCCTGAGGTCGGGTAAGGCAACACGCTGCACGGCGTGATGTACGATCCCCCGTATAGCCTTAACACACTGTAGGATCAAGTGCTGTTAGTCAGCACCTATGAAGGCCAGCACAGCACACCAGTCGGTGGGTGGCTAGCATCATGCCCGGCCAGGCAGACATCTGCTTGGCTTCTGAAATTTGAGATGTGACATATTAAGGAAATCTATTTTTTTTGTTTGATATCGTGATTTAGGCATAGGCAGCCGATTACTATCACTGGAGATGCTATATTTTTACTCTACTGGATTCACAGCGCACATTTTACAGATTCTACAAGATCCACACCGTTATAGTCTACATGCACCACACGCTATCCAGACTCGTGACAATTCATCAATCTGTGACGGAGATGAATGGTTGAATTCGTAAAGCAACAAGGTGGTGATACAGAGGCACTGGAAGGCTGCTGACCTGCGATGGCGTGATTGTGGGGGCCACCCTGCAGACCGGGGAACACTGCCTGGTTGATGAGGCTCTCGAAGTTGTACATAGTTTCCTTTCCGGTCTTGGCATCCACACTGCGTACACCTGCACAGCAACAGCACGTAAAAAATTGAAATATTTATAACTATTGCATAACCACCCATGCATAATTAGTACAGACAGTACATATTTTCTAAGGTTCTGCCATGGTTTAATGGTTACCACACTGGAAGTACGATCTAGAGGTCACCGGTTTGAGCGTCCTGGGTAAAATTTGAAATAATAGCCAGGATTCTAAAACGTAAGCCCAACGCGTCTGTCCACCCAGAGTATAAATGGACAACGATAACAAGACCACAATCAAAGCGCCGCCAAATAACACGTCACTGCACAGTAACGAACACACGAGCACAGCGACACTCACCCTTGCGATAGAAGATGAGGCCAGCACGGCACCCGCGCAGCGTCTTGTGGGTGGTGGTAGTCACGACGTGGCAGTGCTCAAACGGCGAGGGCACCACGCCTGCGGCCACCAACCCGCTGATGTGCGCCATGTCCGCCATGAGGATGGCGCCGTTCTCATCCGCGATCGAGCGCATGCGCGCGTACTCCAGGTTGCGCGAGTAGCAGCTGATGCCTACATTCACGAGTTCAATATTAACATTCACCCTGCTGAAAATGCAAAGGTCGATTTTTAATAATCGTACCACTGTATGCAATTTGGTACACAAAGCTTCTTTCCGGTTCCGAAAATTTCGTCCAACTTTTAAATGCAACGAAAAAACTTCAAAGGGCTCACGAATCCGAACGCATCGCGCTCACCTGCGATAATGAGTTTTGGGTGGAAGAGCCGGGCGTTCTCCTGTAGGCGATCGTAGTTGATGAGCCCTGTTACAGGGTCCACCTAAACCCAACACAACCATCATCATGACAACTCATCAGTCTTCAACCATAAACATCTAAGCATGATCATCATGACTCCCCAATAATAAACTATCATCGTCACTATTAACCACTCCCATCAATATTCGTCAACATTCAATCATAAAGCATCAATCTCCATTATCTAGAATCCTCATTCTTAATGACCAACCACTATCAATTACCATCAACCACCAATCATTCTTATAATCATCTTTGTTAGCATCATCTTTGCAATCAAGATTGCTTAGCCATGAGTTCCAAAGGAATAGCCATGATTATTTTGTACCAAATTTTACAAACCACATTATGGCCTTCTGTGAGCAAAGCTCAAAATGTAGTTCAGCCACAAGCACTCCGTGTTACAGCTAACGGACGAGCACAAAAGAGTTGGTTCGTTCAAACTGGAGAGCCAAATGCTACCAATAAACACTATTTGCAGAAAACTTCGCTCATGTATACTGTTTTAGACACACTTCATTTTAACTTTCATGTTCTGAAGATATTTCTCATGACATTTTCCCCACCCCCCAAACCAAAATTATGTCAAGCTTACTAAGATACTCTCCTTTAAACAACCTTTTCTCATAAACACCTATCACCGTGGTCTTGTTACAATATATATTTTAAATTTAGAGACGAAAGTTTGAAGAAAATCATTGTTACAATTAGCCATCATCGTTGGTACTGATTTTTTTGCCAAATAGCTCAAGTTGTCAGGGAACTGTAAGAAGCAAGCAAAGTGGGGTTTGGAGGATAGCAGCACCTTGTATGGCATCGATTCAAAGAAGATAGAGGTAGCCGAGATCTTCTTTTTGTCGGTCATGAAGCCATGCGTGAGGTGGCCACCGTCCGGCAGGTCCAATCCCATGATTCGGCCGTGCGGCTCCACTAACGCCGTGTACACCGCAAAGTTTGCTGGGGAGCCTGCGCCCACAAGGCATAAGCACAGCACCGGCTTCTCAGTCCATGGTTCAGAGCAGAATTCTGTACCACTCGAGATGGAATATCTGATATGATAAATGTTTATGTAAGTGCATAGTACAACTGGTAACACTTATTATTTAACATTAATTCACGATTCACATTTATTGGTGTTTGAAGGATGTTTGTACGGCTCATGTTTTGCCTTCTCCCGTGGTGCCAACAAATACGATATTTGGCCTGACGCCATGGACTATCTGGGTAAATGTTATCCTCACTAAGCTGACCGCACAAATGATTTGCAATAAATAGAATAAAATGTTTACTTAATCAAGGGTCAGCTCCAATTTTGAATATACGTTTTCTGCAACAATGGGCACTTTATTTCAATACGGATGCAATGATTTGTCAAGCAGTTGATTTAAATAAAAAACTAAGTAAATCCACCAAGTTGTGTTTGTCCAGTCTGAAGTGACGTTAGAGTTGAATATTGTAGTATCATAATTTCATGCATCCATCAATCCATTAGTCACAGCGTTCAATTCAGTCATTTTCATAATGAAGAGAAGGTGGTCATTTGAACTGGAAAAACACTTGACAAACCCTTTACAATGTTACTTGCAATGAGCGTTGTGCCGCCTGGTGTGCAATACTTGGAATTTCAGAGTGCACAGCACGACCCGGTGTGGGGGAAACGTTGCCGACTTGTGAAACGCGTGACAGTAAAAGTTTTCCAAATGAGAAAAATTACCCACAAATTACTCAGTTGGAAAACATGCAACAATAATCTTTGGCTATTGCAAAACCTAGCAGAACTCCCATGAGAAAGTCTTGAGACTGTCCCGTGACTGCCAGAGTGGTACGTGCAGGAGTGACGGCACCCACCAGAGTAGGGTTGCACGTTGATGCCCCAGGCCTGAGGGTCAAGGCCATACAGCTGCAGCGCTCGCTTCTGACAAAGCCGCTCCAGCATGTCCACAAATTCGTTACCGCCATAATACCTGCATCCAAGAAACACTAAAAGTTAATCAATCATCTAGCTCACACAAGGTGGCAGGGAGATGGCAGTAAAGCAATGAAGCTCATGAACAAGTGTGTAAACCGTTGAGTGTCATCACCTTGTATGGTACACCGGTTTTCACCAAATTGCGAAACGCTCCTGAGAAATAAAACTGGCCAAACATACCAATGCTGGATCTACCTGCGAGGGAGTCTCAAGACTCTCTGTTAAAGCTTTTATAGACAAATGGCATATACCCATGTGGCTCACAGATTTCCCTTCGTAGGTCAAAGTTTACCTTATAGAATGGGAGCAAAGTTATTTAATTATTCCTATTAAGGTAGTGGTTAGTGACGGATGTGTTTAGTGCTCGGTGTGTGTGCCTGAACACCACTGCGAATGCTGCATCACGAAAATATTTGTGATTATTTAAAAAATAAAAAGCTCTTCTCTGCCTAGCATGTGCAGATTGCTCGTGTGCGTGTGCAGCACTGTGACCGCACCTCAAGCCCGGGTAGCCCTCCGAGTACTTGTTGTTCATGCAGGAACCCAGAGCCTCCAGTACGGCACAGCTCGCAAAGTTCTCCGAGGCGATGAGCTCCAGACCACGCCGCTGGCGCTTCTTCTCCTGAATGATGATGTCAAACACCTGCACGAGCCAGAGCAGGGGACACATGGTCAGATAATCATAGATATATATCATTTATATAGCAACGAAGGTTACAATTACTCGCGTTTCAGGATGCAAGTTGTAATTTTTTATCAATTCATAACATGTTATGTGTTCTCATTATGCTCTCTGGCCATGAGAAATGTTGTTTTAGTATGCCAATCCACAATTCAGTAACTCGCGCAGCAGTTTAGAATTCTCCATTGACCTCGTTTTTGTGAACATAATATTTGCACGTAAATGTGCCAAAACAAATATCTCTCAACAGGGGTAGAATTGGCGGGTGTCCGATAAATGGTATGACTGGAGCCACAAGCCAATCACATTGCACGCACAGGACTCCTCCCTCAGCACATTGCGAAATGTAACTCCTATCCACACACAACCCCCTCCTCCCCTCAAGGTAAGTAAGACCAAGAGAACCACGTGTTTATTGCCTGTCCCACTGCAGTCAGCAGACTTTGATCAGATTAATCAGGTCAGATATCCACCTCCCACTGTCCCAGCAAATACCAGAATAACACCAGATATGCAGTCAGGCAAAATAAATGGTCTGATTCGCAAACCAGACTGCAAAAGTGAATACAAGTTAGTGTTTGCAGTGTATGGGTGAAATTGGCCAGCCGTGTATGGGTGACAGGGGGTAACTAACTTACCCATGCAAGTACATGGGTTAGTGTGAGGGTGATTAAATATTCAGTTTGGTATGCTCCAAAATGAATGATCAACTCCAGAACAACGTGGGTGACTGCAAAGGTGTTGCTGAGTGAATCTGGTTTACTGGATCAGTGTGGTAACGGTGAAATAGTTTGCCATACTCAGTGACCGGGTGAATGTAGATGACTATGGACAAATGTCAGCTTTTTGGGTTTATTTTTCAGTATGTGCGAATATGCCGTGTCCCTGGTTGTCTGTGAATTAAGTGTGGTCGACCATAAGTGTGGTTGACAGTAGGCAAGAGTGAACAACTGTGAGCAACTGTGATCAATTCTTAGCAAGTGTGATTGTGGAAGAGCACAACTGATTGAGCCAGTGCAGTGAATTGTGGGTGACCTGCCTCAGTGTCATTGCTCTTCAAGGGCTCCAACATCATGCAGTTATGCGAGGCCCAGAGCTTGGAACCACCATCCTTCAAACTATTGGCCACATGCCCATTACTAGATGCAGAGCACGACGCCATGAGTAACTTGGGTGACTCAACCAAAACCAATGGCAGTCCCTGTGAAAAAAGTGGCCTGGACACACACACCACATCGCACCAATCACACAGAGTACTCATGAAGCAGACATACCGCAAATACACACAGCAGACAGACATACTGTAGCACAAAAGACACAGCAAACAGCAGAAACATAACTGTACAAAGCACACGGAAGGTGCACGTGGCACACAACCAGCACGTAGGAGAAACAGTGCACAATGAAAGCTGCTCAGCTAAGTATGGCAGCATGGACTTATGCACTTTATGCTAACTTTGGCCTTGCCAACCCATAAACTTGCATTTTAAATATTTTGCCCGTAGCATAGAGGATATAAATTATATCTTATCAGATTATTTGGTGATGGTGCTTTGTCAGGGGTGCACAAGCACATTTAACAAAAAAGAACACTCAATGCACTGTGCAATAAATATTTAATATGTTTAATGTTGGGCAATAGCCAGTCTATAAGGAAGACCCTTCTACATATAAAGTGCTATGAAGGACCATTGTCCAAATGGTCTCAAAATAATATATAGTATATAAAAGGTGACCTGTGTTATTGACAAATGTTTAGATGTTTTTTTAGGTCTTATGATGCCAAATTAATTTTATTATGAACTTTTCATTTGTGTAAGAAAAATAAAAGGCTAAAATGTAAAATGTTAAGTAACCATACTGAAACGCTACATGCAATGAGTACGATTTCAAATTGGTTGAGTAAAACTTGATCAATTCTTATCAACTGACGAGCTTGTTTAGTTTCACGCTACGAACCGATTGACAATGTAATCATCCATGTTAGTGCATTCTTAATCTGTAAAATATTTTAACAGTCTAAGAATACAGACACGTTCCGAATAGATTAAAACACATTAGGCTAAAATAAACGTCAAATAAAGGGAAGCTGTGAGGCTGCAAGGTTAAAATCCGCTGCATTGCCACGACAGCTCATGTGACTATTTGAATTGATAGCAATGCCAATTTGCACGGCTGGAGACTTATTTACACTTCACCCTGGGGCCAGTACAGCACTTTTATCAGACAAAAGCAGTTATTATTATAACTCCAATGGGTCTATATAACAAGTAGTGCACTGTTGCGAACGAACACTATTGAAAAAGGGGGGAATACACCCGAGAGGACAAACACCGTGGAAATATTGCGACGAGATCAACTCGTGTTGCTGAAGCGAGATTAATTATGGTCGAATTTTCTGGGGCCACGCGGTGCGGCTATTGGCGTGGGGTGGCCTTTATCTCTAGAAGATAGACCGTGGTTCAAAACGACAATCAGGGTGACCCACGAAAATTCGTCCGGGTTAGTTTTTACAGGGTTAGTGATTCGATCGACAGTAAAGCGATGTTATTTCTGGACCAAAGGGCGCTATGGAGTTCGCGTGAAAGACCCCGTGACAAGATAGGCAATAGCAAGGCGAATGTTTAAAACAAATATTTACATGCAACGTGTCTATAAATAAGAGGGTGCTTGCTTGGTACTACTGTCCCTGCAGACGCGGTGGAGGAAACCATGTCGCTACTGGCACTCCGATTTCTGCTGAATTATTATTATGCAGTCTAAAATTGACATACATGGGCCTATGATGAACCTTCTGAGACCCAATATTCTAAAGCACTGCTTCCATAATCACACCATCATTAGGTGATCGAAAACTGATAGCGTCAACGGGTTGGCATTAAAACACCAGAATAATATAATTTCACGTAAATAGTCCTAACATACGACCTGTTTGTTTCCTGACACCCAAGACACAAAAGAACCCCAACTGTGATATCGATTCTCGCGTCTAACCCCTCGCCATTGCTCCAGTTTGCAATTCTCCCACAAGCGTCTTGTTTACCAAGTTATCATCACAAACATGCTCAACCATTAGATGAATTAACGAGTATCTAAACGTTTAATAATGCTGTTAACCACTGGCCCGCTCAGCGCTTCGAGCATGTGCTCTGCAACTCTATTCGACGAGACGTGGAAACCCAAGAACCTCGACAGCTGTTCGGACATTTGTGGGACTTGTAAATTCACATTTTAGTTAACAATTGCTTCTCGTTTTGAAACATGTAAGTAGCGACTGTTAGAGCAACCTCCGCTCAAAACTACGATTCGCAGGTACAAAAAACTCGAGCATGTGCCTGTTTATTCGACAAGCCAATTTAACCATTAACTTCATGTAATGTTTAACTTCATACCCGCAGAGTATATAAGCAACACAATGTCCGTACGATCAGTTTGCCTGTCGCGTTTGCACTGTAGCAATCACATTCGTATACGATTTACATGCAAACTTTTGCTTAAGTTATTTTAATAATGACAACAAGCGTCAATATTTAACCGCGGGATCTTACAGGTTGTGGGCGCAAGCGAAAAAACGCGGGAAACTCGCAGGGAGCTTCTGAGGCGACGTCGGCGGCCTTCGTGAGGGAGTCGCCGGGCGTGCGGGAGTGAGGCGGCGGTCGAGAGACAACCAGGCGACGGATGAGGGAGACACCGGGAAACAGCTTCGGGAGAGACCGAGAACTTAAAGGGCAGGAATGAGAATGTGCTCGTCGATCGATGGCCTTTCAGTGGAATTCAACAGCCAGCCAATCAAATGCTGGTGGCGGGAACAACTCCGAATGGAGCGGTTTATTAGCCAACCACATACCAGGGGGCGTCTTGGGGCGTGGGATCAAATCGCTGCCAACAAAACTACACAATCGATTAAGGGGAATCGTTCGTATAGATTTGCTGGCATCATCATTGTCTTGTCTGCGCTCTAATAATAATAGCATTTATATAGCGCCTTTCACCCGAGGGTCACAAAGCGCTGCACAAGGCTGTGGAGAGAACGACATGTCAACAACGGCAGAGAACGGAAAATCAGCAACAATGTTTTTTTGGGGGTTTTTTTTGACTACACAACCTCTGCAGCTCAAAAGACCTAGCAGAGTTCAATAAAAATGCAAAGAGTTGTGTAAAGAATTGGGAAACTGTCATATAACCATTACGCTTCGAAGAATCGAAAAGAAGAGGAAGGTCATTGTCCGAGGGCGGCACGGCGGGGTGGTGAGTAGCGCTGCCGCCTCAGCAAGAAATCAGCCTGGCTCGAATCTCGGCTCGGGTGCCTTTCTGTGTGGAGTTTGCACGTTCTCCCCGTGTCCGCGTGGGCTTTCGCCGGGCACTCCGGTTTCCTACCCCAGCCTAAAGACATGCTGCTGCATAGGTTAATTAGCCTGCTGACTAAATTGGCCACGGTGCCCTGCGATGGACTGGCGTCCCAGAATTGGGTATAGCCTTTCCGTGATCCCTGTGTGAGGACCCTTGTCGACCCTCTTGTCAGGATGGGCCGTCGGGTCCTTT